>WEKX01022742.1:194595-256960 GCA_013390025.1 Pitta sordida | reverse complement strand
CACATCCCCTGACACAGGGGTAGTTTGGGTCTGAGCTTCCCTTGTAACCTTGGCCCTGACTTTCATCCATCTGGTTCTGGCCATGACTGACGGGGTGGGGAAGGAAAGACAGTACCTGCCAAGACAGCGTCTGCTAGCGTGCCTGCTTGCCCTGCCTGCGCGAACTGCCACGCCAACTTCCTCTTTATTGTTTATTTACGAGCCCCCTGCAGTTGCCCAGGCCTCCCGCAGTTAACGTCCCTGTTTGCCTTGTCCCTGTTTGCCGTGCTACAGTTCACTGTGCTCCCAGGAGTGTTAATGGTTTAAGTACCCACAGATTGGAAGTCTTGGCTCCCTGGGCGCTGTTCCCAATGTCCTGCAAGTTCAAAACACCCCCTTGTGGCTGGCTCCTCACTGGCTGGCACTGATCCAAGCCCCAGTG
The DNA here is from genome assembly GCA_013390025.1 of Pitta sordida. Lineage (NCBI taxonomy): Eukaryota > Metazoa > Chordata > Aves > Passeriformes > Pittidae > Pitta > Pitta sordida. Next base: position 256,539 of record WEKX01022742.1, on the reverse strand, counting down.
ATGGCCGCCCTGCGTGGGCTCGGGTCCCAAGTGTGCCCCTCAGACTGCATAGCTGAAAATCATGTGAAAGACTGGATATTGCTTTCCAGTTGCCCAAAAGGAAATAAATTCGTGCAAGTCATACCAGATAAAGAGGAGATCTCTGCAAATACACAAAGATTGCACATTCCTTTAATAAGCTGTAATAGCATACTTAAATGACAAGTTCAAGGCTTTCACAACAATTCATACCAAGGTCTCAAAGAGTGCAAAAATGAATTCCCATGGTTTGATGGGGCCTTGAGCAAGAAGGTGTCCCTTCCCATGGGAGAGTGTTTGGAACTACATATATGATCTCTAAGATCCCTTCCAACCCAATCTATCCTGTGATTCTATGATATATAAAAAAATATACACATGAAGCTAGACTTAAAGAATAGTTGGCATAAGAAACTGTGACATTTTAACTTCAAAATATTATTTTTTTAGAAAATGAAAACTAAACTTCCTGGGGAAATTCAGTCTCATATCTCTAGATATGTGTAATAAAATGAAACGCAATGATTATTATGACATATATATTCAACCATTTTATGTTTCCTCTGCAGTGGAAAGCCAGCAGCATTTTTGGCAAATAATATCTTTGCTAAGGCCAGAGGTGGTCTGGCTCTCTGTGAGAGCAGAAGACAGTCATTTTGTACAAATACCAGTTTATTTGAGGGTATCCTGCAGGAGAAAGTAAATTTCTTCTAGATTAGAAATTTTCAAAAACAGGGAAAAAAATCAAAAACTGGCCGTAATCCCATTAGAAAAGCAAAACACATTTCTCCCAAATCCTTTTCTCAACAGGCCTATTCAGCAAAGAAGCCAAGAAAGGAGATCTCCAGAGATGCTGAGAAGACAAAGGTACTCTGGAGGAAAGGAGAAAGAAACTAGTAAGGGGAGGGTAGAAAGGTCAGCGTGGGGTGGGGCTGTATTTGTGCTTGCTGTTTTGACAAGCTTCACAGAGAGCAAAAGCCATAGGAAACTGATAGGAACTTGTTTCAAAAGGAAAAGAAATCTACATCAGCTTTTCTAGAGAACAGTGACTCAGCGTGAACAAATCTTCAAATCCCAAAGCTTTAAAGCTACGCTTAAACTCACAAAGACAAAAAGGCAGTATTCAATACCTTTGAGTCTTTGGATGATATTTATGGCAAAGTTTCTTTGTGGCTCCTGAAGGAAAATTTGTCCTGAGGTTTCTTTTTCCAAAGTGTCTTTTTATATTGTTCCTATATAACTATGAAAACAAAATAGATTTCTATACTGAAAAATTACATTAAATTAGAGTTACATTTTTGGAGAACACTTTAATAACTTCAGATATTCTAGGAGAATTTCAGAATTCTTATTACCTAATAAACAAGTATTGAAAATCAAAAGTACACAGAGGTATAATTAAACCTAAAATAAACACATTTTTGAAACAGAATTGTGTGGTTTAGTTATCTCAACAGCCCTAATTCAGCCCCAGGAGAGTGCTTTGAAGATGCTGTGTAAAAAAAATGCAACAATCCTGGTGCTAGGAAATTTGTCATGCTTGTTATATATGGGCTACTATATTAATCATCCTGTTATGGTCTATGTCATGATGGGATAGAGCAAGGATTTTTACAGCAAGTCCTTGGTCTCACTCCCAAAAGAATCTGAAATGCAAATCTTTAGTCAGATGCATATCCAATATTTGCGGTGGAAATTTTCTGTTTCCATCATGCATGTGACCAGCAATGTTATGATTGTTTCAGTTTGCACATTCCCTTTCACATATCCAGGAACCTCCTCACTACAGAGACTCCAAGACATCTGTCTTGAAATCACGAATTATAGAATAGTACATAACAATATATCAAATCATAGAATTATTAAAGATGAAAAAGACCTCTAAGGTCATGAAGTCCAACCATCAACTCAATGTTTTCAGGTCCACCACTAAGCCAGATATATATGTGTCTGTAATTACAGACTGTATTGACAAAAACAAGCTGTTTTTTTAAATATAAACTATATTTAATTCAGTTTTGTATGCTTCAATTAGCAGCCTTCAAAGTGCTCTTTGGACAGAGACATTAGTTGTACGTATTGGTTCAAAACATTACTGGGAGATAGCACTTTTTTTCCTAAACACAGGTTAGGTAATTAAGCAATAATGATTTTTTTTTGTGGATCAATATTTGAGCTGGCTTTTGGGGATATAGTATATGAGATATCATTCCTATGGTTATATTTATCAACAAGAATTGAGAGTTGCCAGAGTAACAACATTATATGTATGTCAGGAAATTGAGTGAAGGGTTGGATATGGGAAAGCAAGTGAACAAAGAACAGGATCAAGGCGAGACTGATTCATAAACTCCTGTCACCTAGACTATTTGTTCTTTATACCAGACAAAGTGTCTGAAGGCCAATTAACCTCCTGTTCATTAGGCATCCAATATACTGAATCATTTACCCTGGAAACTAATTTCTTTCAGGGTCTCCCCAAAGTTGGTGAAGGAAGTCACCCCCAGAGAGTGAAAATGGCCTAATGATGATTCAGTAGTTAAGGATTTGGGAGATAATAGTGTGAGACCCCTTCCACCCCTGGCCTGAAAGCTGCCCTTGTCTCTGAACCTCTCCTGTCCCATCTTCCACCTGTCCATTGGAGTGACAGTACTTCCTCCCCTTTCAGGCATGTAAGGAGGAATGGGCTTTGAGTCCAGGTATATTTGGGAGAAGGAAGCCTGAGCAACTGAATCTGCTTAAGGCAACTTGCAAAAATCTTTTTTAGATCTGAAAACACCATGACTAGGTCTTTCTCCGAGGAAAACTAAATATGGGTATGTTCAATGGCTTTTGTTGGATAATGCTGGAAAACCGCACTGGGACTGGCCAATTTCTTTCACCAGTTGAAAAAGACTGAACTCTTTTTGGTGTTCTCTGTCCGCCTTCTCTGAACACGTGCATGATCCAATAACACACTGCCTACGATATCTGTTTTCCCTGGAGTCAATTTTCTAATTGCTGAGCATTTTTTGAGTAATTTGTAATTACTGTATCTTTTTCCCCCTCTTGCAGTGCAATACAGAACAGGCAGCTCCAAGGCCATCAGGAGAGGAGTGCTGAGGGTTTCTGGGTCAAAGGGAAGGGCTATGAAGGCTTCTCTGAACCATTCTTCTCACTTGCTTCATGATTTCTCTCTTCTATGCATATTACACCTTTAACAGCTCAGGTAAAACAATGACATTACAAAATTTGATGATAAGACTAAGATAGCTGGTGTAATAAAGGAAAGGTGTTGTGCTGTGTCATTCACCTATGTACCCCTCACACAACTCAGTGATTGGCAGGTGATAGTGGAGGTAAATATAAAGTGACGTATGAGATAGAAATCAATGCCTCTTGCCTGTATAACATGACAGAGTCTGAACTGACCATTACCATTCATGTGTGAGAGTCTGGGGTTGTGACAGCATGGTGGAAACATCAGCTTGGTGCACTTCAGGTGGCAAGAAACTGAAGAGCTAGCAATTACTAGAAAAGAGCTAGAGAAGGAAGCAAAAAGTATTGCTATGTTACTGGGTTAATCCAAATCTTGCCCATGCTTCACATGATGTGTGCAGTTCTGGTGTTCCCATCCTACTGGATTTATATGGGGCTTGAAAAGATTCAGAGAAGCATCTCACAATCAGTATGAGAAACTGCTTCAGTACCAGGAATGGCTAAGCTGAAACTCCTAAGCCTGGACAAGAGAACAAAAAAGGAAAAATAGCAGGAACTCTCCAATAGATATCTAGGGGAAAAATCTGAAAAAAAATAAAACTAACTTTACTTCTTTTGAATATTTCTATTTTGGCTACCCTTATCATTATACCTAGGAATATTAAGATAACTTTCATAATGAGTTCTTTGACAGATCAGGAACATCTATACCTTTAGCCAATGGTTTCTAGGCAAGACAGCCATCTTTGCTGATCCAAGGACTTCTGTATTCTTCTGATACAAAGCCTCTGCTAGGCTGGTGGTGTGGAGGACCTATCTCCTTTGTCGTGAAGATGCCTGGCGTTCATCTGGCCCCTTTGAACAGCAGGGACTGTCCCAGCCTGTTCAGCTGTCGCTCCCATCGCACAGCACCAGGGTACCTGCCTCTGCCGCCTCCACCGTGTTTGAATACAAGAGAAACACACCAGCCACCAGAAACCCCAATAAAAACCCCAATAAAACCCAGCAGAGATGTGGCAGGGAAAGGACAGTAGTAGGAGGCCCAGATCCATGGTGGGGGGGCCGGGAGCCAGCTTCCCGGCTCCTGGCTGTGCAGGTTTCTCTGCTTGGAAAAGCAGATCCCTTCCACGAGCTGGGAAGTGGCAAAAGGTGTTTCCTCCTCTTTAAGGAGGCACTACAGAGGGAGCCACACTCTCAGGACTGCCCTCCAGACCTTATTAGTGGAGGGGGCATGGTTACGGGCATGGCGTACTTGAATACTTAGTGGGTTTGCTATCCTTGCGGATTCCAGAACATACATGAATAGGGGCAGATCCAACAGCCTGTGAGTAATGGGGGTCTATTGTAGTATAAACAGATAGAAAAAAACAATTCACTCTGACATGAAAAATTAAGGTTAAAATATAAACAGACTCTTCAGTCTCCTGCAGCCTAGTTCATCTTCATACCTCTGGCTGGGTGTCAGGATCAGATTCTCTTCAAGCTCTGAAAGCCCATAAGACTCTCTGGCTGGAGGCCTTGGATGCAAACCCAGTTTCAGGGTGTACTTTGTACAAATGCCTTTGATGAGATCAGATATTTGGCAAGACACTTGAAAAATATCTAAAGGACTGTAGTAAGCTTAACACTCCCTGTAAAAATCCTGCTAACAGCAGGGCAGCAGGTAATGTTGCTGCAGAACTGATATGGATTATAATAAACTGAAGCTAAACTAGACAGATTTTGCTTCTCTGGGCTTTTCCACTAAATCTCAGTGTAGAACCACAGTGTGATCACAACGTGTCATCTGGTCCAGAACATGAACTTCTGGTCATGTTGCATTGAAACCTGTTGTGTTCAATGTGCCAGCTAAAGGACTTGAGTGAAGTGTGTTGTAATTCCACAGTGACAAAGTTGCTGGAGACTGCTTTTCTAAGCTTCAGAGTCCTCCAACTTACCCTTTGAGTTTGCATTACTGCACCATCCCACACCCTTCCACCTGCAATGCCATGACACCAGCCTTGCGCTTAACATGACTCCTCCATAAAGGTAAGTCAGCATAGCAGGGGTCAGAATAGGTTCACTCAAATCTCACCTTTCTCATTCACTTTTCTCAAGATGAAGGATTTTCTTCTATCAATGTATATGGAAGAATACAGCAGGCAATGTTTAACAGCAGTGACTCAGGCCATATCCCAAGTAGTGGCTGTGTCCTCACATGGATAAGGAAGCAACACACATGTGGGGTTACTTTACAAACCTTGAGGTACCCTTTTTGGCTTGGCCAAGAGCTGTCTTTGTGGCCCTGGGAGGTGAGGTCTGGGAGCAGCCATCCCATATACTTGGCTGTAATATCTTCCAAACCTTCCAAACCTTATCATGATTTCTTCTTGGAGCACATTCCCAGGCAGTGACCCCACAGTCACCAGATGAGTATCTTGGCATCCACACTTGTCTGCTGCAGCATAATCCATGCATGAAAAAGATATATTATCAGTGAGGCTTTGAACTCAAGTCCATAAAGATGATGTTGCAATTATTTTGGGGCTAGCACTCACTATATAGTATTTACTTCACAAAATATTCTGAGGTCAAACTGCAAAAAATAAAGACTAAAAATTGTCATTGAAAGAATGGTTGTTTCTTGTCTGAATAGTATTGACAAAAGCATGCCATTATAAGATGATATTTATTTTACAGGTAAAAACACACCGTAAAGACTTCTGGATGGAATAAGTCATTATGACCTTATACAATGCAAAACAACAGCTCTTCCAGTGACTTCTCAAAACCTGGGACTGGAACATTTCAGGGAGTCATACTTTACCAGTTGAGCGTTGTACAGCATAAAGGAGAGGAATAGTTGTTTTTAGAACTAACCCTGTGGTTTCAGACCCCAAGTCACATTTTCAGAAGAAGTAAGTACTTAGAAGACAGGTATCAGGCAACTGCTCTGACAATGAAGTTTTGGCTTCTATGTCACTGAAGACATTTTTTGAAAATATCAACAGAGAGGCTGAACTTGAATCAGTTCAGATTCCGATATGTGATGAGAGAGAACAAATTTTGTTTCCTTTTTTATGGAACAGAGAAAAGACAGATTTGCTTATAATAATGTGAATACAAAGCTTTCTGCATTGTTGATCACATGAGTGAGGCATTGATTTTTTACCTGCACAACCTCACACTGCTATCCTTTAGCCTTAATTACTTTTACACAGGAACTAAGTGGAGAAATAGACTATTCCTCCTTGGAATTACTGATTTCTTCAACAGCAGTATCCTAGGAAATAAATTGTAGGTGCTTCTGTAATATCAAAGGCAGCAACTAACAAATGCACTTTTTCAATCTATAAGTCTGAAAATTTATTGGGTACAGTGTGAAATGTGGTCACTGCTATCAAAGTGTATTGTGTACTCTGAGAACAGAATTTTGAATGTGAACTAAAGCTTTCTTGAGGGAGGTAAGCTTGTTATTCAGACAGTAAAATGTTATGATTAACACCTGATGAAGCATTAAAGAACCATAAAAATTCTGCTACTGGAAAAGATTACTTAGCAGGAGGCTGCCTGCATTTTGGCAAAGTCTCAGCTTTCAGTGCAAAAATGAATTTACACAGTCTTTTCTGTAGTGCAAAGGAAGCAGATCCACCCAGTCAACAGCAGACATGAACAGGCAGATTCTACTTCTATTCACACTGAAACACCCTAGGTTGCAGGAATTCTTGCCCCACCTGTGAATTGTGAGTACAAAAGAAATGAAATGCAAGTTGAGTGGAATTTATGTTTGCTTTTACAGCTCATCAGGCATAGCTTTTTGTAAATCTGCCTATTTCTTTCATTGTGTTGAGTAATAGAGATGATTTACTCCCTTTGCTTGTGATGGCACCATTCATTGTGGAGGATACAGTGCATGCCCAAGTCTCATCCCATGTATCAGAAACTCAGCAGAAAAAAACGTAAAGTGGGTGCCTTGATGAAAATCCAGACTTACGTGCACACTGAAGCCTGTACATGGCTCATGTTAGGACCAGTCCCCAGCACTGACCCTCTGTGGCTGTTGCTGAACTGGAACCTGATGGAAAATTGTCAGATTTCCATATAGTTATTCTCTTTGAAGTTCTTATTTTAGTCTGAAATAGCAGAAGTTCTATTATGGACTGCTTATGTGAAATTAAGAGTAGTCTGTAGTAGTCAGTGGGTTAGGGTTAATAGGCTCTGCTGCACATCAGCTGCTGAGCGACAGGCTTGCATGTTTTCAAAGCAAATAGCGATGTTGAGTCATGCTGGATTACTACTTTTGCATGTTCAGCTTAAACATTAACAATTCCGAAGGCATTTCCAGGTACCTAGATATTTCTAAAAGGAAATGTCTCTTTTTGAAATAAGGTTTCACATGAGAATGAAAATTAGCAGCCAACCCTAGAACATCTAGGTTATTCATCCTGAAGTGAGACTAAAATGGAATAATGGTTTCGTTCAAGTGCATGAGTCAAACTGAACAAAACCAGCATTAGCAGATGGACATACTTACATATGTTCAAAGTGAGGTGACTATCCCCCACCCTGCTCTGAGCAGATGGACATTTGAGGTAATGGATTAAGATAGACAATTGATTTTCAGGATGTGAATCTGCATGTGCGATAGCAGGCAGGAACTGTAGAAAATTTGTCAGTAAATCAAAACTCTGTGCCTGTTAGTGCTATCTATCAATAACAGTGATGATGTGTACTATCAATAAGAGTGATAATGTGTACTATGTTTCACACACCTTGTTTACACAGTGAACCGTTCACTGCTGTGCCAGGCCCTGAGTTTCATCATGCATAATTAATGTAATGGTTTCCAGCCTCCTTGGGACCTCCAGCAAAGCCATAATCCAAATAATGCCAAGTTGCCTTGCAGAGGGACGAGTGATTTGACAACATGGGAGCCTGAAAGGAATCACTCCCCACGTAAGTGCCTCAGGACAAGCACTAAGCAAGGAGGCCCTGGCACCTCCATGTGTTCTTTATCTGTTCCATCCTGGTTTGATCAAATGGGCAAGTTTGTCCATGCAATTCACTAATATGTTGCCAATTTGGCTGATTTCATGCTTCTCTAATTTCACTTGACTAACTTTTTGTGGCATGAATATTTGTACACATTAAAAAACCCAATGATTTTGTTGAATGCCAACTACAGGCATTCAACATTCAGGCATTCAATATTCATGGATTGAGGAGAAGAGAAAGGGAACTGAAATGAAAGATGTGACACCCAAAGCCCTGATGTTTTGTTTCTGTTGATTGAGGATAAAGGAGAGGAAAGGAGCTGAGACAACATGACTGACAGTAAATAGAGACTGGATTTAGGTTAGAGTAATAGTGAAGTCCTCGAGAGTACTTCATGGCACATCAGCAAGTCAGCAGTCCCATGGATTCGCTTCAGTGGTACTTTTCATATGATTGAAGTTGTTGACTTGTCCCTTGTTTGCATTGTCAAAAAGGGCTTCCTTGTTCATAGGTGGTGAACATGACAGTTTGAAGATATTTTATTATCTTACAGCAAATAATTTTCCCTGTTCTATAGTGAAAGTGCCCACCCACAAAATGCAGGACAGATGGCAATATAGGATGATGACAAGTGAACAAGCTTGTGGCAGGGGAACAGTTGTGGTAATTGTGAGAGAAGAAGTCTAAATAATAACTTCTCATCCAAACCCTTTTTATTGAATTTCTTCTGCTGCTTGTAGGGGGAATAATGGAGAATATAACTTTATAGAAGTAAACTATAATGACCCATTTGGTTTTAAGAACACTATTTTATGTCCATCAGATTATATTTGCTGGTATAGTAAGAGTAATTGTGTATCATTCTCCTCTGAATGAGAAAAAGTGGATCTAGTTTCGGGAGGGCTTTGAATAAATTTGCAGCAATTTGGAACAAATTAAAAAGGGAGCAAAATAAACAAATATAAAATACTTGTAAGTTCAAAACTTTCTTAATACCAGAAAAAAGAAATAAAGAATATTACGCCACAGGAAAGATCTCCGAAGGAAACTTACTACAATTTACAAAGAAAAGTAAGATTTACAGTGGTACATGTGTGCATTATAAATCAAAAGAAATATCAAATACCTAGGAAAATAAGATGGCTTTTGAGTATATTAATATGTATTAGATGATCTGGGTTTTGGGGGTTCTTGAACACGGGGAGGAGATTTTATTTATTTTCTTGTGTTGTTTTTTTTTTTAGGCAACATGATGCAGTTCGCTCATGCCATGGACATACATCTCTATGCAGTAATATCTCTAGAAGCAAACACCTACATTATTAGTAACTCTAGGCAATACAGAAATCCCTAGAATATCACAGGATATCAGTTCTGGAAAGATGACGCAATAAGTGAGATCTGCAAAGTAACAGTAAATACAGCAAATACAGTAAATATGGCAAATATGGTAAAACCAGTATATATGGTAAATACGGTAAAGATGCAGAAAACCGCCCACAACTTATGGAAGCCATGAATGGTGAGCTATGAAGTAACAAGGGATTACTGTAGTAATTAGGCCTTTGCATATCATTAGTGGCATTGTATATAGGAATTAAATATCTGTGGATACAAGAAAATTCTGATCAATAGATGTTATTTTTTCTCAAAGCTGTTTTTTGTCATATGTGATTTCATTTCTAAGCAATTGGAATTTCTTAAATATTAGTTGGAATTTTGTTTTTTCCAGGACTTGTGTTCACAAGTTCAAGCTCTCATTTTAGAAACATATCTGAGGCAGGAATATATTGACATTTTATCTTTCAAATCAGTTGAATGCTTGTTAAATTTCTCATTTTCCAATTCAGAGTGCAACATGTGAAGAGAAGACGCATAAGGCAACAGAGCATGAGAAATGTACCTTCTGTTCATCTCAAATTCTCCTGTGAGCTTCATGGGTGAACTTCCAGGAACATGGGAGTGTTTTTAAAGCTAAGCCAGCAGTTCAGGTGCTGACAGATCAAAAACCTATTGGATGCCTTACAAATCTGGCACAGAAATAGTTTGGGAGAAGTGTGTATCAGTCAGCGTGGGGTTTGACTACACACACATACGGAGTTCTTTCCCATTTCATATAAATCTGTTATATTGCAGTTTGTGTATCTCTCCTCTTCTATGTTTATTTGTCATTGAGGCATTAAAGGGTTGTCTGATGGTTGTCAGTAAGATAAATCAAAAGCCACATGGTAACTATTGTGGTGCCATATTTTCCATCACAGGCTCTAAAGCTGGATAAAGTACTTAATTTCTAAGTCTATTTACTGCATCAGAGGTTAAGAAAGTGATGGCGTATTTTTTATGTTGTCTGCTATTTTTCAGCTGGTTTTTATATGTATATCTCATGAAGAGCTCCATATGAGCCACCAGCTCAGCACACAATGCTTACTTTACATTTTTACCCCTTCATAATTCACCTTAGCAGTGCCTGCCACACTTCTCAGACTGAGGCAGTGCTAACAAATCCATTATATTAAAAGACAATGTAGTGTGCTGCTGTTGGAAGATAGGGGTTTGGAATTATGTTTATTTTTCATGGTTCAACATATTCTTCTGGAGAGATGGCTGTGCTTATCACTTGTCAGCCACTGCCATAGTGAAGGTCACAGCAGGGGTCATGGAATAGTTTTCAGGACATTGAGGCAGCAGAGATAAGACAAATCCCCTAGGACAGGCTTGTCAGTTGTTTTAGGTGGGAGGCTGGAGGCTGTAAATGACACATTCCTCTTGCCTCTTTTTTCTCTAACTCTTTCCAGAAACAAAGATGATGTGTATGGCTCTTCTTCACGGATGAAGCATAGTGGAAGATGAACATGAAGCTGTTCTCTTTCCTCTAGGACAGGCCACTGAGAGAAAGTGAATAATAGAAAACTCTCATTTAAAAGGTATATGGATGAACCTTCCAGGCAGTGCTTTTGGTTAGGTTATCCTTAGCCTTGTCATGCCAGGACTTGAGTAGTTCACACACTTCTTTGGATAGTGTATTCCAATGCATAACTTCTCTTGCAGTGCAGCACTTTTTCCTTATAACCACAAAAAATTTCCTCTGAAGCAACTTGTGCCCACTGCCTCTGATCCTGTCAGCATGCATCCCTGTGTAGAGAGCATCTCCACTTCTTTACAACTACCTCCTTGGTACTGGGAGATGCTGAGCCTTTTTCATGTGTCAAGTGTCTTCAAAGGGTCTTTTCCCTTGATGTATGGCTACAGACTTGCAAATGCAGCTCAGGACCTGGTTTTCTTTTATTGCTGCAAGGACATATAACTCCTTCATGATCAGCTTACTACCTTCCCAGAGTTCACGTCCTTTTCTTCAGAAAATAAAAAGGTCTTTATGGGAAAATCCATTAAAAGAGCTGCCATCTAATCGACACTAGTAGTTATAGTGTTGGTATTGGTCTGTGCTCACCTAGAGCGTAACATTGAGGACTTTGAGGAAAAAAATCGTCACAGAAAGAGTGATAGGCCACTGGAATAGGGTGCATAGTGAGGTGGTGGAATCACTGTCCCTGGAAGTGTTTTAAAAAAGACTGGATTTGGAATTTTAGTGCCATGGTTTAGTTGATGAAATGGTGTTAGGTAGTAGGTAGGAGTTGATGATCTTAAAGGTCTTTTCAAACCTAGTTAATTCTGGGATTCTGTGTTGGGAGTTCTGCTGCACTATATCAATTATAAACTGAAGAGGATCCTTGTGGTTGCAAAGTTAAACCCTCAAACATTGAGTAGGAAATAAATTTTGAACCAGCAATACAAATACAGTTCTTTTCATGCTTGGGTCCATCTTCTCCATGCTTGAGGTAGGGATCCTGTGCAAAAATTAGACTATGGACGTATAATTAAAGATTAAACAACATCATGTACATCATGCCAGGCATCAGATCAATATTTTTACTGCCTAATACTTGGGCTTCTTTTTGCATTCCCCCAAAACTGCTGGGTACTGGTGAAATGACTGCCTTTTAGCTTAATTGAGAGACTCCTTGTGTGACCTTTCTACAATTCATTGTTTTTAAGTCCCCCACTGTCTGCCACCCATCCGCATTGTGTGGGCTGAGCCCTTCAGATCTCCATCCGGAATCTCTACTATGAGTTTTTCACTGTGGCAAATATTTGGTTGCATGCCAGGATCACTCCCTTTTATTGGAACCTCTGTGCTACTTCCTACCCTGTTTCCTGTGCAGTCAAACACCATCTTTGCTTTCCTCCCTGGAGTCAAGCTTTCTGCAATTATCAGCTGTACTCAGTGACATTTCTCACTTACTTTAAAGCATTTAAGATGGATTTAATTGGTATAAAGAAGACTAGCATTTAAGATCTATTAATGGGGATAGGTATTTCAGTAGAACATCTCACTATTTCTATATACCTGTGAGATAAAATGACTTTGACTTTCACTCCTCGTACTGGTTTTGAGTGATTGAGAGAAGCTGTGCTTCCCTGCTGCACTGAAAGGACATTTTGATGGCTATGAAGTGGTAGGGGAAAACGTAAAAATAACACCATGTTGGAAACAAAACTGGCATTTGCTATTTCTCTCTGTCACACATGGCAGCTTACAATTCAGAGTGGAGGTAGAACTAAGAAATAGATTTAGTTTTAGGAGAAACACTACAGCTTACTCCATAGTTTTTCATCAGACTTTGTCAATATTCTTGCCAACACTAAAGGCACCCACAATTCTATGTATCACCCAAGCTGTGTTGCTAAGGGACAGACTGCAGATACATGCTGTAATCTACTACAAATAAAGCTTAAAGTGCTAATTTGGTCTAGTTATTAGCACATTGCTGATACAAAATTGAAATGCAATTTGGCAATGAAAAAATGCAATTGTATTCTAATCCCAAATAAAACATTTAGGATTACTGGTTCTAGAATGCCATGAAATTGTAATAATGAAGCACCAGTCTGTGGTGCAAGGTGTTGTTGAGAATTCAAGTTCAGTGTTTGCAATTTCAGGAGATAATTATTTCTCTGGTAAGATTTTCCATGAGACTTTGTACGGCTTTTAAAATCATTTTTCTGTGCAGACAAAACCAGTGAACTCTCTGGATTCAATCAGAGAAACATGTTCTGGAGGCCTTCAGGAGATAGAGGCTACCTGGAACAAGGAAATGATGACAGCAGATGATTCTGTGATTTCACAAAACTTGCACATGGGAAGGTAACTAGAAGTTGCAACAGGTTCACTCACACATGAATAGAGCAGCTGAAGTTAAGAAGTGTAGCAGATGACAAAATATTAGCCATCAGTTGTTGTTATTGTCATGTTTGTGGAGACCTACGGTCTGAAACTTAAATAAACAAGAACTCTTTGCCACCATCTACTGATAAACTGAGGGAAGATACATAGTTAATTTTCACAGATAATGTTCATTGTGGGATGGACGTTTCTGAAACTTTGCTCACAACTCACTCAAGGATAGGAAGAAAAGGGGGAAAGAGACTTTTATTATGTTCAAAACACTTCTAAGAATCAAAGACTTAGCTCTTGTGTTACATGGGCTACATAGGACAGGCAATCTGGCATGGGGAAAAAATGAATAAAAGATTTTGATTTTCAACCTCTACCTTCTATTGGAGCTTTAATTACCTCAGGAGAGAGAACAGCCTGGAGATCCTGATCTTGCAGTACACTTAAATGTCATTGTAATCTGGGCAAGAGCCAGTGCCAGCTAGAGATGAGAGATGAGAGAGAAGGCAGAAGTGGAATGAAGAAAGCACTATCCTAAAAAGATATAACATCTCAGTGTCTATCGAGGGACAGCAGGATGTCTTGTCAGGATGCACCTTTCGCCCCCAGCCAAAGTCAATCCCAACTAAGCGTTCTATTCTGAGACATTTCCGGGGCAAGGATGTCCTGTTGAGGTTACCTCAGGAAATTGTCTTGGGTTTATTTGGAGCACCTAAAGCATATATTTCTTTAGTGGAATCCTGTTATTCATTTGGTATCTGGACTTCTTGATGCCCTCAGCTTCACATGATAAAAAACCCCCACTTTATAAATATGTCATCATCCTATCTTATACAGGTGCTTAATATATGTTATTCGATAGCAGACTGTAGAAGCATTCTCAGAGAAGAAAGAAACTTATCTGTGTCTAGTAATAACTAGGCAACAATTTCTAGGGAATGTGCCTCTTTTTGTCTGAAGGTACAATGCGCTGCTCAGCAGGAACAAATAAGAAGGAGGTAGATGTTAGGAGCAAGGATGAGGTCTCTTAATAGTCTCTTGTAAATAGATATGAATATGCCATTTATGTGTTTCAAGTCATCCAGAAGTGTGTAAACACAACTGGGTCTGAATAAAGAAACCCATCTCTCTATACAACCTCCTCACGGCTTGAAATTAAAACTCTTGCTTGCCTAACGAGGACAGGGAAGAGAGGCAACAAGGCAACCTCATTGCAAACAACATGGTAAGATGTGTGGTAGGGCTGAATAGAGCTCTTTTGATCAGTTCTAGATTTTCCTATCGCTCTTTTTTGCAGTCTCCTTGAGAAAAATCACAGTGAGGGAATATATGGGTTTTTGGGGGAGTTTTAGTGGTTTTAGATGAGTTTTTCTTTTGTTTTTTTTTTCTTTAAATTTAAGGGTTGCACTTGGCATTAGTTACAGGGAACTTGACGGGCTGGCTTCTGTCTCTCCCTTTTTTTCTCCCTTTGGAAAAAGCAGGGAATTGGGAGACCAGTCTTGGGGCCTATGGTGCTCCAGATTCCACAGAAAATGTATTTGTTTAGATTATCATAGAACGATTTGGGTTGGAAGGGATCTTAAACTTCATTTATCTCTAACCTCCTTGCCATAGGCAGGGATAACTTCCAGGGATGGGGCATTAACAACTTCTCTGGGCAATTTGATCCAGTGTCTCACCACCCTAACAGCAAAGAATTGTTTCTGAATATCTAATCTAAACCTCCCCTCTTTCATTTCAAAGGCATTCCCTCTTGTCCTATCACCACATGTTCTTGTAAAAAGGATATTACAAATGCAAAGACAATTATAAACACAAAGATAACTATAAATGCAAATACAGTCAGTCTTCTTCCACTTTGCACCCCCCAGATAGTTGGCTTCACATCTTCGCCACATTTTTCAGCGATTAAGGAGGCCCATTTCACAACTGTACCTGCAAGACCTGACACGCATGAATATTTAAATTCGGCAGCCATGAATATTCAAATCAACCCCCATGCCATGCTGCATGGACCATGGGTACACTGCTCTGCATGCAGTACGCCTGCCCCAGCCAGCCGCAGCAGCTTGGCTCTGCTCGTGCGCGCGCCACCCCCTGCTCCGCACAAGCGCGTGCCACTCCCACAGCGGCCTGGCTCTGCTCAAGTGTGAGCCGCCCCCACTCTGAGTAAGGAAGCTTTGTGCAGTTATGAAAGATTTACACACTCCCAGGTTAGACGTGGTGTTTGAGACTTTCTCGGGGTAGGCGTCTATCCCAAGTATGGAGAGATCATATCTACTCACCCGGAGAGACACCGGAACAGTGGCACGCACGGCTCCCCACGCCAGTGTTTGTGGCCGAGCAGAAAAGGGGTTTTTCCCAGAATGAGGTGGCCACGGGCTCCAGGACATGCTGACACAAAAACTGACACACAGCAGGGCAGTGCCGAAATAATGCCAGAGTGCTGGGGGGCAGTGTCAGGGTGTGGTACAAATTTGCATATTAATGAGCTGCCATTCTATGTGGACTGAGGGTTTTGCAGGTAGGGGGCAAGACCCGTGGTACCCTGGTATTGGAGGGTCGACTGTAAAATTCTTCTGCACAGGAGGAACATCAATTTTTCCAAACATATCCCACTGTTTTCATCTCACTCACCACACTCTGCCTTCTCACTCTTGCATTGAATTGATGCAGAAATAAAATGAGCCCTGAATCATTCTGACTTTCTTCACATGAAATTTACTCTCTTCTGGCTGTTTTACAACAAAGGTATCTGTAAATGCATCTCACTCTTGTTCCAATTGTATAAAGACATGCTGCTTGCAGTTCTGTTCCCTACATCCTCAGCTTTTAGCAAGACCACAGGATTAAGACCTTCACTGTCTTACCTTCATTTAAAAATTCCCCACTTTATACAGTCATACCTCCAGATTTGTGTGATTTGGGTCTCGAGAGGCTCCCACGGAACATTGAATCTGCGAATTCAGGTCAGACATTAATATGGCAAATTATTGCCATAAATATGGCAACTTTGTAACCCTGTAAAATCCCAAGGCCCCTTATGACCTAGGAGTAGGAGTGTTTTCTCTTTAACTGCACAAACAGGAGTGTTTTCTCTAAGGCTATGAATACATATGCAGATATGTGCTGGCAAGTCCAGACTGGCTGCTGTGGCTGGAACAACTGAACAGGACTCACGTGAGTCCATGAGTTACAGTTTTAGGCTTCCTCACTCCTGGCAGGGGCAAGCAACCGGCTGAGGCTGGTGACATAGCCTGGGGCCCTGACAGGTGACAGGGACCCACAGCTGGGCAGTGGTCATGAGTGTGAGGTTCCGGGTAGCCGGGGGACCCCAGCCAGGCATAGACAGACATACCCTTGTGTGTGAGCCCATCTATGGAAAGTTTTCATACAGACTTGCTCAATGGTTTAGTGTTATCCAACCACTCTGAATGCCTCTGGAGTGCCCGCAGTGGCCATGCTGCCAGCAGTGGTGGTGAGGGGCTGGAGGGCTGTGGTGCTGGGACGGACACTGGAGAAAAGTCAGAGCAGGGCCCCATGTGTGCTCAGCCAGTGCCCAGTGGGAGTCTGTCCCCCAACTAGGCTTCGAGTGACAGGGGAGGGTGTGACTTCTGTGGAGCTGTATGGGTCTCAGTGCCTGCCTGGGGCAGCCAGGGCAGCTGGAACTGAAAGATCCCTGCATAGGTCTCTATGTGCGCTGAGGTATCCCACGGCACCGTGTGTTAAGACTATGTATAAGCCGTTCCCATAGGGACCAGCCATGGAGTCACACAGGAGTGTGGAAGGGACTGCGGCACGTCTAAAGGCACCATGGCACTTATAAATGCCATGTAACCTCTGCAGCACTCATAAGGGAGTGATCTGTGGCTGCCCCCAGTGAATGAGAGGCGCCGGTCAGACACCCTGCCGAGCTGGGCTGGTTCCACGCCATGGGGAGTGTTGGTACTGCTCCTCAGAGAAGCAGAAGCACTGCACAAGGGTCAGCCTGGAAGCTCGACCCCAGCCAGGCATAGACAGACATACCCTTGTGTGTGAGCCCATCTATGGAAAGTTTTCATACAGACTTGCTCAATGGTTTAGTGTTATCCAACCACTCTGAATGCCTCTGGAGTGCCCGCAGTGGCCATGCTGCCAGCAGTGGTGGTGAGGGGCTGGAGGGCTGTGGTGCTGGGACGGACACTGGAGAAAAGTCAGAGCAGGGCCCCATGTGTGCTCAGCCAGTGCCCAGTGGGAGTCTGTCCCCCAACTAGGCTTCGAGTGACAGGGGAGGGTGTGACTTCTGTGGAGCTGTATGGGTCTCAGTGCCTGCCTGGGGCAGCCAGGGCAGCTGGAACTGAAAGATCCCTGCATAGGTCTCTATGTGCGCTGAGGTATCCCACGGCACCGTGTGTTAAGACTATGTATAAGCCGTTCCCATAGGGACCAGCCATGGAGTCACACAGGAGTGTGGAAGGGACTGCGGCACGTCTAAAGGCACCATGGCACTTATAAATGCCATGTAACCTCTGCAGCACTCATAAGGGAGTGATCTGTGGCTGCCCCCAGTGAATGAGAGGCGCCGGTCAGACACCCTGCCGAGCTGGGCTGGTTCCACGCCATGGGGAGTGTTGGTACTGCTCCTCAGAGAAGCAGAAGCACTGCACAAGGGTCAGCCTGGAAGCTCCACAAGTCACTGAGGCAGATTTGTGGGAAAAAAATCCCATGAGTCACTGAGGTTGCGAATGTGACTGTGTGATACACCAAGTTATGACTGTATTTTTCCAAATAATGGAAAATGCTTAACAGTAACACAAGAATCTTTAAGTCTTTAAGGGATTGAAAAAGGCAAAATAGTAAAAGAAAACTATCTAACAGAAAATTTCTAACCTCAGCAAATGAAATGATACAGTGTTATGTCATGGAAGATATTTCAGATAGGCTTGTGATTCTGCTCTTGTTCTGTTCCTTATTGATTGAAATTTCATGGCCCTTGAAAATAGTTTGTCTCTCTGAACTCTAAGCTTTTATGGCAAATGCAAAAATGTACTCCAAATTATGTGAAGTAATATTCAACAGCTGAAAGATATTTCCACCTACCCTCCCTGCACCTGCTCTAGCTAATATTTTCAGTGTGCCTCAGTCCTCTGTTTCACTTTTCCCATGGCCAAAAAGTGAGCTAATGTCTTTGGGTGTTTCAGGGCAGGAAGAGAAAAATGAGTCAACTCTGTATGTCCAAATTATTTGATGACCACATTTTTTTAACTCTTATCTACATTCCCTGCCTAAGAAAACGCAGGATGACAGAATTGCTTTTCATATTCAGCCAAGGGCCACTGAATCAAAGTCTTAACAGTCCTGAACTGATGAATACTTTGGAATAAAAATGAATTCTCATATCCAAACTTTCTTGTCTGAAGCCTCCAGTAGGGAGATACATAGGTTGGATTGTGTCTGGTTTCGCGCCTTGCTATGAGGAGGAGTATATTGAACAAAATCTTCAACCTGTGGAAACATTTCCTTCACCTGAAGTTTTGTGTGATAATTTCCTCAGTGATTCAGATTTCTCAGATGTTTAGACTTTCTTTACAGATGAGATGTTCATTAGAACTTGCCGCCGGCTAAACCTAAGCAACTGAAAATATTCATATGATGTATTAATCAATTTAATTTAGTATGGTCTATTTGTATGTCATAATGACTTCCTAAAAGCCTTGCCTCATGGCAGGGAAATTTCAGAGGGAACACTACTGTACAGAGGCAAGGAACAACTTTCTAAATTACATTTTCCTAACTCAGCACTTTTATGATTGGTACAGAGAAAAACAACTTGTAATTTCCAGTAACATTATTTTTATTTTTCTCATGAATTGCTGCTTCAACCATTTGAATTTTTTCTTTCCCCAAAATGATATCTACCCCATCTTTCCTTGTCACCTAAAATGTAGCAAATTAAAACAATGGTAAGAATATTTTGTAGCTTTCTAATCTTATTACCATTAAATGTGATTCTGTGAAATGCATTACATGTAAATTGATCACAGCAGAGAGCATATTAATTGTAACTACAATCCAAAGTCCTGATTTTTTGCTGATGTATCACACTATTTTCAGGATGTCTGCAGCATTGCCTCCCAAAATAACCTAATACTTGTGTGATGGTCCACTAGAATGAGGATCCAAGATCCTTTGGAATCCTAAACTGCTGAAGGATTTTACCTGACAAGTCTATAAAATCAAATTTAGCAGCTCTCCCCCAGCTTCTCACATCCACATGGACTTTCTATTCCCTTGTTACCCAAATTCCCATTTCTGTGGTGTAACAGGTTTTACCCTGGCTGGATGCCATGGGCCCGAATGGTCGCTCAGTCCCGATAATAAGATGATATACAAAGGGTGGTTTGGAATAAGGCAGTTTAATATAGCACAAATGAAGCAAAGCAAAAGAACTAATCTCTACATCCCCATCCGCAGAAGTATCCACATCCAGGGAAGTAGGGCTCCTACGCGTCTCAGGAAGAACAATTAATGCCCCCTGTCCTTGCTCCCTTCCTCAGCTTTTATATCTGAACTGATGTCATATGGTATGGAATATCCCTTTGGTCAGTCTGGGTCAGCTGGCCTGCTTGTGTGCCCTCCCAGAATCTCATCCTCAGTTAGGCGGAAGGGGCAGTGTGCCCAGCTGTAGTCAAAACACTTGTGTGTTATCAACACCCTTCCAAGGCACAGCATTGCGAGGACTGCTGTAGGCTCAGACAGACCCAATATGTGTGGTTTTGGATGGCCCCATGCTATCTTCTGGAATCTTTCTTAGAGTGTTATTTTGTAGTGAGTTATCTTGTGATGGACAATGACCATTTCTGCCATGCAGATTTGACAACCTGTACATCCTCTCCCAGCACAGATAGTACCAGTAGAGACACACCCAAGGTAGTTTTTGCCCAGTATATTCCAGCACTACCCATGGAATATGGGCTCTACCCATGCTTACTACAAACAATGCTGATGACTAAAAATGCAAATGTGGGCTAGACAAGTCCAGGTACAAGTGGAACAGCGGAAAGTCTCCTCAGGCAGTATTAATGAGGCACAGGTCTTTCTGTGTTGTCTTTTCTCCTCAAGACTAATTCTACACGAGTTTTCAAAGGAGGCAGTAGCGTTATAGATGGTGTGTCTCCATGTCTCCCGATTTGAGGTCAAAGTGGACCACTGATGGTAGTCAATAGTGCCAAGATCAAAGTGTTGTTTCAGGAAGTCAGTAATGCCAAGATTGAGGTGTTGTTTCAGGAAGTCCTAGTATCTCCTCTTTGAGGCTCCTCTGTTGTGGCAGCCAGTGGCAAGTTCACCATAAAGAACAATCTAAGGGAGGCAATGGTCCTCCATCCTGAAAACATGCCCTGCCCAGTGCAGTTGCATTCTTAATAGCATGGCCTCGATACTGGTGACTCATGCATGTTCAAGGACAGCAACATTTGTTATGTAATCAGTCCAGTGGCTGTTTAANCAAAGTGGACCACTGATGGTAGTCAATAGTGCCAAGATCAAAGTGTTGTTTCAGGAAGTCAGTAATGCCAAGATTGAGGTGTTGTTTCAGGAAGTCCTAGTATCTCCTCTTTGAGGCTCCTCTGTTGTGGCAGCCAGTGGCAAGTTCACCATAAAGAACAATCTAAGGGAGGCAATGGTCCTCCATCCTGAAAACATGCCCTGCCCAGTGCAGTTGCATTCTTAATAGCATGGCCTCGATACTGGTGACTCATGCATGTTCAAGGACAGCAACATTTGTTATGTAATCAGTCCAGTGGCTGTTTAAGATTGTACGGAGGCAGTGCTGATAGAAGTGTTCAAGGAGTTGCAGGTGATGGCGGTAGATGACCCATGACTCAGACCCTTATAAAAGAATAGACAGCACAATGACTCCATAAACAATAATCTCTGTACTTTTCTTCAGGTGTTTGTTACACCGGACTCTTTTATGAAGTTTCAAAAAAACTCTGTATGTTTTTGCTAACCTGTGGTCTCTCTCTTTGTCAGTCTTACCATCTGAGGAAATGCTGCTTCCTCGATAGTTGAACAGCTGGACTGACCTAACCTCTGATTTATCTATGGTGATATGAGGATGATGGTAAGCTTCCTGAAGTTCAGGCTGATAAAGAACTTCTGTCTTCTTCAAGCTGACTTCCAGCCCAAAAAGCTCAGCAGCCTCTGCAAAGCAAGATGTTAAGCTCTATAGAGCTGTTTCTGTGTCAGCAACGAGGGCATCATCAGCAAAAAGGAGATCGCAGACAAGGTAATTTAGAATCTCTCAATTTTAGATTGATATGATATATATTATTTTTAAACACATAAATATCAAACGTTTTTGGAAGAGATTTCTGCAGAAATGAACTAAGCCAGCAATAGAAACTTGGGATATTTTTGTACAGTCATACCTCTGTGTTTCTGGACTACATGTTTCCCGTGGTTCCCGCAAAACCTCTAATCTGCAAGTATGGGTTGGACATTAATATGGCAAATTATTGCCAGAAATGTGGCAACTTTGAAACACTGCAACATCCTGGGCTTCTTACGGCAGTGAGGAGAGTGGAAGTCAGGAGTTTTTTCCCTTTAACTCCAGCAGCTAGCACTGGCAGGCATTTTGCCTGAGGCTATGCATATGCATATATGCACTGGCAAGTCCAGGCTGGCTGCCGAGGCCAGAAGTGGGTCCCTCTGTTACAGTTAAAGACTTCCTGACCACTGATAGGGCTGACCAGGCCTGGGGCAGCCTGCTGCAGCAGTGTGGAACCATGCCGTCCCACGGAATTATACACTGCACTGTGAATAACTGAGTAAGGACTGGGGAAAAATTTCCGTGGAAAACTGAGGACGTGAATATGACAGCACGAATAACGAAGGCATTTATGTGTATATATATATATTAAAATATAAACAAAACCAGCTAGTGTTTTCTTTAGGAAAAAAATAGAAGCAGAAACGAAGAAATAAAATTTATTGTGTAGATCCAAGCTCTCTCTGAGATGAGTTTTCCTTAAACATTTGAGCAGAGATCTGGGCATTGCTGTAACATTTCAGTTAATTGCTTGGAAGAATCACAGAATCACAGAATATTACAAGCTGGAAGGGACCCACAAGGATCATCTAGTCCAACTCCCCAGCCAATGCCCACACAGGGATCGAACCCACACCCCAGAGCTGTGGACATAAACCTAGTTCTCTCACACGCTCACAGGCCACTCCGAGCTGGAAGGGACCTCCAGGAACATCCAGTCCAACACCCCACCAATCAGACCATGTCACTAAACTTCTCATCCAGTCTTCTCTTAAACACCTCCAGGGATGGCGACTCCACCACCTCCCTGGGCTGTCCATTCCAATGAGAGATCACTCTCTCTGTGAAAAGCCTCTTCCTAACATCCAGCCTAAACCTCCCCTGGAGTAGCTTAAGGCCATGTCCTCTCATTCTGGTGTCATCAGCCTGAGAGAAGAGATCGTCACCCATCTGGCAGTAACCTCTCCTCAGGTAGTTGTACACAGCAATTAGGACACCTCTGAGTCTCTTCTTCTCCAGGCTGAACAACCCCAGTTCATGGAGCCGCTCCCCATAGGGCTTGTTCTCCAGTCCTTTCACCATCCTTGTCGCCCTTCTCTGGACCCTCTCAAGAAGCTCAACAGCCTTCTTAAACTGAGGAGCCCAGAACTGCACACAGTACTCTAGATGTGGTCTGACCAGTGCTGAGTACCGGGGAAGGATAACTTCTCTAGTCCTACTGACCACACTGTTCCTGGTACAGGCCAGGATGCCATTGGCGTTCTTAGCCCCCTGGGCACACTGCTGGCTCATACTGAGTTTTCTGTCAATCATTACACTTAGATCCCTCTCCACTTCACTACTCTCCAGCCACTCATTCCCCAGCCGATAGCGATGCATGGGGTTGTTATGTGCAAAGTGAAGAACCCGGCACTTAGTCTTGTTAAATCTCATACTGTTGGAGTCTGCCCATTCTTCCAGTCTGTCAAGGTCCCTCTGAAGGGCCCTCTTACCCTCTGGCAGCTCAACAAGGAGTGGGGAAGCAGAGGAGCTGCCCACGGACAGGACAGGGTGAGCGTTGCAGCAGGGCAGCTGAGCTGCCACCGCAGCTTTGATTTGCATATTCAGGACTGCCTAACTGAATATTCATGTGTTCTAGGTTGCGCATGAACATGCGCAGTTGCAAAAAGGGCCCTCTTTCATCACTAAAGAAATCATGCTGCTAAGATGTGAAGCTGCAACACGGGGGGCGCGTAGTGCAAGAGGGCCAACTGTATCACCTTCCAATACCTGAAGAGTGCTTTCAGGAGAGCTGGAGAGGGACTTTTTACAAGCGCATGGAGTGATAGGACAAGGGGTAATGGTGTTAAACTAAAAGAGGGTGGATTTCAATTAGATACTGGGTAAAAAAGTTTTTACTCTGAGAGTGGTAAGGTACTAGAACAAGTTCCCCAGAGAGCCTGTGCATGCCTCACCTGTGGAAGTGTTCAAGGCTGACTTGCATGGGGGAATCTGAGCAAGTGGAAAGTGACCTGGCACATGGAAGAGCGATTGAAACTAGATGATGTTTAAGGTCCCCTCCAATCCAAACCATTCTATGATTCTGGGGTTCTTTGATATACTCAGTACTTTCAGAGAAGTATCATGAGGAATCCAGGGGCCCTACTTCACTGAAGGTTTTGTAATATCTCTCAGATTTTCATAAATTAAATCCTGTTGAAGAGTAAAGTCCAAATGGTCTAGAAGGGAGATGAAGGAGTCTCCTCTGCATGACCATTTCAAATCCAGTCAATTCCAGATCCTGAATAGCAGTCTATACTAATAGGCTTTCAAATATATCTGTGCCTTTTTTCTCAGTTTGGATGTTCTTTTCCCATAGTACTACACATGTTTAAAGTGTTCAATACAGACTCTTCATCCACTTGTAATCTGCTGGTTGCAGAAGAAATAGAGGGCAAAATTGTTCCTAACCCTGTAGTTCAGAGATCTCTGCCTTTTCAAACACCAAGAAAGAAATAGTCTGTAAATTACATACTGAAATGGCCAGAAAGAACATGCAGTCATATAATCAGCCTCAATAGGACTGTAAGAAGGCATTGGACTGCATCTAACTTTTATTGAAATACCAAAGTCATCTAAAGCCTCGTATCGCCAGGGGTATCTTTCAGACAAATACATGCTACAGCCTGTAAAAATTAAGCTAGTCATTATAAACTTAATCTGTGGTCTGAATGGCAAAATTGAAAAGCACTCAAGCATTAAACCGCTCTTCTTAAAGGAAAAATAATAAAGCAATATTGGTAATATATAAATAGCTTTAAAGATTGCTGGGAGCAGAATAGCTGGACTGAACAATTCAGTGAAAATTGTAATGTATTATGGCTCTCAGTAAAGTTGAATGTCTTCAGTATGCTGCTTTTGTTGCTAACTGGTTTGCAACCATTATATGCTTTGTAGAGAATCCAATACACAGTTTTTTTCTTCTTCTTTCTTTTTTTTTTAATTTAAGACATTTTTGTACATTTGTCAATGTGAAGTGCTGCTTGGAAACCTATTAACTACTTCTTAAAACACATAGTCTACCTGATTGCAATGTTAGTTAATTCTTAAAAATAAATATGTATGTAGTTGTTTATTAGTAAAAGATCTTTTTTAGGTTAACTCTATTCTAACTGGTTCTATTAATAAGGGTGACCTAGGCTACAGGGCTCATATACAGTCATTGTATACATTGAGAAAAGAAATAAGCATACTTATTTCAGAGTCTGGTCCACAGAGCATGGACTGCTGGTGCACTGCTCTGCAGGCCCACGCTGTGCCAGACTTGCAGCTCAGAGTGCCTAGGTGTGGCTTCAAATGCATGCGCCAGCCCAGACTCACCGCTCAGAGCACCTGGGTGCAGCTGTGCCCACCTGTGCCAGCCTGGACTTGCTGCTCAGAGCACCCAGGCACTGCTGCTCCTAGCCGCACCACACCAGAAGTGCCATGCGAGAGACAGTGGAGCCGTTGGGACACCGCCCCTCTTCTATCGGGACTGGGTTCCTCCCCACCCCAGACCCAGCCGGAATGAGAACTTATTCCCACCACCCACCCCCAGTGAATCTAAACAAAAATATAAACAAAAATCAGAATCTGGAGAAGCACTGGGTCAGGGATGCTGCTGGAGCAGAATAATTGTTGAGTAGGACCTGCGACAGGTCATACAATCCTAGATTTGAGACAACACTGATAGTCTCATAAAGCAGCTCCCAAAATTCCAGTGCTGCATGATCTTCTACATGTTGTTCATACAGGCCACTACCAATATCTCCCATCCCGAGGGCTTGGGGTGGTGCCGGGGTAAGAAATGGATGCTGCAAATGTTTCTTTCCACAGTGAGGCCCCTCTGCAGCGGGATGGCTGGATTGGTGTCCCGGGAGTGGCCCCGGCATTACATTGTTTCCATAGGGGTGGCTGGGCACCAGGGGCTGCCCAGGTAAACTCGCAGCCCTTCCCCTCCCCACTCACAAGCAAGACAAGGCTATGCTCTGGGCATTTTAAATTTTTTTAAAGTTTTTTTACAAGCAGTCTTGGCTGACTCTGAATAAGGGGTTGACTGAGGAGGACTCCACCCTGTAAGGCAGGCAGTGCTGGCCAAGATGTACGTAAATGGGATTTTCTGTACTCCCTGCCTAATTTACATCCAGTAAAAGCCAGACGCATTCCAGCTTAATAGCCTGTTTGTCATGTGGACTTTTCTACAAAGCTTTTGCTTTTACTGTACACATTAGCAGAGGTTCTATTTTGTCTGTTTGCTTGGGTTTTTTGAAAACAGGAATTTGAAGTTCACATAGTTTTTAAGCTCAATTTCTGGAAAAAATTTGTTCACTTTAGGCTTGACTTTACCTAAATAAGTTTAGTCCTGGAGTCAAACACGGGTTTAAATTCTGCTAGTCTGGCCTCTGCAGGGTGCGTCCCGGAGCCTGCAAAATTTCTGGAGAACACAGCATGTCCTCAGCACCTCTCCTCAGCACTGGGATGCTGCTCTGCCAGTGTTACCATGGTGAGAAGGTAGCCACTGGAGCCGCCGTACTTGCATGTTTAAGCGCTAGCAGAGCTATGCATGGCTGGCCCCAGCTGCCGCTGCGCCATGCCCAGTGTGCCAAAGCCCAGGACTCGCTGCGGTGGCAGCGTGGGCTCAGGGACCCCTCCATCACGATTCCTGGAGACTCCTCAGGTGGGGACGAGGCAGAGGAGACGCCCTTCACTCCCCCGACCACTACTCCCTTCATTCCCCTTACCGTTCACATCATGTGAAAAGCTTCTGAGAATGACTGGAGCTGAGGGGGTGGGGACATTGGGGCAAATTTGCATATTAATGAGCTGCCTATCTAGGCAGACAGAGGGCTTCGCAGGGTGGAGCGACAAGAACCACGGTATCGCGATATTGGAGGGCTGACTGTATATCTAAAAAACTAAATCTCCAAATTCTTTCATCATGGTTAATAATGGGCACGAGATCATCTGTGCCATCTTGCCTTTCAACATACAAGACTTCATCATATGATCAGTTGCCAATTTTAGTGAGACTTTTTTATATTGAACTATGCTTATGATTTGAAGAAAATCAGTCAGGACTCAAGGCAATTGTTTGCACGCTACAGAAAAGTTTATTTTTGGCCTAAGAGCCAGGGGAAAGAGCCAGCAGTCCCCCTGCCACTGCCAGGTGCCAAAAAAGAGACCGCCCCCAAGTTGTCACCCCCTTTATAACCCCTTGCCTCATCCATATGCAAATTGCCTAATGAATATTCATTTCTACAGCATTATATCACTTGCTATGGATCCCTCAACCAATTGGCTCCCACGTTGTTAATTCCTTTCCCCTTGTTTTGACTAACTTTCGATTTTGTTTACCTTCAGAGCGCACAGAACTGGTCTTTTCACCGTTAATATTCAGCCTTCATTCTCAGCCCCTCTGAAGGATTCTAAAGTTAGCCAATCTTTCTAAAATTCCCTAAAAATTTACTAAATTTCACTACTCCAGTAAAATTCCTAAATCTCTATGCTATACACTAAATTTATAATTTCTAAATCTTCAAATCACTTAAATACTTAAAATGGGACAGTTTGGGGGTAGCTGTGGAGCTGGTCATAGAGTGGGCTGTGGTGTATTCACTCAGCTGAAATGTACCTTACCCCCACTGAGACTTCATGGATTTCAAGTAGTCAGAAAGTACAGATACCTTACCCCCACTGAGACTTCATGGATTTCAAGTAGTCAGAAAGTACAGAAAGTACTTTGCAGAATGAATTAACTGTGCATATAATTTTTTGAGATGGTTGTTTGGAGTCTTAACCACCATGAGGTTCTGCAAACAGTTCTTCAGTGTGCGTCAAAACTTTGTACTTTGCTGAACAGAAAAGAGATGGGAAATAAAATACAAAATGGATTGGAATCTGGCTGTTACCATTTTTCTCAATGGAAAAGTTCAGTACTTGTTTGCATTTACAAACCATGGCTACGCTTCATGCTCCAAACTTTGCAGTAGAGAAAACGCTGAAGATGACAAAAATGGATTTTCATTAACTGAGTAACTAAAAGCATAAAGAGGTTATAAAGCAGCTAAGGTGCTAGTTCATGTCTTCTCAGGTCCAATGATCACATACTATTCTTGAGCTCAGAGACAAAAAGCAACAAAATAAAGAAATAGTTGTTTGTGATTATTGAGGCAGTTTTTCTACACAGCTACATATCCCTCTGACTTTGCAAATACCGTCATTCCACTCTCACCCTCTGAGTATGTTCAGAGAGATGCACAGCACTGTATCACTGTAGTTGCACCTCTTTCTGACAAAGATAGATTATCTGTGCTTGTTCCTGCCATTATGCAAATGGCTTGTAATTTAAGAAAAATTTCCCTCTTCCTGTCACCCACATTTTTCTTTCAAAGAAGCAGAGAAACCACTTCCCATTTTTAAGCTCTTTCCACAAATCTGACTTTTGTCTGTAATTGGTGTAAACTAAGTGAATGCTTTTGCAGGTGTAAATTTCAGTGATCTGACAGCTGAAATCTGTAGTAGTGATCTATTTAGTCTGGACTTCAACAGAAAGGCACAGATTTCGAGGCTTACTCTGTTTAGTTCTGGGCTCCATAGCACAGGAGAGACATGGAGCACTTGGAGAGGATAAAGTGGAGAACCACAAAGATAATTTAGGGTCTGGAATACCTCTCTTACAAGCAAAGGGTGAGGGAGCTGGGTTTGCTCAGCCTCAAGAAGAGAAAACTGAGAAGGGACCTCATCAATGTATACAAGTATCTGAAGGGAAGTGTCAGAGGATGGAGCCAGGATCTGCCCACTGGTGCCAAGCAATAGAATAGGAGGCAATGGGAGGAAACTGATGCACACGAAGTTCCACCTGAATATGAGGAAGAACTTTCCTATCAAGTGAATAGGCACTGGAGCAGATTGCTCAGGAAGGTTATGGAGTCTCTCTAACACTGGAGATATTCAAGCATTGTTGGGACACAATCCTGCGCCATGTGCTCTAGAATGGCCATGCTTGAGCAGGAAGATTGGATCAGATGACCCAATGTGGTCTCTTCAACTTTACACATTCCATGATTCTGTTATTATTTTCCTTTTTTTCACTTAGTTTGCATTTTCTGAATATGTTCTCTGTTGAAACAAACCCATAAATTCCCATGTGAAGTTCTTTCACTTTCCAGGCTTCACCTACATATAACCATGTGCAGTTATGGGTAGAGATGTTCACAGGTTCACAGGTTATTCTGAGTTGGAAGGGACCCACAAGGATCATCTAGTCCAACTCCCAAGTGAATGCCCACCCAGGGATCAGGCCCACAAGCATGGGACCACAGGCACCACACCCCATCCATCCAAGCTTCCCACCAACTAGACCATGTCACTGAACACCATTCCAATGAGAGATCACTCTCTCTGTCAAAAACCTCTTCCTAACATCCAGCCTAAACCTCCCCTGGCGTAGCTTAAGGTCATGTCCTCTTGCTCTGGTGTCTTCAGCCTGAGAGAAGAGATTCACATCCACCTGGCTGCAACCTCCCCTCAGATAGTTGTAACCAGCAATCAGGTTGATTGGTTATGATGTGAAACCCAGATCAGGTTTGCTCAAACATCTCGTTATCCTGAGTTAGCTCTTCT
This sequence comes from Pitta sordida, assembly GCA_013390025.1. Taxonomy (NCBI): domain Eukaryota; kingdom Metazoa; phylum Chordata; class Aves; order Passeriformes; family Pittidae; genus Pitta; species Pitta sordida. The sequence goes on along the minus strand of WEKX01022742.1, from coordinate 226,948 downwards.
GCTCTTGATTTAACAAAATCCCAAGTAAGACAAAATTGCATGTCATTTGGTTCTTTAATAACAATAACATTTTTCTCTTTTATTAACCACAGATATTTTCCTCCATTATCTTGAATTTATGTTCATTTTGGCCTAATTAAGTGATGGTCATTTACAATTCAGTCTCATTAAGTTTGATTGATCCCATGGAGTGTGGAACAACCAGGCATCACAATTAAGTAGACCACTGCAATATATTTTATATGAATGGAGGGAAAAGTGGACAATTTCATATGTGAGGACACATATCCAAAAGTGTTGCTGAAAACCGCTTAATCCATTTTTCTCAAGACAGACATTGAAGCTTTCTTCATCCAAGTTCCATAATGCTTCTGGCATTATTACATGTGAGACAATAGTTGTTGAGGTGACATTCTGCTGCAGATGTGTTGGCTCTCAAATCTCTTAGAAGAGCCTTTGAGTTCTCCCTTGAAGAGGAAGAAGACAGCAGAGCTTAGCTGAGTCCGTAAAGAAGTCTGAAAAGAAAGTGCATGATGGATAAGATAACAGGACTGCAGGCTGATACATGCAGACAAAAATGAAACAAAGCCACAAAATATTTCAGCAAAACTCTCTTTAAATTCTATTTAAAATGCCTTTGTATGTTTTTTCTTTGTTTGAGTACAGCTGCAACCATTTTAAGAGACTGAAACCACAAGCCAGCTCAACATGATGCTATGCTGATATGAGCTGATGCCTGTATGTGCTGCATAACTGCATACTTATGAAAAACACTGTGACAGTCCAGTGCCTTAGACATATGAGAGCATATCTTCCTCAGAATTAATAAATAACTCAAACAATTCTAGTGAAACTTGAAAGAGAAGCAGTGAGAAGGTACAAAAATATGTAATATGAATTTAGAATCCCAGAAGAAAATATTGGAAAGGACTTCTCTGGGTCATCTACCAACTCCTGCTCCAAAACACAAAATCCAGTTTCTGTTCCATGACCAACTGTCCAGGGTCACAGGTAATTGTGAAAGTGCTGATGCATCCTGTTTACTCATTCCACACAGGCTTTAGCAAATCTGGACACATGAGAGATCCTGGGAATTATTCGGTGACAAACAGCATGTGATAGGAGAATATATGCCTAGGACAGGGCAAGAGCCAGCAGCGTGCTTTCTATTCCTTCCAGAAATAAGGGACAGTAGCTCTGGGATATTTCAGTTCAGGGTCAACTACTTTACCTGCTGTCTGTGGTTCCACCCTCAGCAATGTCTTGCTGGTGTATGAAGAACCACAAGAAGATGCCAGGGCTGGAGCTGATTCAGTATCAGTGAGCTAAGAGAGATAGAGTGGATTTTCACAATATCCAGGGCAAGAACTCACTCCTGAACCATCACATATGTATGCCAGGAGCTGACAAGGCATTTGTTGCCACATAGATCCTAGTTCACACACCTTTTTACTGAGAGAACATTATCCATGTTAATATGTTAGTATGGACCTCTGTTCAACTATCAATAATTTAGAGATGCACTTTTCACTCAGAAGTTTCCCATTATATGTCTTTGTGTGACAGCAAGCCCTGGATGTGGGAGGCTTCATCTCTATTTAGCAGCAGGAGCAATTTTTATTTCCACTTGTACTGGAGAGCACTATGTAGCTGTTGTGCTGATTTGTGATATAGCAGTTTTGTGGGTACTGAGCCATGTTGTGCCTGCAATAGAGTGATATTTGCCATGAAAAGGATGAAAGGAGTGGTTACATTCTGGCCTGACTGGTTCTTCAGTGGATTTAGATTCATAACCCTAACTTTACTATTCCCAAAATAGCAGGTAATGAAAGCTAGATTTTGGCTCTGCTTTGGACTGTGCTTGTGCTAACATTATTAGCATGTGGGGTATCATGAAACCAAGATCAATTTTAGGTGGGAAAACAGCATTTCTTTGTCACGCTAAGTTTCAAATTACAATACAGCAAAGCAATGTCTCCCCAGTTGAGGGAGCACTGCCAGGGGATCTCACAGTGAAATTCTAACTCATTTTAAGTGGACAATATGATACAAATGTGGGTGGTTTTTTAAGTGTCATCAAACTAAGACTTTCTTAATTCTTGTGAGACTGCAAAGATGACCTATCCTAGAGTTAAAACAAGAGCTGGATTTTTCTACAGTAGGACCTCCTCATGACTTCAGAATGTAACAAAAGAAGAAAGTTTTTTACGTCTTCATTCAGCACTGTATTGCCCTGATACCCATTGTGGATTTGTCTTATTCCAAACTGAAGGAAGTACACCCTGTACCCCTGCAGAAGTTGAATAATTTACGAGAAATCAAGACACACATGAAAAGAAAATTACTTGCAGTTTGACTTGCAGAGATGCTTACAGAGAGGATTGTGGTGCTTCCTTTTCCTGAGGATGTCTGCTTTACTTGAAGTTCCCATAGATTTTATCTTGCTTCCAAATAGCGTAAGATATTTTGAAAAACTAGTAGATAGATGCTGATTAGTTTCAAGCACAGGATTTAAGCTGACAAAAGTCATTATCAGTTCCACATTTTCCAAGACTTTCTGTGTAACCTCATCCTCTTTCTGCCTCAATCCTATAAAATCAGAATGATTTCACTGCCTTTATTTTTTGAGTTTCTTTTCTGTTTAGATCTTCAGTGCAGATGTTGCTTCTTTCTCTGTATTTAAACAATACCCTAGAAAACAATACCCTGAGCTCTGCTCAACACATTGCATAAATCACAGCCACAATTTTCCATTCAGCCATTAATACACAGCATTATCTTTCCTCCTTATTAACTGGATGTCTTTCATATGTTCACAGGTTATTCTGAGTTGGAAGGGACCCACAGGATCATCTAGTCCAACTCCCCACCAACTAGACCATGTCACTGAGCTCCTCGAGTCTTCTCTTAAACACCTCCAGGGATGGCAATTCCACCACCTCCCTGGGTAGACCATTCCAATGAGCAATTACTCTCTCTGTGAAAAACCTCTTCCTAACATTCAGTCTAAACCTCCCCTGGTGTAGATTAAGGCCATGCCCTCTTGTTCTGGTGTCATCAGCCTGAGAGAAGAGATCCTCACCCACATGGCAGCAACCTCCCCTCAGGTAGTTGTAAACAGCAATGAGGTCACCTCTGAGCCTCCTCTTCTCCAGGCTGAACAACCCCAGTTCCTGTAGCCACTCCCCATAGGGCTTGTCCTCCAGTTCTGAGCTAGAAACTCTTTTCTTCATGTTTCTCTTTGAACAGTTTGGATCATGTAATTTGAATTTTTTTTTCCAAAATGGATAGGCAAAGAAAGAAAAAAATGTTACTATACCTCAGCAAGACTCCGTTTAAGAACTCAATGATACAAACAAACCAGAAAGACAAATGCAAATGTTGTTCCAATTAAGTGGAACCCTGGATGTCTCCATGGGTACATTATAGGTTGCAGTGGAGGTGGTAATGTTGAGGAGGTAGCTAGGAATAGCCTTCAGCATTAAAAATTTAAGCCGGCAACTCATTCACAGCTGTGATTGTGCGTGCACTGGGAGAGAAACGGCACAATTGAAAACAGAATCGGCGTATGTCTGCCAAACTTATCACATCTTGTTTGCTTTAATACAGATTTCAAATCAAATCAATCTTCTTCAACTTGAAAATGATATTTCTTTTTAACAAGTTTATTTATGAACTATTTTTGTGTGTTTTCTGCTTGTACTGTACTTGTGAAACTGCCCTGTGAAACTGGTATCTTACTTTGCAGAAACATACCTCAGGAAATTACATAGACCAATGAACTTCTAGCACTTGACTAACCAAAGCAATTGAGTAAAAGTAAAATACAGATAAAACAAAACATAGCTTACACAAAATGGTCAATGTTATCTGGTCTCAGATTTACTCTACTAAATAAAGATTATGGCTTTATAAACAACAGATTAATTATGGTTCCCCTGAAGCCCATGACAATTACAATAAAATATTGATCATATTACAGTAGTATTAAATACCCTCTTTGCAGTAGAACTGTGACAAAATTATCAAAATGGATACTCACTGACCTGAAGAGAAGGGCAGGAAAGGAACCGTAGAGTGGAAGAAATTAATCCAGCAGATAGATGGAAAATCCAGCCTCCTGGAGGCTGCTGTAGGTGGTGGTAACACAGTCCTAAGAACTAGAGCACTCTGGTGAGAAAAGAAGCAATACCACTGTTTTATGACTGAAAATTTTGAGGCTGAGATATCAATGTCAACTGGAAGGAGAAATCTAAGGTACAAGTAATCCCTTGAATTTTGCGGGGGGTAGGTTCCAGAAAGATGCCACTATAGGTGAAACTCAAGAAACAGTGACTCATACATATGTAAATGCCACCCTGCCCACCACCACTTAGCTTCAGCCCTAGCGACCACTAGGAGGTGTTCCCTGCCCCTCCCATGCCGTGTGCCAACACGGATGACCTGATGTCCCATGCTACGGTGACATGGCGCTGATGCTGCAATGCTGCAATCCCTGAGAAGTGACGGGAGGCTGCAGGGACAGCAGCAGCAGCGCTGTGCCACCACATTTTGGGGACAAGGACGGCAGCAGTGGTGCCATGTTGCCTCTTTTTGGGGATGAGGATGAGCCACACCACAGGGCAGGTGGCCGCTGGCCAACTGGAGCCGCACTGTCCCCTGGTTGAGCTGAGCCATGTTGGCCCCTGCCCTAATGAGTGAGCAGTGGCCCCTGCCCGAATGAGCTGAGCCCAACCCCTGCCTGAGCCTTCCTGAGCCCATTCCCTGCCCCGGTGAGCACTCACTGTGCATGTGTGACCAGGACAGTGGTCACATGGCATGCGGAAAAACTGCAAATGAGCGAGGGAGGTGGAAGATGTCTTTGTGGGGAAAAAACTCAGTGTATTGAAGCTGTGAAAGTTGAGTTGCAAAGTAGTGAGAGATTACTGTATAATGTAATTTACAGGGTCTTTTCAGTCATACAATATGTTTGCTTGGTTTTGAGAGCAACCGGATTGAACTGGGGGATTAGAGAGAAAATAAATCAGACATGTATTAAAAAATTTGCTTTAGAAGTGTTATGAGGCTGACATTTTCTTCATGCAGTACAGGCTCATATGTGGAAATGCTTTAAATATTTATTGTTTTAATATTCAAGAAACACCATCCTTTAGAAGGTTGTCAAGCTTTGAAAGAAACTGTTCAGCTTTGAAAGAAAAGGATAATTAAATTTGGTGTGAGATTGAAATAGACGTTCCTTGATTGTTATAACAGCTCCATAATGATAATTTCTGAGGAGGCATTCTCACCTTGCCCAATTTTCCAAGAGTCTTAGAATTGAAAATCAGAAAATTTTCATCAGTCCTTGAGTTTACAAAGAGGCATCCAAACCTAGAAATTGCTCCACCTAAATATAGAATAGAATAGAATAGAATAGAATATTCTAAGTTGGAAGGGACCCACAAGGATCATCGAGTCCAACTCTTAACACTGTCTCCCTGGCGGGAATCGAACCCGGGTCTCCCACACGCCAGGTGGGGACACTTACCACTGTACTAAAGTGGCTCCTGTACCCCTGGCTCGATATCCTGCCATTTCCTATGTCTTACTCTAAATATAGGTCTGTATATAATTTTGGCTCATGTCAATAACAAGTAATCAGAGTAAGTCACCAGGGTCCAGAGCCAGGATTGCAGCTCCCCATCCTAAATTAGAAATAGGAAAAATTAATGAAATGGCTCTGAGAGGAGCCAGCTGAGCATGAAATGGTTCAGCTGGCATGAAGTGAAGCAAAGGAAAGCCTTCCTATGACTTTTCTGAAATCTTCACCAACTCAGATTCCTGTGAGATATACTTGGTACATTGTTCTGCAGGTATCCCTGGTAAATTGTCCACTGACTTCCTCTCCAGAATGAAAGTTTGGACTAATTCTTACCAATAAGCCAGTAGAACTCTGTGACTTCATTGTCTGTTGTAAATTAAATGTGATCAGGACAGTTTTCTGGAACTGAGGCAGAGTTGTAAGAAAAGGTGCACATCTGACACTATTTCCCAGGAACAGACTGGCTTATTGGAAAAACAAGGAGACTTCCTACTGGCAATGATCCCTGGCTTGTGTTTGGTCCCAGAATTTTCTGAGACAGTGAATATACCAGTTTATATATCCACTTTAAAAGCTGGGTAAGATCTGTGCTTCTGCACCCTGGAAAACATCTGAGACAAAAATTGGTTGAAAAGGTCTCAGTGTGATCTCTCTCTGTGTTCCACAAAGACAAGCATTGTTCTGCTGCCCAGCACTGAACTGTCAAGGGCAGGAGGTGTACTTATCCCATAACAGAGATCATTCATTTTGCATGCCTCCTGTGCACTGTGACATCTTGTGACTTCCACTATGTGCCTGTGAAGTGTGAAGACATTGGATATACTGAGACAGGTTCATTCCACTTTGACAGGGAAAACACAATGCACAAACAGTACCTCAGCCCCTCTGCTTGTTGCAATGGCTTTTCACACTCTTCAGTTGCTGTCTGTGCTGAAAAGTGCTGCAGGTGGCTCCTCACAGATGTCTGTAACAGTGACAGATTAGAAGATTCTTCACTGTTTTGTTATCAAATGAGCCTTGTATATGCCTCCTGTTAAACATGAACCTAAACAGCAGGATTAATAATAGAAGCAATTGAGACATTCATCTGTGTATGATTTTATTTCAGTCATGATCCTGTTAGCATTGAAATAAATCAAATATACCTGCTTAGTCCAGATGAAATTCAGAAGAATTCACTTATTTAGTAGCATAAGTAATGATATTCGAAACCTGGCATTGAGGCTACCTCTAAGGAAAATATAAGTACAGATGGTGGGGAGTCAGTAAAACTTAGATGTATAAGTCTAAACTGCTGCCACTCAAGATTACTTCACTCTAATTTCACCACTCAAATACCTTTATTCTATTTCTGTGTTTCATTCTGTGCAGGACTGACCAGGTCCACAGACTACATACCACCTTGTCCATCTGCCCTGAAGCACCTGACAAGACACGTTTGCTGAAAGTCTGACATCAGATTTCACATGGATTTCTCCATAGTGTCCTGTTTCTCAAATAGATATCTGGATCTGCTGCCTAGCAATTGGGAAAATAAGGGAAAGAGATAACTCCATAAGTTATGGACATGGGGGAAAATAGATAAATAGTTCTTAGGAGACAGAAAAGTCTCCCAGAGTGAAAGCCCTAAATTTAAGAATGCAAGGAAACATGGTGGGATGATGCACACGATTGGAGTGCTACACTGGAAGGCTACACACTCTTTAGAAGAGACAGGAGAGCACGTAGAGGTGTGTGTGGGGGGGTGGCCCTATATATTAAAGCAGCCCCAGATACCATAGAACTTGACGTCAAGGCTGATCAAGCAGAGAGCCTATAGGTCAAGGTAAGAGGGATTCCCAATAAAGCTGAAATTCTGCTCGGAGTATGTTACAGACCACCAGATCAGGAGGAAGTAGCAGACCTATTGCTCTTTAAGCAACTAGAGACAGCCTCAAGATCGGCTGCCCTAGTTCTTGCAGGACACTTTAATCTGCCTGATATCTGCTGGGAACTTAACACAACAGAGAGGAGACAGTCCAGAAGGATCACAGAGATAGTTGACAACTGTTTCTTGATGCAGCAGGTGAGTGAGCCTAAACCTCAGTCTATACCTCCCCTGGCATAGCTTAAGGCCATGTCCTGTTGTTCTAGTGTCATCAGCCTGAGAAAGAGATTCACACCCACCTGACTGCAACCTCCCCTCAGGTAGTTGTAAACAGCAATCAAGTCACCTCTGATCCTCCTCTTCTCCAGGTTGAACAACCCCAGTTCCCAGAGCCACTCCCCAGAGGGCCTGTCCTCCAGTCCTTTCACCATCCTTGTCGCCGTTCTATGGACCCTCTCAAGCAGCTCAACATCCTTCTTAAACTGGGGAGCCCAGAACTGCACACAGTACTCAAGATGTGGTCTGACCAATGCCAAATACAGGGNCCAGATCATAAAAGGGGATTAGGTTGGTCAGGCAAGACCTGCCTATCCGAAATCCATGCTGACTAGTTCTAATGTCATGATCATTTTGCTGTTGCTGCGTAATAGCACACAAGACTATCTGTTCCATGACTTTGCCTGGGACTGGGGTCAGGCTGACAGGTCTGTAATTACTCAGATCATCTTTCCTGCCCTTCATGTGTATGAGTTTCACATTAGCCAATTTCCAGTCTTCCGGTACATCACCGGTAAGCCAGGACTGTTGGTAAACTATGGAAAGTGGCTTGGCGAGTTCATCTGTTAGTTCTTTCACCACCCTCGGATTGATCCCATCTGGTCCCATAGACTTGTGAGGATCCAAGCCACTCAGCAAGTCTCTAACTACCTCCTCCTGGATTATAAGTGGGTTATATTGCACCCTGACTCCTTCCATCAGCCCACTAGTCCAGTTGTCCTGCTGGCAATCTGTCTTATGGTTAAAAACAGAGACAAAGAAGATATTAAGTATTTCTGCCTTTTCCTCATCTCTTCTTACTGTGTTCCTTTTTGCATCCAATAAGGAGTGAAGGTTGTTGCAGCCTCTCTTTTTACTGCTGATGTACTTATAGAAACCTTCCTTATTGTCCTTAACAGAAACGGCTGGTTTAAGTTCCCTCTAGGCCTTTGCCTCTCTAGTTTTTCTCCTGCATGACTTGACGACTTCCTTAAACACACCCTGACTTACCTCCCCCTTTTTCCAAAGGCTGTACATCCTTCTTTATTCCCCTAGTTCTTTCAGGAGCTCTTTGCTCATCGAGGCCGGCCTTCTGCCCCTACAACTCATTTTTTGGCACATTGTGACTGCCTGCTCCTGTGCCCTCATGAGCTCATTCTTAAAGTATGTCCAGCCTTCCTGGACCCCCCTGCCAATAAGGTCTGAGGGGCACCCTTGCGGTCGGCACCCACACCAGGCGGCCATCACCAGGGCTCTAACCGGTGCCAGCCAGCGGCAGTCAGCGCGAGGGGGCTGTTTTGAACCTGAGAGACTTTGGAGCCGGCAAGCCCTGGGAGCCCTCTGAGGGGCACCCTTGGTGACTGCACCTACGCTGGCCTTAAGCTATGCCAGGGGAGGCTTAGACTGGATGTTAGGAAGAGCTTTTTCACAGAGAAAGTGATCTCTCAGTGGAATGGTCTACCCAGGGAGGTGGTGGAGATGCCATCCCTGGAGGTGTTTAAGAGAAGACTTGATGAGGAGCTCAGTGACATGGTCTAGATGTTGGGAGGCTTGGATGGATGGAGCGTGGTGCCCATGTTTACATGCCTGTGGGCTTGATTCCTGGGTGGGTGTTCACTTGGGAGTTGGACTAGGTGATCCTCTGGGTCCCTTCCAACTCAGAATAACCTGTGAACGTGTGTTCCTTTCTTTACAGGATTTTCCATGTAATTCTAGAAGCATGGGCTTACACAAGTCTGGAAAGGACATTGGCATGTCACCTAGTTCATCCTCTGGTCAAAGTAGTGTCAACTTCAGAGCTAGTTCTGGTTGCCCAGGGCATTGCTCAGTTGAGTATTCAGTGTCTCCAAATACAACAATACCATGACTTCTTTGTGGGTTTTTTTCCCCTGCAAGAAAGAAGACGTTCATCAGGAGGAATGGAAACCTCTCTCCTCCCCACTCCCAAATAAGTAGATTATATTCATGACGGTGACTTTGAATCGCTATGCAGCTGTGAGACTGGGACCAACTCTCCCACATCAGTGCTCAGCATATAAAGGGATGTCACAAAAACTGCATCAGGCTTTCCATTGGTAAGTCATGGCTTCCCATTAGAAAGTCAAAAGAAGTATTGATTTGGTGAAGGAAGACTGAAGTCATTTAGCAGTGAATAAACATCCACATCTGGAGGAAATGTAAGAGTTAGTATGTGCCCTTTTCTCCGGTGTTTTGCTCTCCATAGAAGTGGCTTGAATCGACTTAACAGTTGCTCCCCACAGGATGCAATGTGGAGGGACCAGGTCCCTAGGTTCTGGATTGCAGACTGGTAGCTATATCCTGGAAAGAGGAATGTGTCTGACTCAGTTTTATAGCCTTCAACCCTTTAGGTCTAATCCTAAGAGATTAACTCACTGTGCTGTGAATTGATTGCAGAGCTAGGGATAAAATGCAGAAGCCCTGTCTTTTCAGTGCTGAGCACTGAACCATTACTCCTCTGAGTCAGACAATGAACTAGCTGGAAAAGCCTTCAGAGCTCTGAGCATGATTAATAGACCTAAAGCTCCAAACCAGAGTCAGACGGAGAACATACGTNAATATCCCTCAGGTAACTGAATGCTGGGGCAGTATAATACAATTTGCCCTTCCCAAACAACAAGGAGTGGTTGCAATCCCCTCTCAGGGACAGGGTCTTCTNCCACAGGACTACAGTCTTATTCAGGTCCCGTGAAGTCCACCTTCTGCATTGATTGGCAGCTCATTAATATGCAAATTTGCTGCACACCCTGAGACGGCTCCCCGGCACTGTTTCTGCACTGCGTTGCTGTGTATCTGTTGCCGCATTGGCCGTGCCTGGGGGGCGGGGAAGGAGTAGAGCAACGGTGGCCGTTCCTGGGATGGGGCAAGTGGTGGAGCTGCCCCTGNAGGCAGGAGTCCGAATCTCAGCAGCAACAGCAGCAACGTCTCAACACCGAAGGAAGGGAAGGGGGAGGGGGGCGGGAGGTGTGCAACAGTATTTAAAGGTTCTCTTCCCAAGACTCCAAAAGGCAAAAGCTGGGGAAACAAGATTCTTAGGGAATTGAGGTCTTGCTTCCTTCAGTGGCTTACTTGCCCCCTTTTTGGGGGGCAGAGATTCCCGACTACAAGTCCCATAATTCTCCTGGGCAGTGCAAGGTAGTAGTACTCCTTGTCTGCCTGGCAGTGAAAATGGCCACTCCCATTATCAACCTCCTGGCTTTCCACAGTTGCCTCTAAAAAGGTACTTCTCTCTCTCCCCCAGAGAATTCTTGGGGCTTTTCTGTTTAAACTCAGCCGAGGAGGCTCTCAAACCTTGGGATGAGTCCTCTCATTTCCCCTGGTCCCTCTCCCTCCCCCACCCTCCCCGAACTCGGGAAAGAAAAATAAACAGTTAAAACTTTTCCTTGTATGTTTACTTTCCATAAACATGTAAAACGAAACCTCTAACACCAAACCCATGACACAAGTCATGCATGCTCTGTTGCGAAAGGGGGTCTCCTTAATCGCTGAAAAGTCATGTCATTAAGATGTGAAGCTGCAATATGGGGGGCGCAAAGTGGAGGAGGTCCGACTGTATGCAGGTGCTGCTTTCAAGGTGCTTGTCAGCTGCCTGCACTCAGGAAGCTGACAGATCCACTGCAGCACTGTTCAACTAAATAATGTGAGGATTAACTAAGATACCCCTTTAATAACACCATCAGTGGAGTGATCACACTGACTGACAGCAGGGACTGGGCAGGGTTAAATAGGAATGCAAAGAAAAAGTTTTATTGCACCCTTTGCAGGTGTTTCCATTCACAGGAAATATACAGGTGCACCTTGTGCTGCCTAACCATCCATTTCTGTCACAGATCTGACTACCTGTCAGACATTGAGCATGAATTCTTGGGAGCTGACTAACTGCTTGTGCCAAACTCTTCACAATTTACTGCCTAATGGTTTGATTTACCGTGTTTTTAAACCTACATCTCCTCTGCTTTGTCAAGCCTGTCCTGGTGAATCCTGCACCAGACTGAGGTGTACTGAAATACCTTTACACCTTTTCACATGGGGTGGGCTCACCCTGGCTAAGATAAGGGCAGGGAGAGATCCCTCATTAGTTAACATTAGCAGCAAAACAGACTTGACTCAGCAAAATTATTTTAATTTATTTACGATAAAATCAGAGTAGGGTAATGAGAAATAAACCCAAATCTTAAAACACTGTTCCCCCACCCCTCACTTCTTCCTGGGCTCAACTTCACTCCTGTATTCTCTACTTCCCCCCCCTCAACGATACAGGGGGATGTGAAATGGGAATTGTGGTCAGTTCTTTAGATGTTGCCTCTGTCACTCCTTCCTCCTCAGATAGAAGACTCTTCCCCTCTTCACACTCTTCCCCTGCTCTAGTATGGGATCCCTCCCGTGGGAGACAGTCCAACATTAACTTCTTCAATATGAGTGCTTCCCACATGCTGCAGTTCTTCATAATCTGCTTCAGCACGGGTCCCTCCCACAGACAGCAGTTCTTCATGTGCAGGCTGATTCAGCTCTAGTCCCTGCCAAGGTCACAAGTCCTGGCAGCAAACTTGCTACAGTGTGGCATCCTGTCCGGGGTCTTCCTGTCACAGGCTTTCCATGGGGTCACAGCCATCTTTGGGCACCCACCTGCTCCAGTGTACACTCCTGCAGGGGCTGCAGGGGAATCTCTCTTTCAGCACCCGGAGCAACTCCGCACCCTTCTTCTTCACTGACCCTGCTGTCTGCACAGAGGTTTCTCTCACATGTTCTCACTCTCTCCAGTCACAGTTCTGCAAGTACTTTTCCCTCTTCTTAAATACGTTATCCCAGAGGTGCTCCTGCCACTGATAATGTTCTTGGCCTTGGCTAGCAGTATCCTGGGAGTTGGCTGGCCTTAGCTCTCGAAGTTACAGGGGAAGCTTCTGGCAACTTCTGACAGAAACCACCTCTGTAGCCCCCTTTGCTGTCAAAACGTAGTCCCACAAACACAATACAACATATTCTCTAATAGGCGAGACATTTCAACGCTTTCCATTAAATTATCAGGCTCTTCATTTTAACTCTCCATGGCCCTGACAGCTCCTACTAAACACAATTAGACAAATACAAGGCAGTCTGTCAGACTAATAAAGCTCTGGCAAGTTTTGAGCTTACATAAAACCTTTCATGAAAGCCAGAGAGAGGAACCTGACAGAGGAGACACGTACCTTCTAATGGCAGATGTTTGAGGCACATTAGCAAATACAAGAAAGATGCTTTGATCAAATAAAATAATGAGGTAAAATGTTCCCTAGTTTCCTTATTGAATTGAAGTACAAAATCTGAAGCATCACTGAAACAGGGGAAAATGTTTGAATTAATGGGTGTGATATTCCTCTACCCAATGGAAATGGTTTTTCTGCACTTAATGTCAGGACAATCATTAACTTAAATTTGTTTATTAATAGAAGAGAAATTAATAGAACTGAATAGAAGAGAATATTTTTTTCAGTTGGAGGAGACTTCTATAATCATCTACAATGAAGCTTCTCTGTACCACGTCCTCTCCATTACGACCTCGCGCATTTGCGATGTGAATTTATCGCAGTTTTGATTCCACCATTTGCAAAATTTTGCGGCTCGCGCATGTGTAGTGCCTCTGCTCCACCGAGGGGCGGTGCCGGAGCTCCCCGTGAGGCGGCGTTGGCCCGGCCCAACGGGGGGGGCCAGGAGTCACACTGTCCCCTGTTACTCTAAGCACAGCTGGGGAACTGACCCCCCCACGGGCGTGTGTTACTGTTTCCATGGCTACAGGCAGGGAAGGGCAGTGCTGCAGGAAAGTGGGGCTGGGCTGGCCGCTGCGGCCACCGGGAGATGCTCACTCCGCTGCTGCAACTGAACTCTCCCGCCCCTCGTGGCCCTGCTGGCGTGCGCAGAACCGCAGCTGAACGCCGAGCTGCTGGCGGGGCACGGGGCCGCGAGACCGCAGCTGAACCATCTGGCACGGTCCCGCGCTGGCAGCTGACGCTGGGACAGCTGGGGTAGGGCCGCGCCGCGGGGCCGGGGGAGGGGGAGANGAGAATATTTTTTTCAGTTGGAGGAGACTTCTATAATCATCTACAATGAAGCTTCTCTGTACCACGTCCTCTCCATTACGACCTCGCGCATTTGCGATGTGAATTTATCGCAGTTTTGATTCCACCATTTGCAAAATTTTGCGGCTCGCGCATGTGTAGTGCCTCTGCTCCACCGAGGGGCGGTGCCGGAGCTCCCCGTGAGGCGGCGTTGGCCCGGCCCAACGGGGGGGGCCAGGAGTCACACTGTCCCCTGTTACTCTAAGCACAGCTGGGGAACTGACCCCCCCACGGGCGTGTGTTACTGTTTCCATGGCTACAGGCAGGGAAGGGCAGTGCTGCAGGAAAGTGGGGCTGGGCTGGCCGCTGCGGCCACCGGGAGATGCTCACTCCGCTGCTGCAACTGAACTCTCCCGCCCCTCGTGGCCCTGCTGGCGTGCGCAGAACCGCAGCTGAACGCCGAGCTGCTGGCGGGGCACGGGGCCGCGAGACCGCAGCTGAACCATCTGGCACGGTCCCGCGCTGGCAGCTGACGCTGGGACAGCTGGGGTAGGGCCGCGCCGCGGGGCCGGGGGAGGGGGAGAGGGAAGCGGCACAGGGGTTTGCGCTGTGAGCACACAGTCGCAGTGGCCCGGAGAGGCCCACAGATTCTCGGGGTGGCGGGGGTCTCCCAAGTCAGAGGGGGCTCAGAAATGGTTCCCTTTGCTTCCCCGTGTTCAGAGTGTCCAAAGGGAGAAGGAAAAAAGTGCCCGGAGCCCTGCGGAGTTCCAGGGGGTGGGGCAATGGGTGTAGCCTGCATGCATGTTAACGACCTGCACTTCTTTGCGAGGTTAGGGTTTTGCGAGGGCTGTCACCTGTCCCTTTCCTCACGATGGAGGCGATATAACTGTAGTTCAATAACCTGACCAATTCAGGGATGACCAAAAGCTGAACTAGAATAAGTTTTGCTGTGTGCTATTAAATAAGGAGTTCTTAGCAATCCCAAGACAGATAACAAGGCATAAAGATTCAAAGGTTCACAGGTTGGAAGGGACTCACCTGGATCATCTAGTTCAATTTTATTGCCAGATTATTACCAGACTTTTCTTTTCTGCTCAGAAACTAATGATGTAAAAACTTTTCTGGTTTATGCAAGAATTCTTGCTGTGTGCCTGTATGAGACCCAGCAGTGCTGCCATGCTCTCAATTGCACCTCTGAGTGGTGCTGTGAAAAGAGAAAAGGCCTTCCTACCCTCTAATAGATCAACACGGGCTCCAAGCTTGGTGTCATCCGCGAATTTACTGATGATGGCCTCAATCCCATCATCTATATCATCAATGAAAATGTTGGACAGGACTGGACCCAGTGAGGATAAAGAATGCGAAATAGCTTCTACCATCCAAGAAACCATAGTCCAGCCAATGTTAGTATCAAGATTTAGAAGTTCCTACTAGAAGAAATAGGAGGCAGGAGCAAGAGGAGGGAAGCAAGTCCTAGATGATAACACTCTAATTTTTAATTTGGAAAAGTTAATATTATTCCAAGTTTTATACCCTAAAGAAGAAAGAAACCACTTGAGGCAATGCCACATTCTTGACTCCCTGGTGGGTTAAATAAACCTGCAGTCACACTGATTTTTATTTATTAAGGGACAGCTTGTGCCTTGGACAGAATGCCTTCTCCGGAGCAGTAAAATGCTGATACCCTTAGGCTGCCTATTTGATCTTGTATGTGATCCAGTATGTGCCTGCAACTTTCCCAATCCCTTTTTTTGTCGACATACAGGAAACAATCACTCGGAGTTGTCCCACATTCCTGCAATGTGGGAACCAGCAGGAGTTGATCAGAGCAGGCATACCATGATAATATTCTGCAATACTGTTCCTAACTAAAATAGATATCTTCTTGACAGGCAGGGGGAAGCAGGGTTGAGCCACACCTTACCAAAGATTTCATCGGAGAATAAATCCTATGTATACCACCAGTTCTGCCACTTCTGGATTCAGAACACTGCACTGTGTGGGATTCATTGCCCAGCATGATATTTCTTTCTTCATATAAGCCTGGACACCTTTTCTTACTGAGGCTCCACTTGGGAGGCTGAAAGGTATAGTGTGTTATGTGATGTAACACTCAGGCTGGAAGCTGGAAGGTTGGAAACGAAGAGGAAAGTTCACAAATTGCCAGCTCTCATTTGTCTCATAACAAAACCACCTGGATTTAGTAAAAAAAAAAAAATAAAAAAAAAATCTGATATCTGTGATGTATGTCAAATGAGCAGAAGGAGTGCATATTTACTCTGTAGAATTGAGTTGTACTTGACAGTTGAACTATTTTTCATTGTAGCAGTGGATAATAAATGATTACTTCTGCTTTTTACCACATTTGCTCCAATGCAGGTGGTTAACAAGACAACAGAAGGCCTGAGAACTAAGCAGAGATGCATTTTCAGGCAGGGCCCAAAGCCTTGACATTTTCTGTCTGCTTGATTGCGGCTGTAAGAGGATTCCCATGAATGATCCTGGACAGAGTCTCCAGGTGTGTTTGGTACTCAGATGGAAGACCTCACGCAGATTTCAAGTAATGTGTGAGAAGTCAAGGAAAGGCAAATACTAGACTCTAAAACTCAAGCAAGTTGAAAAACTGAGTTCCAGCCCTGTTGTGACTGCAGAGGAGGCGCGAAGAGGTTACCTGATCAGGCAGCTATGGAGGAAATTGGAATTCAATCCCAGGTCTAGTTCACATAAAAGATTCAGACTCTCCATGCTGAAAAATGGGGTCCCCAGGGGTTTTTTACTGTGCAGAATTGGAGTGATGGGAGTCCTCAAGCTTAATGCTGATGTAAGACATAAAGCAGCTACGCAAGTATGGATACAGCTGACTTTAGATCTCTGAAAGGGAAGTCACAGAATCACAGGATATACTGAGCTGGAAGGAACCCACATCATCAAGTCCCACTCTTAAACGGCACCTCTGCCTCCCTGGCATTTATGGACCAAAATGGCTTCTAGGAAGAAAAAAATAAATTAAAAAAACTCCAAATAAAAATAGACAACAAAATAATCCCCACAAAACCAAAAAACAAAACCCTCAAAACAATACCAACCAAAAGACCCACACAAAATCACAGAATCACAGAATATTCTGAGTTGGAAGGGACCCACAAGGATCATCAAGTCCAACTCCCAACCTAATGCACATACAGGGATCAAACCCACAACCCCAGAGCTGTGGACATAACCTAATTCCCTGTCCCATCATCCCATTATCTAGACCATATCACTGAGTTCCTTGTCCAATCTTTTCTTAAACACCTCCAGGGATAGTGACTCTGAAGCAGATTTTATGGATGGTTTATTCAGAGAGGTCTAGAGTCTCCATGAATCTTCAACAGCCAAAGTTTCTGCATGACCATTCCCTGAAATAATAAATCCCTTCTTTCTTACCCAACATTACTGGGAGATGTGTGTCCTCTTTGTTGCCTTTTTTCCTCATGCCCAGGAGCTCATTCAATATCTCTATTTATCTTCCATTCTCCAACCATGTACTACAGATTTTCCACCCTTCCCTCTTCTCTTCCCTTTTTCCAGACAACTCCTCCTATCCAATGACTTCTCTCCTGCTTGCTTTAGAAGTCCTTCAGAACAGCTTCACAGGTTCACAGGATCATTTAGCCTAACTCCCAATCTAATGCCCATACAGGGATCCTCTGGGGCCACAGAGGGAGCAGTGGGGCGAGCAGTAACTGCGCCCATCGTGGTGGTGGTGCAAGTGGAAGCAGCCTGGTGGTGGCGAAAGCAGCAGCATGACTGAAGGGAAGCCCACAGATTCTCTGGGGATCTCCCCAGTCAGAGAGGGCTCAGAAACAGTTCCCTTTGCTCCCCTGTGCTGTGAGAGGCAGTGGGGAGATGTCAAAAGATGCTCCGCAGCACTCTAGGGCGGTGGGGGGAGGACAGATGAGCATGGCTTATTTTCATATTTGTGACACACCTGTATTCGTGAATTGGTCAATTCGTGGGTGCCCAGGTGGCCCATATTCCGTGAATTTCGAGGTATGACTATACATGGGGTCAGTAAGCCATATGATGCTTTGAAGACACTACATGAAGAGTAGAAAGGATAAACAGCTCCCACACTTCCGTATTCCATGTATCTGGATCCTTAAACTCATCCATGTATTGTGTTGCCTTTCAAAGAAAAACAATGTGAGGACTGAGTCTCTAGTTGTGTGTCTTCTATGAAGCAACCTCTCCTGAAAAAGAACATTTCAGGGCTGAAAGTCCTCAAATATACCTGGGCCAAAAGCCTATCCAGAGTTACCACAGCTCCCTGGGAACTTCAGCAAAATGGGGAAAGCAGTTTCTTTGTCAAAAGTATTTTCTCCACTGCATTGCTGCCAGTCTGTAGTCATGCAACATTTATGTGACCAGTCTAATGTCCTGTCATGGGTTAGTGTTGGAGATGTTTTCAATATGTACCTGTTTTGAATTTTTTTCCGTTTTTTTCCCGGAGTGATTTCAGGCATCTGTTTTTTTCATGGGAGGATACCAGGCAATTCAGTGTTGCTGTGTGGGCTGCACTGGCTGCTGCCGTCCTCTGCTGCTGCCACTGAGCGGAAGCTGTGGTGGGACAGCCGGCCCAGAGTGGGCCAGTGGTACATTCTCGGCCCCCCGTCTCGGCTGGCACATGCGTGGTTGGAGAGCGGCCGACCACCTATGGCCCTGTGGGAGCCCATGTCACTGGTGGCAGGCAGGTGCCACCGCCACTGTTGGGGGTGGACAGGTGCCTGCCCCTGCCTGGCCAGTGATGCCAGCAGTGGGTGCCACGTGGAGTGCACCATGGAGACTACCACTGAGCTGTGACACAGGCCACCATCTCTTCTGAAGTAAACAGAAATGAGAACAGAAGTCTTAACTTGTTGGAGCTGCTTTTCATTGGCCACCAGAGAAAAAGGGAGTGGTATAGAGGAGGGATTTTAAATACTCGTAGATGGCAGAGACTCTCTCTCTTTCTTGGACCTCGCTGCCTAGAGGCAAGCCACCTGTTAGCAGTGCTGCATCAGCCACTTTGGGGAACTCTCTACCAGCCCATTCCAGCCAAGACTCCTGAATCTCCTGTTGTTCCTGTTCTCCTGCATCCCTGTGTTTCCTGCACTCCGGCTGACTTGCATTCCTCTGGCAAAATCTACCACTGGTTCCCGTCCTTACAATAACCGCCAGCTCTGGACTTTGCTGCTACTCCTGAATCCTTTTTGTTGTAAGTTTTATTATTTTCTTTGGGTTTTTCTGAGTCTGGGTGGTTGGTGTGTGTGTGGATCCTGTGCATGTGGGGTGTTAAGGCCATGTGGGGAGTGGTTTTTTTTCTTTTATCTTCTGTTGCTGGTATTATTTCATGCATTTTCATACATACATTTTCATTTATACTTGTAACAAATCTTGTTACATCCCTAATGATCTCTTGTCGAATTTTGATAAGTAACCCCTCACACTGTATCAAACTGAGACATGTCCATATTTTGATTTGTCTGAAAGACAGGTTTCCTGTAAATTTAAATTTGACCGCAACATTCAAGACTCCAAGTGCAGTTGAATTCCTCCTCCATTCACTTATTCATATAGGTTGGATGCTCTATGAAAATATAAGATCTTGGTTCCCTGAATTGTATTTGAACAAAATACTTACTCTGTGTCCTAAATGTTCAAGTTGTTTATTTCATTTTACACCCAGCTGAGATGTAGAAAGTATTCATTCCATATCAGCAACACTGTCACAGTATCACAGTATCAGCAAGGTTGGAAGTGACCTTGGAGATCATCGAGTCCAACCTGTAACCCAACACCAACCCATTGTCTAAACCATCTCATCTGTCATCTCTCCCTTCCACAAAAAGCATAGTTTCTTCCACTCTTGCTGTGCTCTGAGACTATAATTCTGTGCTGGAGACATTGGTGCTTTGCTATGTGACCCTGGGACTGGTGGCATGTGGCACATTTTCTTGCCTAGGCTTGAGTGTCACATATCGTCTCCCAGTAGCAGGAATGACTGTGGGCACTCTGGACCGGAAAGGGTTTTCAGTCACCAGATCCAATCCTTCAGTGTTGCAGAGCTATAAGCCTCCCATGGAACTCTTCAAGCTCCCTCTTGAATAACAACAGCCTATTTTTCTCTCAGCAATACAGACTTCCCTACTCCACTGACTTGTTAGAAAGTGTCTTCTAGTTTCCATTTTTAAAAGTTAATTTTTTTCCCGGTCATCCTTGCATCAACAAAGACTTCTGGTAAAAACAATTTCCTCTCTTTCTGGTATTCATAGTTTTGCATAAGTTATTAGCAATATTTTTCCTACTGACTGTCCCTGTATGGGGCAACATCCTGCTTCTGTCATAACAGGGTTGGGAACTTAATGTTATTTATTCTATCACTTCATTATGAGTTTTACCCAAGGGCACAACAGCTACATCAGCGAACAGGAAAAAACAACAAGTTTTTATTTAAGATTTCTTATAAATGCCATCCATGATTCAGTAGGTGGAATTGTCCTAGAACAAGAAACAAAAACATAGTGCATAGAAAAGTGATAAACATCAAGCTGATAAATGCTTCTAATTACTTTTGAATGGCTTACCTTTTTCCCCATTAGCCTGCTTCCTAACCTTTTTGTGCCAAAAGTAATTTTTGCATGAATCACAACCATATCATTCTAATGAGTGCATAGAAGCATCAGTTTATGTAAGAGCAAGTTAAGTAACAGGAAACATCACATTAAATATAATCCAATTATAATTTGTTCTACAACAGAAAGGACAGTTTTATATATTTTCAGATAAGTTTGGAAAGCCATGTTTAAAAATGTGAAACTGAGAGAGAGAGTCACAGTGTTTATTATTTGTCTCTGCAAGGTCAAGAAGCCAGTTGAAATTACCCGCTACAACAGTTTCTCTGCTGACAGGTCTGGCAGTGTAGTTCTTACCAAAACACCCATATAAATGCCTAAAGCCATGCAGCCAGACACCTCCCTTTGCAATCAAAAGTAAAACCCCCAAATGATTCTTTTCTAAAACAGGCCTTCCTAAAGCAGCAAGCCAGAATTCTGAAATATACCCAGAGGTCCTACCATTTTAAAATGTCAATATGTTTGTGCTCCTGGAACTCCACAAGGAGATGAGTCATAAATTTCACACCAACAAAGACTATCATCAATGTCTTTTTTGCCTCCATAACTGACATGAGTATAAAGTTTAACTCAGTGTTCACTGCATTGAACCACAACTTGCATGTGAGATACAAGGTTTCTTTTGCAAAAATATTTAATCTCCACCTGTATGAATTTTTATCTCTTTTGCAACCTGTCACTAAGGCTCAGGAAATGTTTGTGATGTGCTTTGAGAGCCTCCTTGGGGATGCAATGTAGAAAATTTGCAGGCAAACAAATAAAAGGTCGATTTCTATCTAGTTATTCTCATGTTACTTTTACTTGGAGACATTGTGCTTAATACAACTGGAATTCAAATAGATGATTAACAAATCATAGTGCATAGAGTATATTATTTTCATGCACTACTTTCTGTCTTTCAATAGGTGCTATTTGCACAAGATCAAATTCTGCCATGAATTACACCAGGGTGCGACCAGAGCAGCTCCAAATTAATACAAAGAAGTGGACATTTTCCAAGTATACTGTCTGGTCATTCAAAGACTTTTTTAACCTTCATTGTTATGTGTATCAATATCTCAATAACTTGCTTGGAAAATAATGCAGCTGATTAACAGTAGAGCCCCTGGAGAGAGATGTAATTGAATTGGAGAGAAAAGGTACTTATTCTCAGGATAAGAAAATGTTGGCAGGACATATAGCTACATGTTCAACCAAGATCGTATATAAGAGGAGTGGCAGTTCTATTTAGGGTCACGGCTGTCATTGTTAAGGATATTGGCACGGGACCCTTGACCACAGGGTATCTTTATGATCAGTATTCATCTCGGTCTAGTCCATGAAGCACAACTCATCTTGGCCTAAGATAGGAAGGTCATATTTACCCCATTCTAGTGCAGATGTAGATGACTTATTTCAGATGACTGAGTCCCATTTTAGTGACTACATTGTTGAAGCAACGGCAAACTCCATAGCTCCACCCTCACTTGAGCATGATATCCCAAGCATTTCAACAAATATTCTGTGGGACCGGACACCAGTGTTGTCTGACAATAATAGGAAACACCTGCAAATTAAGTGGTCTAGAAAAAAACTGTTGTGGTTTGGCATCAACCTCAAACTAAGTATCACACAGTCAGTCCCTCTTCCGCTTCACCTCAGGATGGTGGAAAGAATTGGAAGGGTAAAAGTAAGAAACAAACTCATGTATTGAGCTAGATACAGTTTAATAATTAAAAATAAATAATAACAATTATTTAAAAATGTAAGGAAAAAGAGATTTTTAAAAGATAGGAAAATAAAACCAAAGAAAGACAAGTGATGCACAGGAAAACAATTGCTCACCACCAGCCAACCGATGCTCAGTCAGTCACTGAGAAGTGCCCCCTCCATCCCCCACAAACCTCCTTCCTTCTTTTATTGCTGAACGTGGCATCATGTTATACGGAATATCCCTTTGGTAGGAGCAGAAGAGGCCTTGATGCTGTGCAAGAGATACTTAGCATTAACTAAAATATCAGTGTGTAAGCAACAGTATTTTGAGAACAAATCAAAGCACAGATCCATACCAGCCACTGCAGCATAATCAGTATAAAAACAATCAAAAGAATTGGAGCTGGTTTTTTTCCTAGAAAACTTTAAAGAGACATTTTGATAAATAACTGCATATAAATTCTCCATGCCTAATGAGGTGAAAAAAGTTAATCTTAAATTAAAACAAAAAAAGGAATCTATGAGACAATAAGAAACTCTATCTGAGGAGTAGGAAAGCCAAGCCCTCACACAGTCTATGTGAGGGATGGAGATTCCAACGCATGCTTCCATTTGGTATGACTAATATGAGTGTGGACTGGACAGCTTCTTCTTCAGTCCTGCGCAGCCCTAATGTTTCTGGTTTTGAATGGTTTTCACATTGTTTCAGAATTGATTGGACAGACAAAAAGCAGTCTCCTAGCACCCTACTCTGATTTCTAACAGCTTGCTTCCCATTAAAATTACCAACATTTCAAAGCATGCTGCAATCAACAAGGGTGAGTCATTGTCCCTCTTGCACTACACATAAATTTTTTGCTGTCTTATTTGTGGACATAATAGTTTTGTTTGTTTTTTTTTCCTTTAACGTTTCCCAGTCTTGTATATTTTTTCTTTGTTTTAGATTCGTTTCATGTTTTGAGACCTCAATGAAAAACTGTACACCTATTATAGTATTGACATGACTGAACAGACTACCAAAAGAGCTTTCCAAGAGAGACCTTGATTTAATCAGGTAAAGAAAAAGTAGGAGAGAATGATTTTGCCTGAAAGCACTTGGAAAATCACAAAGTAATACAAGATGGAAAGAACCTCTTGAAATCGCCTAGTCCATGCTCACACCTATTCCTGCTTTCTCTCTCAGCTCAAGAAGGATAAGCTGAGCATGTTGCTCAGGATCACGTCCAGACAGCAGTTGAATATTTCCAAGAATGCATAGTCTTTCTGGCCAACCTGTTCCAATCTTCAACTATCAGCAAAAAAAAAAAAAAATGTTTTCTTGTATTCAAATGGAATTTCACGTTTAATTTATTCCCACTCCCTCTTGCCCTCTCAATAGGCACTATTTAGAAGATTGTGGCTGCTCCCTCTTCTTTGTGTTCTTCTTTCCCTTCCATCAGGTATTTACACACATTGATAAGATCCCTCCCAGCTTTTGCTTCTCTGGACTGAAGAGTCAAAGATCTCTCAGTGTCACCTCATATCACAGGTACAAGAAAAACTGAGTCCTGAACTACAGCTGTATCACATGACCATAACCAGGGCTCCTGCACACACTGACTGATGCTGAGAATGCAATGGCCATATCTCTCCTAGACAGGACTGAATTAAAATTAGTGTGGAGAACATGGTCATAGAATTAGCATGAAGAGTGGGGGAAGGACTGACAGAAATTCCTGTATAAGGTGTGAAGACTTATTTATCTGTTATTAATTTCAGCTCAGTCTCCAAGCTATGCAGTTGATAAGATTCTCATGCTTCAATTACAGAGCAATGACAGTGAAGTATTTGAAGAGATAATGCACCTCCTATCTGAATGCTGGACTCATTGTGCCAACCTCTCTTTCCTCTCTACAACACCTCATGTGAAGTGTAATTCACAGCATTCTGCAGCCCTGCCCTTCTCCTGCCCTCCCTTCAAATCAGTTTTCAAATTCTATAGTTCTGAACACTAATGTTTTGGACAAGCTTGAAACAACTGAGACAAGGTTATAAGCTGAAAATTCTGTTCAACAGCATAGTTGAGTGGCTAATCAATACATGAGCTGTCAGCTTTTCAGATCAAGGAATTAACAAACTTATTTTTCAGTAAATGAAATGAGATTTAGGAGGAGAAAAATAAAAGCTACTAACAAGAAAATGTTTGAGAGGGAGTGTTCGAAGAATAAAGTAATGATGGAAAGAGCTCAAATGAAAAAAATATCTGTTTGCATTCTTAGTATTATTGTCCTAACTAGTCTTGAGGAATTATAATGTCAAATTTTCAACTGAAAGATAGTCATCAGAGCTTGGTGATGGGGAAGCACATGACAATAGAACTCCAAATATATCTCTACATCCACAAAAGTTGTCTTACCTCAACATAAACTGGAAAAGTTTGAAAGCTACCATATCACAGGCCATCATAGGGAATACCAGATTTAAAAATAAAAAAATTAAAATGCATTTGTAAATCTTATTTCTTTCTCCCTTATACTAGAGAGTGACTTTTTGTGTGTGTGTGTAAAAAACTACTGTCTTTTTAATTTAAAATTCTAAAAATCACAGTAAGACCTCAGAAGAAAAAACCATCCAAAACCAGTTCAGGCAGTAGTGGGATGTATATTTTACAATCATGTTCCCTATCCCTGCAATGCTACCGACAGAGGGCAACTAGTTATTCAGAACCACCTGTGGCAAACAACATTTCTTTAATATGAACCCTATCCCAGAGGAACTCTGCTCTGTGTGTCTACATGACTAAATGGCAAGAGAAATGTTCTGTTTGAAACTTGTGACTGCTCTGTTCTATCCCTGCAAAATTCACTGCCCTGCTTTTTGTTGCAGTGTCATCATCTGTAAAAATTAACTTCTCTAGTGTTCTGTCACACATTCCACAAGGACTGGATATTGTTGTTATTGTAAGCTTTAATGCCTTGATTAGGGATTTGAGCAAAGGCAACCCAGGAAGTTTACTCAAGAAAAACTTCATAGAGCACCTGCCCCAAGTTGCTGGTGAATAAGGAGAACTCATCTGCATATCTGTAACATGGTGATGTGAGATATTTCTATTGAAGTACAATCAAGTTTTGAAGTTGCAGTGAGCAAAACATTATCATTCCTGTCAGACAATGGATGAAAAAGGGGTCTGTATCTAACTGTGTCTGGCATAAAGGTTCATCCTAACCTTTGGTGCAGTCTATGGTGCTGAGCTTGTCTGGGCAGTTGGGAAAAAGACTGTAGCATATAGTTTCAACCTATGGAAAATGCTTACACATGGTTTTGTAGGCAACTGGTCCACTTTACAATTACATGAACCTCTGCAAGGATTCCATAAAGGTGACTGATGCAACATGGTAATAGAAGTGAGCAAAATTTGGTCTCAAATTACTCAAAGCACATTCTTGAAAGAACAAATTTACCCAGGCACCATTTTAAACCTTAAAATGCTGTTTGAATAGTTTGGTAAGAATCCCTAGATAATGTTTTCCTAATAAATGCATCACTTAAAACTACCAGAAATGGTATTTCCTCTTATTTGAACAAGCCACTAACAGAAATACCAGTTCTATAGACTAATATACTAAAAAAAAAATTCAATTTGAACAAGGCAACATCTATGTCACCTTTATTAAGAAGAGAAGGGATTGACACTATACACATCAGAAGCATATGAGAACGTTCTGGACTGTCTGGAGCTTATTTTTAGGCTTATCCAGGTAATGGATGGAGATTAAATCATGACTTTGTCAGGCAGAAACAGCCTCAAACAATTCTCTACAGCTCAGATGATGGCATAGCCTGGGGGATACTGTTTGCAAGCGTAAAAGGCAAAAGACTCATCACAGGAGCCCAGTGTGTGATATTAAACTTTCTGTAAAAGGCCATCCTCAAACTAAGCCCATTATCTCTGACATACAATCTCCACACAAATGAAATATTTCTTGCTAAGGGCTTATGGCATTTCCCTAGGTGAAGCTGTATGCAGTGCACAGTTTTTTCTTGTGAAGCACGGCTTGGCAGCCTTTCTCAGCCAGTTTGACCAAGACTGGGAAAAGAGCCTTGTGCATACAGTCTCCCTTGCAGGATCAGAACATTACCACTCAGGGCTACCAACCTGCTGAAAAACATGTATACTCTGGGCTTCACAGGACTTGACAACCTCAATGTATGCCCAATGGAAAGGACAGTGGGTTACTGTGCTGGTCCAGGGGCACAGTGGGATCATTTATGAGTCAGAAAGAGAAACACAACCACTTTAGACAGAGGTTATAATAACCTGTACAATAAGATGTCCCCTGACATTACCCTGGATGATATCCTTGCATTTAAAGGGGACAGAGGAACTGAGAGTGTTCCTCTCCTCACAGTTGGTGTCTGGAGAAGCTTTGTTTTCCCCATCAAAAAAGAACCTGTAGGAACAAAGATCTGTAGCTTTAGGTAATATAAATGCTCACATAGAAAAGGAGAGTCCCCAAAAATACTTCTGCAGGACAAAAATCAATGTGAGAGACAAATAGTGACTTGTCCATGGAGCTGAATCAAGTGTTCTCTTTCTGCCTTATCAGCTTATTCCTGCCTGACTTCTGGACTGATCCCTTGACTAGTCATTAAAACAATATAGACCTTTTGGCTGAAAGTTATGATTATAGACGTAATAACATCAATATTAAATGAGTCTTGAGAATTTACTGCATTTCTTTTGATTCATACTTCTCTTAAAGAAAACAATTTAATCCTTTATTTTACTCTTTTAAAATAAGAAAATGCAGGGATCGCACATGTGCTTCTAATTACAATGCACTTTACTGTGCAGCACCAGTGAGGGGAAAGGCTTTTTGAAGTCTACAGCATTGATTGCTAATTAAATTTGTCTCTGGGAAGTTAACTATAACCAAAATGTACTGAGTTAAAACCAACAGTGGTACATGTAAAATAAAACCTGCATAAATCAGATGCTTTGAAAGAACCAGGAGAACCAAGCCCAGCGGTGTGGAAGCCTTATTTCATGAGACCACTGGATGCAGTATGCTACTCCAGTACCTCTGTGTAGGAGTGATGGTGATCAGCTTTTGTGCAGGACTTATGACTCTGTTCTCCTTACACGGAAAAGGCCAGTTATGGTGTCTCTATAGTTCCACAGAACTGAATATACCCACTTCGGTAGAATTTGATCTTTTGGCTCTTTTGGGGTTCTTCCATGGGTCTAGGGCTAGGTTTTCAGTGTATTTGGGGACCTGAGATGGGAATTGTGTAGGAAACACAAGGTATGCTGCAACTTCACTTCAACAGGACACCATTAAAAATACTCACACATGACCCCGAAGGTAAATCAAGATCCATCAGAACACAGCAGTAAATAAGTGTGATTCATTCAACATGGCCTTGATAGGCTGGAGAATTTGGCAAACAGAAACCTTATGAGATTCAACAAGGCCAAATATAGGGTACTGCTCTGGCGGAGCAATAACCCCAAGTACCAGTACAGGTTGGAGGCTGACCTGCTACAGAGCCGCTGTGCTGAGAAGGACCTGGGAGCCTTCATGGATGACAAGTAGACCATGAGCCAGCATTGTGCCCTTGCTGCCAGGAGGGACAATGGTATTCTGGGGTGCATTGGGAAGAGTGTGATCAGTAGTTTGAGAGATACGATCGTCTCCTTCTGCTCAGCTCTAATGAGGTCACATCTGGAGCACTGTGTCTAATTCTGGTCTCCTCAATACAAGAAAGACAACAAGCTACTAGAGGGACCCATGGAGGGCCACAAAGATGATTTTCCATCTGGACCATCTCTCTTACGAGAAGAAACTGTGGGAGCTGGGCCTATTTTAGTCTAGAGAAGACTGAGAGGGCATCTCAGTCTTATATAAATATATAAATATCTCAAAGGCAAGTGCCAGGAGGATGGAGCTAGATTCTTTTTACTGGTGCCCACCAACAGGATGAGGAGCAAGGGCAATAAACTAAAACACAAGAAGTTTCACCTCAACATGAGGAAGAATATCTTTACATTGAGGATGACAGAGCACCATGGCTAGGGACGTCATGGAGTCTTCCTCTCTGAGGACATTCAAAACCCACCTGGACACATTCTTATGTAACCTGGTCTGGGTGACACTGCCTTGGCAGTGGGGTTGCTCTGGAAGATCTCCAGAGGTCCCTTCCAAGCCTAAAGACTCTGTGATTCTGTCAAGTGGTTTTATTTAATGATTTCTCATTTACAGGGTTTCAAAGATAGTAATGATTTTTTTTTTTAATCTGGTTTATGAAAGAAGTGCCTATTTTTTGTCAGTTATGTATTTTATTTATTTCTGCCTATTAATGTAGTGGCAGATGGTACAGGCAGGTACGTGCTAAGATGTATGTGCAGATGGCTCACTCTGTCTTGCAGTGCCTCTGACAAGATAAAGACACGCGGAAGTGCAGGATGCTACACATTACAGAGGGAAGCAATATGTATGCAGATGGCCCACAGTGACCCATGGTGTCACTAACAAGACAGCAAAATGAGAAACGGCAGGACATTATAGACAACAGAACAGGTAATATCTTGACAAAATCACCCTCAAAGTCAGAAGTTATCAGGGAAACCAGCATAAATACTAAATAAGGCTATAAGATCAGTAAAACCACTACTGATGGGGAAATAGTACACAGAAATGAGATATTTATTTGGAAGGGAGTGAACCTGGTAAAGGGGAAGTTCTTACATGGAAAAAAGGGAATATTGTAAGTCAAATTGTGCACTCACAAACTCCCTGTGAAGCAGCAATGAGCCTGACCAACATAGCTTGAAGCAAGACTGTAAACATGGCATTGCTTCCACTATGATTGTATCTGACTTCTGCATGCTTTCTCAAGACTTCTGGATATATTCTCTATAACTAGAAGGGAGCACCCAAAGGATGTGAATGGACGTCTTGACTTCCAAAGGGTGTTTGGTGCAGGGTGTTGAGAATCTTATAAAGAAAAATTGTCTACTAGACTTTCAGGGTTGATTTGCTGTTTAGATCTTGATGACATTGTTATTTATACACTACAAATACCCAGAGGTGGTATGGTGTAGCATACGAGAGGTAAGATGATGCCTTGGAGAGTGGGTTTAAGAGAAATACTGTAAATTAATGGTAAAAATGCAATCAGAAGTGCTGTCCTTGTTTTGTATAAGAAAATCCACATTTATCGGAGTTTGTTCTTAGATGCCACCTTGAGATTACTGTAAAATTGGACTCATAGACCAATATTGGACCTAAAAGAAGCTTAGCATATTGCAAAGAAGTGTGGCAGGTCTAGTGCTTATCGCATCAAGAATTTGGCAGATAGTAACACAATTCAGTACAGGAGACTTACTGCAGGGGAGAGTGATTCCAAAAGAGCAGTGGTGGAGTCAGGAATGACTGTGGCCAGCTATTTTTTCAGGTTGTGGTGGAGTGGGCTTCACTGATTAGCATCTCTTGTGAGGTTCTGCATCTTCCTAGATTCCCTGGCCATGCAGTTCATTCCCCATAGGAATGTGGGATGGGAAGGGAACAGCCCAGGCTGCTGCCATCAAGGCAGAAAAAAACCCCCAAGGTAAACACACCGTCTCCACTGGTGTCCTGGGTCAATTAAGATGAAGCATAAATTAAATTTAGAAATACTTGAATTATATATAGAGAGAGAGAAATAAGAACTTTACTGGGAGAAAGGGAAAAAAAATTAATATAACAAATATACAGTACGCCTCCAGTGCATCGTGACCATGCCATTGCGACCCCGGCGATTTACGATATAAATTTCCCGCAGTCCGGTTTCAAGCATTAGCGAAGTTCCCTGGCTGGGGCATGCACAGTGACTCTGCTTTGCTGAAGGGTGGTGCTGGCTCTCCCTTTGGAGTGGGACTGGGCCAGCCCCCGTGTGTGCGGAGCACCTGCAAGCTGCGAGCGGGCAGTGCTTGTGTGNTTAATATGCATGTAGGCCACGCCCATTGCTCCACCCCCCAGAATTCCGTTGGGCTTTAGGCACTTTTCTGCTTCTCCCCTCAGAGTCGCTGAGCACGGGGAAGCAAAAGGAACCGTTTCTGAGCCCCCTCTGACTCCTGAGACCCCTCAAAAAAAAATCTGTTGGCTTTTCCAGGCTGCTGTGGCCGTGATCCAACAGCCCAAACCCCGTGCCGTGGCTCCCCCACCTTGACCCCAATGTGCGTGCCCACGGCATCCCGGCATGGCATCTCGGGCCACCGGGGCTGCTGTGGGGCGGGGCCTGCCACGGGGCCGGGAGCTGCAAAGGAGCTGGGGGCTGCCACGGAGCCGAGTGCTGCTGCAGGACGGGGGCTGCCGGCTCGCCGAGGCTATCCCAAGGCAGGGACTGCTGCGGGGCTGGGGTCTGCCAGCTCACCGGGGCTCTTGCGGGGCTCTAAACGCCAGGCGCCCTCCCTGTGTGCTCTCCCTGGGGAGGCGGGTCCATCCCACCTCACAGGGAGAGCCAGCACCGCCCCTTGGCAAAGCAGAGGCACAGTGCATGTGTGCTCTGAGGAACCTCGCAGACCCCAGAAGTCGGACTGTGAAAAAATTGCTTCTCAAATGGGCGAGGTCGTGAAGGAGAAGTTGTGATACAGGGAGGATTCACTGTATATATATATATGTTTGAACAATAACAGTATATTAAAAGAAAAACTAAACCCACACTGAAACAATGACAACTGTAAACAAGTGGCAAAATAAACAAGCACAAGGAGGATGCCTAGTTCAAGGGAAAACCAGGGCACCTCCAGGACATACAAGCAGCTCTGGGGAGACCATGAACCTTACAAAGGATTCTATCTATCTCCCATGTTAGGCAGAATTTATCATCCTAACACTTGAGTTTCTGACTAGAAAGAAATGTCACACAAGACGAGGCGAAATAACAAAATGCTTAAGCAGATTGGCAGCTTGCTGTGTGACAAAGGAATTGGAAGACCTTCACAAGGACTGAAGTCCTTCACTAAGGAACAAGGAAGTGGAACACTATATTTGGGCTCTGCGTGAACATCGTATGATCAGAAATGTGATTGGTTAAGGACTTGACCTTTGGAAACCTATTGTAATAGTCTTAGTTATCATGCAGGAACAAAGCAATAACCAAACTATTTAGAAAGTATAAAAATAATGCTTTATCACAATAAAATGATTCTCCATCACTGTCACGAGAGTCTGTGCCCTTCCTCCTGTGTCACAGAAAGGATCCGACCTCCCCTACATGGGCTTTGTTGGGCTGAAGAGAACCTAAATTGTATGCATCAGCTGTTGCAATGTGCCCACTGGTAACATTCACCTCCTCTGGAGCTCCATGATTTTCTGTCCCAATATGTGTATATTGATCTTAAATCAGGTAAATACCTGCAGTATTTAATTATGTGAAAAGAACATGAAAAACAAAGTGCATAAGGCAGAGTCACAGATTAATTTTTATCTTATAGAAGGTTTTCTGCTCCTACAGTGGGTAACACTAGGGAGTGGCACCCCTGCCCATGGCAATGTTGGAACTAGATGACCTTTAAGGTTCCTTCCAACCCAAAGCATTTGTGACTCTATGAATACACATGAAATATGAGGTCATTCCCCTTCAATGTACAATTATACCTGGCTTTTTTGTCATTGGTAGTTGAGGGAATGGTGTCTATGTTCCTCTTTAATGATCCTCCAAAGCCAAAAGGAAATAAATAATGGAATCAAAGGAACTGTCAAGTAAAAAGGAGTAACTGATAATTTGCAAATGGAATATTTGGGTATCTTCATGATCCTGCAAACACTTTCTGGTGATACTTGATTGAGAGGGTACCATGGGAAAAAGCCCTTAATGGCAGAGGGGTCCAGGAGGGCTGGACATACTTTAAGGATGAGCTCATGAAGGCACAGGAGCAGGCGATCCCAATGTGCCGAAAAGTGAGTCGGAGGGGCAGATGGCCAGTCTGGATGAGCAAAGAGCTCCTGAAGGAGCTGGGGGAGAAAAAGAGGCTGTACAACCTTTGGAAAAAAGGGGAGGTGAGTCAGAGTCTGTTTAAGGAAGCTGTTAAGCAGTGTAGGAGGAAAACCAGAGAGGCGAAAGCCCAGATGGAGCTCAAACTAGCTGTGTCTGTCAAGGACAACAAGAAAAGCTTCTATAAGTACATTAACAGTAAAAAGAAAGGCAGTAACAACCTCCACTCCCTACTGGATGCAGAGGGTAACATAGTAATCAAAAATGAGGAAAAAGCAGAAATACTCAATGCACACTT
>WEKX01022742.1:158889-193932 GCA_013390025.1 Pitta sordida | reverse complement strand
GCTACCTGCGGGGAGGTTGCAGCCAGATGGGTGTAGACCTCTTCTTCCAGGCTGACGACACCAGAACGAGAGGGCACAGCCTCAAGCTGCGCCAGGGGAGGTTTAATCTTAACGTTAGGAAGCGGTTTTTCACAGAGAGAGTAATTGCATATTGGAATGGGCTGCCCAGGGAGGTGGTGGAGTCGCCATCCCTGGAAGTGTTTAAGAGAAGACTGGACGAGGAGCTTAGTGACATGGTCTAGCTGGTCTAGCTGGGGGGTGAGGGCTGGATGACCCTGGGCCCCCTCCGGCTCGGAGTGGCCTGCTAGGTTGTGAGGCATCTAGGTTGTTATTATGCTTTGGGATGTGCCCTCGGTCGCTGTATGGGTATTAGATGGTGAGTTGGACTAGATGATCCTTGTGGGTCCCTTCCAACTCATAATTTTCTGTGATTCTGTGATTCTGTGATATTTCACTCATCTGCTGTGTTCTGAGTAAGGGCTTTCCCAGTTACATATTGGCTATTCCCAAGAACAGAATTTCTCTTGTATACAGGGACTAGATATATGACAGCAAAGTGGCCACCCACTTGTTTGTTTGTTTCTTTTTTATTTCTTTATTTTATTTAGAAAATAAGGAGCCTGTTGACACAGAGGTTAAAGAGGTTAACAAATACTTAACAGAAAGACAGAAGATGGCTTCAGAGTTCCTCATTTAAGGCCTCAGCTTCAGTGCTTCAGAAGGATTTCCAACAGCACTAAATAATTAGCTGTTGTACCAGCTACAGAGACAGGGCTCATCTTCACAGTTGTAATTACTGCATCCTTCTGACACCATAGATATTATCATTAACCCTGCACGTGAATCATCATCTAATTTATTGTCTGAGCTGAAAGCAATTCCGTCTTTCCAGATGAAAATTTGCAGCAGTGTTTTCTCATGTTAATCTTCAGGTTATGATCTCTCTTCCATATGCATGCATTGCCTTCCCAGATAGAGGATTACTGAAGCAACTCCTTCGTTCTTCATGTGTAGCCTTTGACAATACAGGACTTTTCCCAAAAAGCACAGGCAATCTTTATTTCCATGCATAATGAAGAATTCATTTAGTAAGCATTGGTATTTACAGCCCAGAAGGAAGGATATTCTGAGAGATCTGAGGTGCTGAAAGGGGTAATTATTATCAGCTCTAAAAGAGAAAAGATGTGGCATGGGAAAGTCTCTTTATGTATTAAGATGCTATTGTCTCTCTGGGAAAAAAAAAAGACCTATCCACTTCCAGCAATACCTACTAGCACTGCTCGACTGCACTGAACTATTAATTTACAGCACAAAAATTCCCCTTTTAGCAGGACCATCACTGAAGCCAACTGAATTGATAGTATTCAGGACAATGATAGCAGAATTTGATCAATTTGAACTGATAAAGAAAGCAAATTTAAAAAAAAACCCAATGTGTCTTGCAAGAATTATGATAAAGGTTCTTTTCTAAATGCATCTTTTAAGAACAATCAAAAAATTAAATCCTTTATTAAACTGAACACAACTTCATTTCTCAAATTTATCTGAATTATCTTCTTTCACTTCCTAAAAGATTATTTCTAATCAAGTTAAAGTTTCCATGATAAGACACTCTTATAGTCCTTGGGCTCATTATTCTTTCTGTGACACTGATATGATTCAATATAACTCAGTTGAAATCAGTGGTATTGTGCTCAATCAATTCTAATCTGATAAGAAATCTAGAATCTAAACTTTGCCAACCTACAAAGACAACAGCAGGCAAAATTTCACAGATTTCAGTTCATAACACTAATTTTACACCTTTCAATTGCAGACCAAAAGGCTTTTGTTAAGCAGAGAGATATAGACCTGATGCTCACAAAGTAAGTTTTATTTGAAGGCTGTTGAAATACCTCATTGTGTTTGGACAAGAAAATACGTCAAACATTTCCATTATGAGAACTAGGTCTTTTCAAAAATAAGGGTCAAACATTTCACACTTTTCCATCCTGATTTTTTTATCTGCTCTAGCAGTTTTACATCCCTCTGCTCTAGGAGGACTGTGGCAAGTTTTGTACATACAAGCCAGTCTTTGTAGCTTTGCTTTTATTCAGTCAGACTCCAAGACAGTCCACAGGGAGTAAAAACTGCAACACTCTTAAGGTGGATAACAGCCAGCCAACATCATATTTGTCTGTGAAGATTTATTTCAATCCTTTGACAGGATTTGTTTTCCAAAAGTTTTTCTCTTGTTTTCAAACTATACCAATTGGTCTAATAAAACAGGTTATAGCTGCTTATAATACGTGTTTTGCCATGTCCTTGAACCATCGTGACTATAATAGCCATGACACAGACAGGATATAAACTCTTTCCAGTGGGGCTCAGTGACAGGACAGGAAGCAGTGGGAACAAACTCAAGATATTCCAACAGAACATCAGGAAATTATTTTGTATTTCTAGGATGATTGAGCACTGGCACCGACCCAGAGACCTTGCACAGTCTTCATCCTAGGACATATTCCAAAACCATTTGGGCAGGGTACTGAGTCTCTCGTTAGTGACCAAATCCTCTAGCATATTTTTTCCCTCAAAACCTATATTCTAGATTTCTCAGTGAATTAAATCAGACTTCAAATGTCTAGAGCACTAGAAAAAGTCTGTTAAAAAAAAGAAAAAAGAAAATGTTAATAGTTTATTTGGTTTCAAGCACATGGTTTTTATTGGAAAGTTCAGGGATGTTTAGCTTGGAATTGGGTTCACTCTTCCCTAGGGAAGACCCTGGGGAGGCTTTCTATCAGTCTTCCAGAGCCCAAAGGGCCTGAGAGAACTTGTTTTACAATGACGTAGTTATAGGACAAGAGGAATGGCTTTAAACTGGAAGAGGGTAGGTTTAGATTTGATATAATGAGCAAATTCCTGACTGTGAGAGTGGTGGGACATTTGAACTGGTTGCCCGGAGAAGCTGAAGATGCTCCATCCCAGGGCATGTTGAAGGCCAGGTTGGATGGGACTTTGAGCAACCTGGTGTAGCAGAAGGTGTCCCTGCAAATGGCAAGGATTTTAGAACTAGAAGATTTTTATGTCCTTTCCAACTTAAGATCTCTTCCAGCACTCTGGACTCTAATGTGCAATTACACACCCAAAAGTTGAACTTTGTTCTTAGGTAGATGTACACATGGGCTTAGAAGTACACAGTCATCCCTCTTAGGGAATTAATTGTAAGAAATGCCTGTGCAATGTAGAAATCTGTTGAGGAGACCTGGATTTGTCTTACTCCATGGGTTTACTTAATAGAGGAAACAAAAGATATTAGGCTCCTGTAATGTATTTAGGAAGGATATCTCCAAGTCCTGTCCATCCTCTGTAAGATGGATGCACTGTTCTTTAGAAGAGGGAGCTGAAAAACTCTTGAACTAACTGATGAAATGCTGTAGGTTGTAACACAGAATATTAAAGAGAACAGCGTTAGAGGGTCTTCATGCAGGTTTTTGTAAAACATGCAATCCAGTAATTTCTTAATCAGTTCTAGAGCTGTTGTCTGCTGTAGACCTCTTCTGTCAGAAGAGCACAGGAGACAGCTGTGTGCTAAAATCACTCTGTTTTTAACTCTTGGTGCATTTAGGATAAATTAATACATGTTATTTAGTTAGGTTAATCAAACTCATGAGCACAACCCAGTGTGTAACTGTCTTTATTTCATATAGAAAAAACAGACTCCCAGGCTAATGACAGTGACTAGTACTGCAATTTCTATGCTATACTGAGGAAAAAGCACTAATGACTCTCATTCTCATCTTCTTTTATATCTCATCTTTTATATGATCTGGTTGCAAAAAATTCTAATTCCTAGCACTTTTTAAAACAATTTTGATTTCCTCTATTGTTTCTCAGATAGTTCATAGAATATTTTATCTTTTCTGAAAGTTATGCATCCCCTATGTGTGATATCGAACAATCATACTTTAATCAATGCTACTAAATCTGATGTATCTCTTGTGCCTCTAGGTATTGATTCTACTTTCTTCACTTTTTTCATTTCTGTAAAACACTGCAGTATTTTCAGTATATGGAATCAATCTTTAGACTCAGATCTCTCTCTAATCACCACCATTAAGGTCATCTAAATGATCAGAAAAGATCTAGGCTCATGATATATTCTAAAATATTTTCCCATGATGCCAAAATTAAATCTGTGGTCGTAAAATGTCATTTAAGTCTCTCCCATACACTTACCAACATATTTTGTGTTCCATATTCATATTGTGACTTTTCCAGGTGTTACTGAGACTGGAGTTCAGCCTACAATGTTCAAATCAGGCACTTGGTTTAGCCATGTAGTTGTTTGCTTAGCTGTGTCATTATATCTAGTACAATGCCAAACATCAGAAATTCTTATTATTGGGAGCTGTGGTGGCCTCAGTAACAGCCTTATTTTCACAGCTGACCCAGGTTATCTAAAACTGGACTCCATGACAAACACTCCTGTATAGATAATACTACAGATATATTTGCATTTTGCATTTTCTGAAGAAGTAACTGAGTCCAAGCTTTGAATGGTGGTAATCACAGCTGTTGGAAAGAGCAGTATCATGGAACTGCACTCACAGAATCAATCAAATGTGCACAGAGTTGAATTAACAAAGTATTGGACAGTTTCATGTTTACTTAGTATGCAAGAATTGACAGTTATTCCTCTGGTAGGAGAAGAGACACTCATGAATTCAGAAGAGCTTGTTGCTCAGGATGCAAATCACTATAAGGTTAGAGTTAAATCATGTCATTACAGTCAAGAACATGTTGATGGCTCAAATATATGTCATATGGATCTTTAAGGTTCTATGAACCTTGATGTTCATTCCTTAACCTAAAAATGTGAAAAAATATGAATTATTCTTGAAATTTGTAGAACAAGTGAAGATCCAATTATATTGTAGGGAAAGATGTAATAATTTAACATTGATGAAATCGTTCACCTTGGTTATTTCAATGAGTTTCTTGGGAAACTGAAAACATGCTTCCTCAAAGGAATTTGTATTTTAAAATGTGTTGCAGTTTTTTGTAATTATATGTCAAGTTTAAATTTAATTAAAGATATTTAGAGAAAATCCATTACTACTGAAATTCAGGCTTTATCAAGTATTTTCCTATGTTAGTATTTTGCAGTTATGCTCTGTTTTGACTCAAAGAGTGATTACTACTCAAATAGCGTTAAATATGAAATTGTGACATATAATTTATTAAGCTAATTCTTAGAATAATTTAATCACAGAGACACATTCCCTGTGAAAAATTTTATAAAGCACATCAAGGACTTTTTTTAATTATGAAAATATTATACACACTTTCAATAACTACAGATTCGTGGAATCATGTTAAGATTAGGGTTGGAAAGGACATTAAAGACCATCTTGTTCCAATCCCTCTTCCATGGGCAAGTACACTTTCCACTAGACTAGGTTACTCAAAGTTCCATCCAACCTGGCCTTGAACGCTACCATGAAGAACACTTATGAAAAGTTGATTTCCAGATCTCTTGGAGCCCCTTTAGACACTGATAGAGGGTTTAAAGTTTCCCCAGAGGTTTCTTTTCTTCAAGGTGAACAACCTCAACTATCTCAGCCTGTCTCCATGGCAGAGGTGCTCTATCTCTCTGATTGTCTCTATGGACTTGTCTGGATGAGGAAAAGACAGAGATACTTAATGACTTCTTTGCCTCTGTTTTTAACGGCAAGACACATTGTCTACAAGACAATTGGACTTCTGAACTGCTGGACGGGGTAGGGGTACAGTATAACCCCCCCTGTAATTCAGGAGGAGGTAATTAGAGACTTGCTGAGCAGTTTGGATCCTCACAAGTCCTTGGGACAAGATGGGATCCACCTTAGGATGATGAAAGAGCTGGCAGATGAATTCACTAAGCCGCTCTCCATAATTTACCAGTGATGTACCAGGAGACTGGATATTGAATGTGACAACCATTCACAAGAAGGATTGGAAAGATAATCCGAATAATTATAGACCTGTCAGTCTGACCTCGATCCTGGCTAAAGTCATGGAACAGGTAAATCTGAGTGTTATTGCACAGCACCTGCAAAATAGCTACAACATTAGATCTAGTCAGCACGGATTTAGGAGAGGTAGGTCCTGCCTGAACAACCTGATCTTCTTTTATGAACTGGTGATGCACCTGGTTGACGATAGAAAGGCCATGGTTGTTGTGTAGTTGGATCTTAGCAAAGCCTTTGACACAGTTTTCCATGGTAAGCTTCAAAAGAAACTCTCAGAGCACAGATTGGATAGGAGCATTCTGTGCTGGGTTGGGAATTGGTTGCATGGATGAGCTTGGAGAGTGTTGGTAAATGGCACCACATCCAGCTGGTGACTGGTCACTCGTGAAGTCCCACGGGGATCAGTACTAGGCACATTTTGACACTGTCCCCCATAATCAACTCCTGATGAAGCTGGAGGCTTGTGGCTTGGATAGGTTTACAGTGTACTGGACCAGGAATTGGCTGGATGATAGAGCTCAGAGAGTGGTGGTTAATGGTGCTGTGTCCATTTGATGATCTGGACGAAGAGATTGAGTCTATTATTAGCAAGTTTGCGGATGACACCAAACTGGGGATATATGTTGATTTAGTGGAAGGTAGGAGGTCTCTGCAGAGAGACGCTGACAGGCTGCATAGGTGGGCTGAATCCAATGGCACGGGGTTCAGCCAGTCTGAGTGCTGGGTCCTACACTTCAGTTACAATAACCCCATGTAGAACTATAGGCTGGGGGCNAGACTCGATGAGGTGCTCAGTGACATGGTCTAGCTGGGGGGTGTAGGGCTGGATGGTCCTGGGTCCCTTCCGGCTCGGAGTGGCCTGCTAGACTGTGAGGGAACTAGGTTTGTGTTACCACTCTGGGATGTGCTTTCGGTCTCTGTACGGGTGTTAGATGGTGAGTTGGACTAGATGATCCTTGTGGGTCCCTTCCAACTCATAATATTCTGTGTGATTCTGTGTGACAACAGGTTAGGTAACAGGTGATAGGTTGGACTTGATGATCTCTATGGTCTTTTCCATCCTTATTAATTCTGTGATTCTGTGATTTAACCAGTCTAAATGTCAGATTCTTCACTTTGCACATAACAACCCCATGCATTGTTACCAACTGGGGGATGAGTGGCTGGAGAGTGGTGAAATGGAGAGGGATTTGGGAGTAATAGTTTACAGAAAAGTTAATATGAGCAAACAGTGTGCCCAAGTAGCTAAGAGGGCCAATGGCATCCTGGAATGTATCAGGAACAGCGTGGTCAACAGGACCACGGAAGTTATACTTCCCCTGTATACATCACTGGTCAGACCACATCTTGAGTACTGTGTCCATTTCTGGTGTCCCCCACTGAAGAAACATGTTGAACTGCTTTAGAGGGTCCAGAGAACGGCAACAAGGATGGTGAAAGGACTGGACAACAAACCCTATGGGGAGTGGTTGCGGGAGGTGGGGTTGTTCAACCTGGAGAAGAGGAAGCTCAGAGATGACTTCATTGCTGTTTACAACTACCTGAAGGGAGGTTGCCATCGGGTGGGTGTAAATCTCTTCTCTCAAGTTGCCAGCAGCAGAACAAGAGGACATGGTCTTAAGCCAGGGGAGGTTTAGACTGGATGTTAGGAAAAGGTTTTTCACAGAGAGAGTGATGTCTCATTGGAATGGTCTACCCAGGGAGGTGGTGGAGTCGCCATTCCTGGAGTTGTTTAAGAAAAGACTGGATGAGGAATTCATTGACATGGTCTAGATAATTAGATTATGGGAGAGGGAATTAGGTTATGTCCACAGCTCCAGGGTTGTGGGTTTAATGTGGGTCCCTTCCAACTCAGAATATTCTGTGATTCTGTGATTCCATGATGCGGTCTAACAGCCCGTGCCCTTCGGATGTTGGGGACTCCAGAGCTGGATACAGCACTCCAGGTTTGCTGGCTTGCAGAGCTGCTGTTGAGGGGAGAGGAGAGAGGAGGGGAATTAATCAAAGTTTTCAACATGTTTCTTATTTCAAGTACATCTGAGTAATTTCCACTCACTCTTTTTCTATCTTTTGCCTGATTCTGTTCTTCACTGGATCACCAGCCATTAATATTTCCACCAAAAAAAAAAATAAATTATGTTTTCTCAGAATTGCATATTCAACTTTAAGCAAAATGACTGATCCTACTTCAAGCAAACTCAACAGTAGCTCTACAGCAGACAGTGAGAAAAGAGCCTTGCATTGCTGAAAATCTCTATCTGCTTTATACGGTATGGTTTTGGTTTAAAATCTATATAAACACAGTTTTTTATAGGCATATCTCTGTATATATACATTAAAATGTAAGAAAGTTTTCTTCTAGTGTGGATGCCTTGAAAATTTATGACATTCCTATGATTTTTTCTTATTCTCTAAATTTTTCTGCATTTGGAAAAGTTAGTAATACTAATAGCAGTTTTTCCTGAGAAAAGCTTACAAAACCAATATATAATTCCAGCACTTCCCAATTAAATGTGTTTTAAAGCTTCTGACTACAATGCCCGCTTATTCCCATTTGCAAGTCTATTACCCCATGAAACAAAATAGCACTGCATTAAAAATGTACGCAGTCCTGTTATCCAGCTCATAACTTCCTAACACTTTTTTCTTCCAGGAATAACTCTGGTAACTACAAGCAATAAATGTTTTTTGCCTTTTCATTTTTCTTCCCCAAAAGCAAAGTTGATGAAAAAAAATCCCTTAGACAACAACATCTGCAACACAATCTGTCATGTAATTCCTTCAGAGTCAACAAACAACAAATAACTTGTCGTCCAGACTGAATCATCAAGCTGTATAAAGAGCAGCTTGCACCCAAGCACTTCTTCCTGCACATTGTACATAGAATCATAGATTCACCAAATCATTAAGGTTGGAAAAGACCTCCAAGGTCATCGAGTCCAACCATGCATCGCCAAGACAAACTACTCAGCTACTAATCCTCTTCCATTTGTCAGTCTCTTAGTTTGTCGCCTGTTTTGAGAAGGTCTTTAGCTTTGTTCCATCCTTTTTCCATACCTTCTTGTTAACTTCCTATAATTCCTGTCATACCCCTTGTTTTCTGCTGAGCATTGGTTAGGGTGGTTGAAGCTATCCTCATGCTCTGGGATGGCCTTGGACAGGTGCAAGGTCAAAACTCCTTCTCAAGTGGTACCTGACAGAAGAAAATAGTGTTTCCATGGAAGAGAAAGAAGGGTAGCTTCTGCCAACTCAGGAAACACAGTGAAGAACTGTTAGACAAAGGCGGGTAAAGCTGGGTGTTCAGTGAGGAACACAGTCCTTGCTCTCAGGGACACCAGAGGTGAAATTGCTTCTGATATAGATGTTAGTGAACTATGTTAGTGATGCTCTGGGATCAAAATACCTCTCAATCAAGACAGTCCAAACCAAGGCCATCTCCTGTGCAGAACTCTCCTGATAAACCTGGAAAAGCGAGCTGAGGTGTTCTGTGAGGATGCAACAGGATGTCCAGAGCCAGTATTTCAGCAAACACTTATTGTCTTGGCAAACCTCCATGCTCAATTTCCGGAGGGCTGACTTTGGACTGTTTAGGAAATTGATTGAGAGGGTACCATGGGAAAAAGCCCTTGATAACAGAGGGGTCCAGGAGGGCTGGACATACTTTAAGAATGAGCTCATGAAGGCACAGGAGCAGGCTGTCCCAATGTGCCGAAAAATGAGTTGGAGGGGCAGAAGACTGGCCTGGATGAGCAAAAAGCTCCTGTAAGAACTAAGGGAAAAAAGGAGGACGTACAACTTTTGAAAAAAGGAGGAGGTAAGCTTGGGTGTGTTTAAGGAAGATGTCAAGTCATGCAGGAGAAAAACTAGAGGGGAAAGGCCCAGATGCAATTCAACCTAGCCGTTTCTGTTAAGGACAATAAGAAATGTTCCTATAAATACATCAACAGTAAAAAGAGAGGCTGCAAGAACCTTCACTCCATATTGGATGCAAAGGGGAACAATAATTGCCTCTGTTTTTAAAATTAAAACAGATTGTCAGCAGGACAACTGGACTTGTGGGCTGATGGAAGGAGTCGGGGTGCAATATAACCCCCCTGTAATCAAGGAGAAGGTAGTCAGAGACTTGATGAGTGGCTTGGATCCTCACAAGNACGAGGGAATTGAGTCCATCATCAGCAGGTTTGCAGATGATACTAAGCTAGGGGCAAATGTCGAACCACTGGAGGGCAGGAGGGCCCTTCAGAGGGACCTTGACAAACTAGAGAAATGGGAAGACTCCAATAGTATGAGATTTAACAAGACTAAGTGCTGGGCTCTTTACTTTGGACATAACAACTCCATACATCGCTATTGACTGGGGAATGAGTGGCTGGAGAATGGTGAAATGGAGAGGGATTTAGGAGTTAAGATTGACAGGAAACTCAATATGAGCCATCAGTGTGCCCAGGTGGTTAAGAAGGCCAATGGCATCCTGGCCTGTATTAGGAATAGTGTGGTCAGTCGGACTAGGGAAGTTATCATTCCCCTGCACTCGGCGCTGGTCTGACCATATCTTGAGTACTGTGTGCAGTTCTGGGCTCCCCAGTTTAAGAAGGATGTTGAGCTGCTTGAGAGGGTCCATAGAACGGCGACAAGGATGGTGAAAGGACTGGAGGACAAGCCCTCTGGGGAGTGGCTCTGGGAACTGGGGTTGTTCAACCTGGAGAAGAGGAGGCTCAGAGGTGACCTCATTGTTGTTTACAACTACCTGCAGGGAGGTTGCAGCCAGGTGGGTGAGGATCTCTTCTCTCAGGCTGACGACACCAGAATAAGAGAACATGACCTTAAGCTATGCCAGGGGAGGTTTAGACTGGATGTAAGGAAGAGGTTTTTCACAGAGGAAGTGATCTCTCATTGGAATGGTCTGTCCAGGGAGGTGGTGGAATCGCCATCCCTGGAGGTGTTTAAGAGAAGACTCGGTGAGGAGCTTAGTGACATGGTCAAATTGGTGGGAGGCTTGGATGGATGGAGCGTGGTGCCCCTTGTTCCATCCTTCTGGGCCTGATCCCTGGGTGGGCGTTCGCTTGGGAGTTGGACTAGATGATTCTGTGGGTCCCTTCCAACTGAGAATAACCTGTGAACCTGTGAGCATGTGAACCAGTGAAATAAAGAGTTATGCAGTGGGATTGTATTCAGAAAAAATTCCATTTATGAAAACAAGTATTTAGCAGAAGATTTGCT
This sequence comes from Pitta sordida, assembly GCA_013390025.1. Taxonomy (NCBI): domain Eukaryota; kingdom Metazoa; phylum Chordata; class Aves; order Passeriformes; family Pittidae; genus Pitta; species Pitta sordida. The sequence continues at coordinate 182,719 of WEKX01022742.1, read as the reverse complement.
GAGTGTCAAATTACTTCAGCAAGATGGAAATCGTGTCTGATTCCAGTGAGGTGCCTAGGAAAGGAGTATGTACCACTTAAATTTGATAAGAAGTCCTATACGTATCTGAAAAGATGCACAAACTGTGTTAGACCTTTGCGGATATGATCAGCTGAAGCAAATTAAGCACATTAACGCCTCAGAATTTTTCCCAAATTGTTTTTAATTACATATTATCTCAAATTAATAAGTGTAGAACAAGTAACAACTTTTCTGATGCTCATTTATTTTGACAATTGTTAGGCAGCAATTTGAAGAAATATACTCAGTTTTAGCAGTTCTTCAATGTTCATTTATAATTATTGATGTGTTTGCAGAAATAAAGGAAGAAAATTACCTCATAAGAGATACAAAAAGAAACAATGTTTTGGGAGTTTTCTAAAATCTTTGGGAGTAATCTAAAATCTATATTAGTGATGCAGAGATCAGTCTGACTATACTTTTATGATGTATTTATCTCTAAAATGATTTTATTGCAGTTTTATGATGATAAAAACATATTTTTAAAATCTGAGTAAAACCAGTGAAATATAACTTATATTTGCTTTCTATGTGCACATTAACATTCTATGTATTTTTTAAAAATTCTTTCACTGTTTCTTTCTTCATTTTTCCTTGTCTTTTCCTCACTCCATTCGTTATGTTTGCTAAGGAGCCTGAAAAATAAGAAGACAATATTAAATTACTAAAAATTTCATAGAGAAGATGAACTGCTTACCACCTAGTATTAATGGTTTTAAGAGAGAAAAAGCAGGTTTTGTTGGCTGTAGAGATGCACAGGTTTCTGGGGACAGTCAATCAAGCTGGCGAAGTACAGAAGCAAAATCAGGGCATTTTCGTGCAATATCTGGAAACCTGTGTGGGATCTTGGATAAGAATGTTTTCATGTTTTGTAGGATATATGAGATAAGGAGTTTGAAGATTATGTGGGATTGTGGTTACGTGGAATTTAGAGGACATGGAGTTAGGTAAAGGAAATGAAAAATAAGGATTTCAATAACATTTGAGTCAAGGTAGTGCTTGCTTTTTCAAGGCTTAGAAAAGAACATTCGGAGTCAAACATAATAAGGGATCTGGAGGAGGTAATTTTTATTGTATTAGCTGTGCTATCATAAATAATGAAGATCAGAGTTAGTCTGAATACACAGAGGCTAATAGCTAAAGACAGTGTTTGCCCCAAAGTGGAGCTTGCCAACACAAAAAGCATAAAGATGGGAAGGATAAAGCAAGGACAAAGAGTAATCTAATGTATTGTCATAGTCTGGCTGTGTGTTCTATCTATCTGTCCTACCACCCTTGTTAGAAAGCCACCTTCCTGACCCACCGAAATAGTGACACACTGGGACATAGCATGTGTTTCCATGGCAAAGACTGTAGGATGAGGACTCAGGGACATGGCTGTCTAAGCACCAGAAGATATCAACCATCTTGAATCATATCTGCCCATAAAAAGAGGAAGTTATGGCCTAGGAGTACGTATAAACTACTGTGCTTTAAAGAGAAATTTTCTCTTAATCTCCTCTGGGCTCTGAACTGCTCAAAATGAAAAACTGGCATCTAAACTGAAGGCAAGAAAAGCACACAAAGCTACTTACACTTCTACAGGAAATAATGTACACTTGAATTATATTTACTGTTTCGGATTTATCTAAACAATACACCTTCCCATTTAATAAAGAATTACTTAGAGTCTAAAAGAAACTCCTGAAGTAAAGAAAAGCTACAGACTTACATGCTTACAGTACCTAAAGAACTGTTCTTTTGAAAAATAGCTAACAGCTTGGAAAGGTTCTTCTCTCTTTCTGTGCTTCATAGGGAGTTCAAAATAACCCTGCATGCTCCTAAGACATCCTCCTCACTCCCTACTCTTTTCCAAAATGTCTTTAACCAGTATGTGCTGGACGTGTTTATGCACCATGATTTATTCACTTACTGTAGACAAGTTTCAGAGAGATACTTGTCATCCAGTTGTTGCTGAAGCCCCTTTAGTTCTTTACGAGGACATGTCATTCAGAAGTATAAAGAACCAGGACTCAAAACCCAGACCCCCGTCAGGAGACATCAACACTCTTGTGCTTTCTGTCATTTTAGCAAGCATATTTTTCATTTTGATGCAAATTAAAATTTATGTCATATTGGACACCCATACTTAAAGAGTAATCCTGGATTTTACATTGCAAGTGTGTTGCTATGGAAATGCCAGTGAGGTTGAGATGTAGATTTTACAGGTAAGGAATATACAGTCAATCCCTGACTTTTTCAGAGCTTCAAATCCCCTCTACTTCCATGAAGCCCATGATCCATGAAGATAAGCTGCTCATGAATATGCAATAAAGCCCCACCCATCACCCTGCCCACCTCAGCTCCAGAGCTCTGTGGGGCATTCCAGGGACCATCTCACTCCCTGTGCCAGCTGAGGAGATGGAAGGGAATATCTTCTGCCCATTCCTGTCCAAGGGAGTCCCAGGATTCCTGCCTTTTGCCGCCACCGCCGCTGTACTGTACCAAGGTCAGAAACACAGTAGGAGCTGGCACTTCCAGGAGCCCCAGAGGCAGCAATTGCCCCCAAGCAGAGTTGAGTGGGGCGCCATGGACGTCCTGGGCGGACAGAGGTGCTGGATGTAAGTAGCCCAAAACACGGCGGTTGCAGCATCAGTCTAGGGCCAGCAGCTTGCTAGCATTGCCACAGCTACAGGCACCTATCTAGCCCTTCCTTGGCTGTCCCTGCCCTGAGTGTAGCTCCGCTGAGCCCAGCATCTTGCTAACATTGCCCAGTGGAGCAAGGGTCTGGGGCCAGGTGTGCCCAAATCCAGGTTATGTAGCGTTACGAAGCGGGGTCTGGCACTGGCACTGTAAGTGGAGAGTTCTGGCAGCGTTCAATCAAGGGGGCCACCCCGACCGAGCACTGGCTTCCTAGCATTGCCCGCTGGAAGCAGGGCTGGGGCCATGCTGGGAGCGAGGTGCTCCCAAGCCCCACAGCTTGCCAGCGGCAACTGTTGGTCCTGGAGTTTGTACACAAGACCCTCAACAGGGCTGGTTTTGGTGCAGTGGTGCTTGGAGAAATACTCCAGACGCGGCATGAAGCCAGGAGCCAACAGGAGAGTCAGGGCACTGTGTTTGCATTCCCTGGAGCACATATGGCAGGTCTGATGCCCCCTGACCCGTCCTGCCTCCAGCGCCGCCCCCAGCACTGCCACCATTCCCCAACTCTCCCACCGCAGGGTCCCGCTCCCCTATGGTGGCAGTAGTGAAAGCTAGGAATCCCTGCACCAGCTCACACAGGGAACCCTACAGGTTTTCTGGGTGGGGAAGGGGCAGGGAAGATTCCCTTCACTCCCCTGTGCCCTGAGATGGCATGGGGAGGTGGCAGGTGTGCCCTCCAGTGCTCAGGGGCTGCAGCGTATGAGGTGATGGGTTGTGCTTATTTACATATTCATGAGCTTCTTTGCATACTATAACTTCACAGCTCAAACTGCACATGCCCAGATGGGCATTATTCTGGAAAAAAAAAACCATGAAGAACTGAACTCTCAAACAGCAAAACCCCAAAGTGACAGGGGTTCAGTTTATAGCTTTGTTTACATAATATTTTCTTTGGTCAAATAGTGGCTTCAGATTGCACCCAAACCCGACAGACAGTGAAAAAATTTCAGCTGGAATCAAAAATAATCATTTATACTAATCTAAACAGTAGTTTAGATTTATTTAGTGGTATATGTATTTGAACTCCTCATCATTAGATAACTTAGACCGCTGTGTTTGGTTCAAAGACCTGACCCTTTCTTCTCCAAACCTGTAACATACATTTTAAAACTATAATTGTTATTTACTAAATAAATCCAACATAAGAAAGTACAATTCAAAACTGCAAATGTTCTTATTTCAATACCTCTCCTTCAAATTGTACTCTTTCCCTAAGGCCTGTAGTCATGTACACTGAATTCCTTTCCCTCATCAGGCTTTTAATACTTAATTTAACTTAATTTTAAGGGTATGAAACCCTTCCTCCTACCTACATTACTGAAAAATCTTCTTCCTCTTTGTACGACATTTCAGCTCTTTCCTCTAAGAATTCCTGACTTTCTAAAAATTATCAGGGGTCCATATGTTTCAGGAAAGGAAACAATCTATTAGTGTTATTACTTTACTGTAAATATGTGTTTAAATCTTTTCTTACACTTTTGTTATAAGCTTTCAAATTTGCAGTCTAGTATCACTGAAAAAAAGAAGAGAAAAAGGAACATAAGGAAAAATAGGAAAGACAAGAAAAATTCATCTTTGAAATGAAGACTTTAATCTAAAATAGACAAAAGGGACAAGTCCCCGATGTAGGCTTTCTTTAGTAAGAGTGTTGTCACACACAGCAGACACAAAGGCTGTGCTGTTTGAAGGGACAAGCCTAGCATAGAGTACAAAGAAATCCTTTTGTCCTCTTCCTTGTTTCCAATCTTCTGCCACAGAATGGAAACACAAGGGTCCTTACATAGTGATCCTTTTGTGATCCTCTCAAGACTTGAAACTATGTGATACAAAACCATTGAACATAACAAGGTCCTCATCTTCTCTCTCCCATTTCTCTGCTCAAATCAACCATTTGGCAGAGTCCAGTTTGCAGCAGGACTGCAGGTGGAAGCCTAGGCAATCTGCAGGAGACCAGAACACCCCTTCCAAAGTTTCTTGGGACAGTCATTCCCATACATCCCTCCCAGGCACCTGGCAGAGGCTGGTTCTCGCCCAAGGTTTTTGTCTGTACCACAGCCTCCATCCCCTGGCTGGAACACCCTATCCAGTTCTGCTTCTGCCTCTGCTTCCAGTGTGAATTTTTTTGGTAGGGGCCCTCTGGTTGCCTTGTGGAATCTGAAGGTCTGCAGGACTGGGGAGTTTATGGAGCCAAGGGCTTACAGTTAGTTCTGTTTCCACTAAACTTCTGATGATCTGGCTCAGAGAGCTCCTTTATGTCTTCATTCTTTATTTCACAATTTATGATATTTAACAAAGCAAGCTATAACAGGAAGACAATACATGTCAAATATAAGCCTGGAAAACCACTGGGAAAACATCACAGCATGGCTCTAAATCACTCCCAGTGTACAGTGTAACAAAGGCAAAACCCCATGAAGCACCATATGTCTCTGGCTTTCCAAAGGGTTCTCCACTTTGAAGAATTAAGCCTGGTATGGGCATGCAGCCATGAATCATTCATGCACCATTACTTATGATCCGAGTTGGAGGTGACAAGTGGAGACAATAGCCAGACCCTATTTTCCTTTCAGACATACAATGGAAAATTCTGTTCCAGCTCCAAATAACGTTCACTTTATGTTTCACATAGCAATTGCTCATCATAATTTTGCAGCTTGTTAGCAGAAGAATTTTCTTTCAAACTTCATTGTATTGTTCTTTTTTCACAGAACTGTAATATATAATGTCATGGAGAAAATGGAAGGAGAGATGTGGTGTAGCTATATAGGGCCACCCAACATAGAATGGAGTTTTTTTATGAATGTTACATCTATAATTAAGCTATCAACCTACCTAAGAGAAATAAAACTCAGTCTTTTAATTAGCTTCTTGAATAGGAATAAATGCCTCATTATTCTTAACCATATCAAGCTGAGAACATTATTAAAGTCTGAAGGAATAATTAACAACATGACAGGAAACACATTAGAGCACATGCAGGAATATATTTGTCTACTAGGAGATCTGCATAAATATGCTTATCATTTCTATCTAGGAAGACAAAAATATCAAAATAAAGAATGGCAAAAAAAGGACAGTAGAGGCAAAGACATAAAGACACAATAGAATTATATGAAGTCAGAGGTAAGGGTTATATTTTTTGGTACTCTATGCTGTCAAGCACTCAAGAGTTCAGCTGCCAAAACTTGTCTAAACCAGCTGAGTGGATTGGCTTGTGTTTGCACTCAGTATGTTTTTTTAAACTTCATTGTGTCTATTTTGGCTCCTATGCCTTGCCTCTATGAGATATTTAGAGGGAGACATGCCTCTCCAGAAGCTGTAGAACAAAAGACTTCAGAGAGGACCTAGGGACAAATTTCTCTGCCTTGAGTCTGTAAGGAGCATGAGTAATCTTCATAGGCTTTCAGAAATCCCTTGGCTAAAGGGAGGTATTATTCTCTCTCTTCAGAAATAATGTGAAGAGCACAGAAACCCTTTCTCAGCAGGGAAAACTGATGGTACATATCTGATCATTTATAGCTGGATATGTTATTCCACAATCCCAAACAAAGAATGTTCTGAAATTCAGACCCAGAGAAGCCTGTATTCCTGTATTTGAATTAAAGATCATCCATAAGGTATTTCTACCCACCAAACTTAATTTTAACCATATTCAAGCACATTTTTGGGGAGCTGCACTGCTGTAGGCTGGAGTACTTTCTAGAAAGACTTCACTGTATCATAGAATTACCATGAAATCCAGGCTCCAAGGTCTGGATTGTGCTGCTGGAAAGGTAATGGGTGGGAATTTTATGCATCTTTCCTTCTTCTGACATTACTTTGAAACTACAGGATCCAAAAGATGGATATGGACCTTAGCAAAGGCTTTGACACAGTTTCCCATAATAAGCTTCAAGAGAAACTCTCAGAGCACGAACTGGATAGAAGCATTTTATGTTGTGTTAGGAACTGGTTGGATGGACGGGCTCAGAGAGTGTTGGTGAGTGGCACCACATCCAGCTGGCAACCATCACTAGTGGAGTTCCACAGGGGTCAGTGTTAGGCCTGCCACTGTTCAACATCTTTATTGACGATATGGACGAGGGAATTGAGTCCACCATCAGCAAGTTTGCAGATGATACCAAGCTGGGGGCAAATGTCGACCTGACGGAGGGTAGGAGGGTCCTTCAGAGGGACCTTGACAGACTAGAGAAATGGGCAGACTCCAATAGTATGAGATTTAACAGGACTAAGTGCCGGGTTCTTCACTTTGGACATAACAACCCCATGCATCACTATCGACTGGGGGACGAGTGGCTGGAGAGTGGTGAAATAGAGAAGGATTTTGGAGTAATGATTGACAGGAAACTCAATATGAGCCAGCAATGTGCCCAGGTGGCTAAGAGAGGCAATGGCATCCTGGCCTGTATTAGGAACAGTGTGGTCAGTCGGACTAGGGAGGTTGTCCTTCCCCTGCACTCGGCGCTGGTCAGACCACATCTTGAGCACTGTGTGCAGTTCTGGTCTCCCCAGTTTAAGAAGGATGTTGAGCTGCTTGAGAGGGTCCAGAGAAGGGCGACAAGGATGGTGAAAGGACTGGAGGACAAGCACTCTGGGGAGTGGCTACGGGAACTGGGGTTGCTCAGCCTGGAGAAGAGGAGGCTCAGAGGTGACCTAATTGCTGTTTACAACTAGCTGAGGGGAGGTTGCCGCCAGATGGATGTGAATCTCTCCTCTCAGGCTGACAACACCAGAACGAGAGGACATGGCCTTAGGCTATGCCAGGAGAGGTTTAGACTGAAGGTTAGGAAGAGGTTTTTCACAGACAGAGTGATCTCTCATTGGAATGGTCTGCCCAGGGAGGTGGTGAAGTCGCCATCCCTGGAGGTGTTTAAGAGTAGGCTGGATGAGACAATTAGTGCCATGGTTTAGACAATGGGTTGTTGTTGGGTTACAGGTTGGACTTGATGATCTCCAAGGTCTCTTCCAACCTTGCTAATACTGTGATACTGTGATACTGTGAAGGGGAGAGGAGAGACGGTGAGCTGCCACCGTCCTCCTCTCCTCCCTCCCTTCCCCTCCCTTCTCAAGTCCTGCACAGCAGTGTTCTGTGCCCTGGAAGGGGGCCTGAATTTGCACTGTGGACATCCAGCTCCATTTCAGTGCCATTACACCACATCTGAGCATGCACCGAGGCACCTCTGCACTGACACAGGCAGGAGCAAAGGAAGGGATAGAAGGGATTCCTTTGTCTCTCAGAGTGGTGTCCTTCGCCTTTTGGAAACTCCTCCTTTTATTCGAGGTGCTGTAATATTTTGAAACTGAAAGGATGAAGAGTTAAAACTTTTGAATGAAGTAGAGCTGTCCTATTTTCCATTCATGGAACCTTCAAATTCTGACTAAACATCTCCCAGAAGAAACTTAGTAAAAACTTACTCCCCGTGTGGTGTTTGTCAACTTCTGGTCTGGATTTGACACTGCTTCTAGTCAAAGCAGTAACAGATCATGCCTCTTAACCACTGGAAATTATATCTGCTGTTTGAAGTTTAAAAGAGAAGCATTTTGATACTTCTGCCTATGAGGCAGAGATAATTTGAGACAATAATTTTTGAGTAATTATGTGTGTTCCATTCATGTCTTGTTTCTAGCTTTCTTTGTTTTTCCTATGTGTTTATATTTTCATCTAAGAAGCTCTGCAATTGTATATATTTTAAAAGGCAGTGATTTCAACAAAAGCTTTATAAAGTTCAAGCAATTTGTCAAAACATGATATTCATTCCTAATTAATGCAATAGGATAGAATGGCTAATGTATCAAATTTCATGCTTTTGATCCCAAAGGGGATCAGGAGATGAGAAGCTCTTGAAACAAAGACGTGATTCATTATGTGAAGTACAAAATGGAAATAATCAGATTAATGAAAATGAATTGTGAAAAGCAGTATATGCTGAAAAACAAATAAAATGAGATGAAAAGCTTGAAATGTGCCTGTAATTAACAGAAAGGAGTGGCTGAAGCCTGGAAAAGTATACTGTCTGGTTTTATTTATTAGTCTTTAGCAACTAGGAAACACTGGTGTTACTTTTCTTTATTTTTTTTCCTCCTTGAACATGGAATGTGCTGGCTGGCTCTTTTTCCCATCCTTAAATGAAACAAGCAACCACATCCATATGTTCTACAGAAGAAATTTCCCATAGAGAATTTAATCTCTACTGCATTCTTGGAATCTTGCATGCCTTTTAGCAATGACTTTGTTGCATTTTCTCTTCTGCCATATGCTGGACCACCTTTAGTTGAACTATTACACTTTCTAGAAAGTATGCATTTTCCAAGCCATGGAAGCACGAATAAGTGCTTCAGCACTTTCCTCTCACTATTACTCAGAATGTGAATAAAGTAGTCCTTTAGGAAGGGTTTTCCTCAGACTTCCTAACAAGTCCTCCTAGCTAAGCTTATCATGATAATTAATGACTTTCAGTGATTTTCAGGAATGGAATTAAATGCATTCAAGGCAAGACAGTAAGTGTTTTCTAAACTGACATAATATTTGCCTTCTTGAGCCAGAGGTATTCTGAGTAACTAAAACTGGAAACAGAGGGTGAAACACTTTAACTTTTTAGACTCTTAAACTGGTAAGAGTCAGACTCTTTATTGAACTCTAATGAGCAAGCGAGGTCAATGAAGTCCTTACACAGCACAACCTTTTGATGCTGTAAGCTTTTTTTTTTCTGAAAAAATAAGAATTCTGTCTCATTTCTGGACAGGGCACTAATAAAAAAATTGTGGTTGGATTCCAGTGTCCTGTATTGCCTTACTCCCTCTCTCTCACCTCTAGTGAGATGTTAATAAACATCTATTTAAAAATGCAGATTTTTTTTCCTTCTATTATCTCTAGGATTTTTTTCCACAGAAGTCCTTTCTGATGGGTGAAAATATCTTCCTCAGAAAGTATTCATGTGAGCACTCGTTACAATACTAGCACTGGCCTTTAGCTTAAAGAGGTCATCTCCTATCCTGGTGCTTATTTCCTCATACATTTATATTCAGCAGTAAGATCAGCCTCAGTTTCTGAAACACTCGAGTTCATTAGTGACATGTCTTTAGCTAGATTTTCCATTCGCCTGATGACTCAGAAATGCTCTCTGCATCACTTCCAGTTTGAGTTCACGTTTTTTGACCTGAATGTTGCACAATATTGCAGACAAGGTTTCATCAGTGCCTTGGAATGTCAAACTATTTATACCCTCACTCTAACAGAAGCATCTCACCTGACATCATATATTCTTTTTTTTATGGCATAATCAGTATATGAGCATTCAGATCATGATCCATATTTACTTTCTATTAGCACCTTTTCTGGAAAAACCTTTTCAATACTTATATCTATGGTGAGTCAGAATCACAGAATCACAGAATCCGTAAGGTTGGAAGGGGCCACAGTGGGTTACCTGATCCAACCTCCCTGCTAAAAGCAGAGTCACAGAATCACAGAATATTTAGGGCTGGAAGGGAACTCTGAAGAACATCTAGATCCCCCTGGAGCACATGGCACAGGATTGCATCCAGACAATTCTTGAATATCTCCAGTGAGGGGGACTCCACAGCCCCTCTGGGCAATCTGTTCCAGTGCTTGGTCACCTGCACAGTGAAGTTCTTCCTCATGTTCAGGTGGAACCTGCTGTGCATCAGTTTCTGCTCATTGCCTTTTGTAATGTCCTCTAGTTCCATGACTAAACAGTGAAGAATTACTGTTGGTTATTGCAAAAATTAAATACCTTCATAAGAGTTATTATTAACATTTGGTCATCAATCTACAACCAAGGAGAAGCTTCTTCTACTTACATGGAGATTTCTTTCCTCAGGAATATCGCAGAAAACATGAAGTTCCATAACACTGTAAATCTTTAAAAATAATTCTCCAGAAAGATTTTGAATCAACTATCTATGGCAAAGTTCCTTTTTTATTAACAGTAAAATATTGACTGCTCAGTCATTTGTTTAGGAAGAACCTTGCAGTAACACAAGGAAATGTTTAAATCCATAGCCCGTTATGTGTCAGATGGCTGGAACTGTCTCTTTCAATTGTGTTGAAATTATAAATGACACATATAGATAAGTTAAGTGATACATAAATATGTGGGTCATTTGATGATCTTGTCAACAGAAGCAATAAGTATGTCAGAATGGTGGGACACTTGGTGAGGGGCGCAGCAGTGTCCTTGGTCATAAGCTCACAAATCAGTTGCACACATTTTGACAGTCAGGAACTACGGGGCTGTTCAAAAGACAGCAGATCATCTCTGTGAAAAGCTTACTCAGCGGCAAGACCCTCTCTGCTCAAAGCAGGAAAACAGAGAAAAGTAAGGAGCACCAATTTAACAAAAAAGTCTATGAGAGATGTGCTGCTTTGACAAATATCTGTATTAACTAATATTTACATAATTTTGTTTAAATTCATGTTTTTCTAGAATAGCTTATATGCTTCAATAGATGCAGTCTAGCTATAACTACTTGTCCGCTCTCTCTAAGTTTCCCCATTTATATTTCTATACATCACCAGTATATCTATATCTTTTTGGTTTTGTTGTGTGGGCTTTGCATACAGACTTCATCTCCTTCACTTTTTTCAGGGTAATACAGGGAAGTTGCGGATGCCTCATCCCTGGAGGTGTTCAAGGTCAGTTTGAATGGGGATCTGAACAACCTGGTCTAGTGAAAGGTGGCCCTGCCTGTGGCAGGGTGATTGGAACAGGATGATCCTTAAGGTCTTGTCCTCCCTATTCTATGGTTCTGTGAATCACCATTGCCACCCTAGGCACTGCAGTTGCTCTGCCTCAGACACTTTCTAATGATTACTTAGATCAATATTAGTATCTTCTTTCATTTTTCAGACCATTCCTCCATTACATTCTTCAGTCCATCAGCCCAATCCACTTTTTTCTTCTCATTCACATTTCTTCACTACTGTATCCTTGTTTACCCAAGTTTACTCTTCCTTCTGTCTCACAGAAGTCTCTTTCATTGATTTCTAACTTTGAGGCTCTTTGATTTAAGGTGATTTTATTCCCAAAATTCAAATCTTCAAGCCTTCAACCCAGGAGATTTCTCTATTCCTTCTGCAGACTCCATTATCTGAGATAATTCTTATTTCTCTGAACACCTCACAATGTTCTGACAACTTGAAATCTTCATTGCTTTAATATAACTTTCTTCCCCTTTTATGGGAACTGGAGCAAATGCATTGAAGAATTCAAGAAGAAGAGAACTAGCACTTCCAAGACAGAAAGTGTTCTTCTATTCTTGTAAATATTCAGCAGTAACATGTGTCCTAATGTTTTCAATGTCTTGAGAATATTTTTCTGCCTCAGGTCTTCATTTCATATTCTGGGATTGACAAATTCTGAATGCCAGTCTCACCTGTTGTGTTGGTTTTGGCTGCAGTAGAGTTAAGTTTCTTCACAGTGGCTAGTATAGGGCTGTGCTTTGGATTTGTGCTGAACAGAGGGATGATAACACAGAGACATTTTTGTTATTCTTGGGCAGAGCTTACAAAGAGCCGAGGCCCTTTCTGCTTCTCATCTTGTTACGCTATTAAGGAAGTTGGGGGTGCCAGGGAGGTGGGAGAGGTGATCTAAAATGACCCAAGGGATATGCCAGACCATATGACATCATGCTCAGTACATAAAGTGAGGAGAAAAAAGAGAAAGGATGGGGGACATTCAAAGTGATGCTATTTGTCTTCCCAAGTCCCAGTTACATATGACAGGGCCCTGCTCTTGGGGAGAAGGCTGAACACCTTCCTGCCCGTGGGAAGAACTCTCTTGCTTTGCTTTACTTGCATGTACAGCTCTTGCTTTCCCTATTAAAATGTCTTTATTTCAATCCACGAGGNGTGATCCTTAAGGTCTTGTCCTCCCTATTCTATGGTTCTGTGAATCACCATTGCCACCCTAGGCACTGCAGTTGCTCTGCCTCACACACTTTCTAATGGTTACTTAGATCAATATTAGTATCTTCTTTCATTTTTCAGACCATTCCTCCATTACATTCTTCAGTCCATCAGCCCAATCCACTTTTTTCTTCTCATTCACATTTCTTCACTACTGTATCCTTGTTTACCCAAGTTTACTCTTCCTTCTGTCTCACAGAAGTCTCTTTCATTGATTTCTAACTTTGAGGCTCTTTGATTTAAGGTGATTTTATTCCCAAAATTCAAATCTTCAAGCCTTCAACCCAGGAGATTTCTCTATTCCTTCTGCAGACTTCATTATCTGAGATAATTCTTATTTCTCTGAACACCTCACAATGTTCTGACAACTTGAAATCTTCATTGCTTTAATATAATTGCATATTGGAATGGGCTGCCCAGGGAGGTGGTGGAGTCGCCATCCCNACCATATGACATCATGCTCAGTACATAAAGTGAGGAGAAAAAAGAGAAAGGATGGGGGACATTCAAAGTGATGCTATTTGTCTTCCCAAGTCCCAGTTACATATGACAGGGCCCTGCTCTTGGGGAGAAGGCTGAACACCTTCCTGCCCGTGGGAAGAACTCTCTTGCTTTGCTTTACTTGCATGTACAGCTCTTGCTTTCCCTATTAAAATGTCTTTATTTCAATCCACGAGGTTTCCAGCTTTTACCCTTCCAATTTTCTCTCCCATCCTGCCTGTAGAGGAGTGAGCGAGTGGCTGCATGGGTCTTGGCTGCTGGCTAGGTTAAACCATGACACCTGTGAAGAAAAAATTGTTATACTCTTCCTCTGCTGCGTTTTCACTGATACAGCAGTGAGAGGGGGGAAAAATCAACCAAACCACAAAATACAAAACCAAAAACACAATGAGTGAAAAGTTCTATAATAGAGACGGAGAAAAACTTATTGTGTGAGAATCAATGGACTATAATAGAACTAACACTACTGAGAAACAGAAGTTGAAAGATCAGGAGCAAGACAGAAACATTATGTTCAAACACTTTTTGAATTAGAATTGCTCATTATCTGTCTGAATGTGCCTGTGCAGTGTAGCAAGATGTGTTATCTGTTAGAAAGCTATCATAGACTACTTGAGTCAGCATCCACCGTCTGTTCTTTGTTTCTGTCATTGATTTGTTAAAAACCTCAAAAGGTCATGAAAATGAAGACAAAGGAGTTTTGGTATTTGGACTGCAAAAGGAAATGTAATAGTGTGTATTTGAAATATGTAAACTGTTTATAGCTTGAACTGCTATACAGTGCTCAGAGATTTAGATTTCTGGAGGCAGTTAAAGGGAAAGAATTTTTCTGGATGGATTTTTTCCTAGACTGTTAAAATTTGACACATCTACATCTTTTCAAGCCCTTAATCTAATGAGTGAAATCCAAATAAAATGGTCATATGCTCAAAACAAAAATACTGTTCTTAAAGAGTTTTAGGATCATAATGTGAAATTTTCTTATTAATTATTAGGTCAATTTCTAGAACTCACCTTGTTCACTTTTGATTTAGAGAGCTTAAAGAGTTTCCTGTGCAGGGAGATGTTACATTAAAGACTTTTCAGATTTAGAGTGAAAGAATTCTTTAATTTTTTACACAAATTTAAGGGATACTGGTCTCACCCCAACAGATATTGGTTTTACCCATATAAGCAATCAGGGAAAATAAGGTGAACATCCAGGTTTTCTGCTTTATCTCTAGAAGTGTGATGTCACATACCTGTTATTCAGGCTCAGGAAGGAAATTTTTCCTCATCATTGTGGATTTAGTGAAACTGTTGTATATTTTCACCAAAATTAATAAATCCTATTCTCAGTGGTAATGAGGTAAATATGGACAATTTCACAGACCTGTCAGGTTTTATAGATAGATAATAGATAATATCTTGTACTTTTTTCTAGAGGAGGAAATGTCTAAAAAAAAATCTTTAATGAAAAATATTTGCTTTTACAGAACAAAAAACAGTTGAAAAATTAAAATCTTAATGTTATCTTCTTCTCAAGAAAAATAAATATTTGAGTGTATCTACATTTTGTTGCCATAGATATTTGATTTACTATACAATCACCCCTGTGTGCCATCTTTGCACTCATCTCACTGATTAAAAAAATAAATTAAATTCCAGAAGCTTTGGGCCTATGACAATGGCTTAGTGTAAGGAATCATTAATGCTGCAAATTAGACTCACAGCTGTTAACATGTAAGTATCTTGTTTTTTATCTTTTCGTTCAGATGAATGTCAATTAACTCAGTGATATTTGCACTAATATTTTATTTATTCAGTGTAATTGTCCGTCTGTTTCAGTAATGACGGAATGATTCTGATGGAAGTAAAGGAATTAGATCTATTTACTGTTAACCTTTTTCAGGACGTAAGCAAAGCCATGTTTATAATTTTTCTGTATATAAGCTATAGTAAAAAGGGAATGTGGTATCTCTAATAGAAATGAGAAACAATTCCAAGAAGGGAAAAAAAAGTAATCCTATGTTTCGTTTTACATGTGAATGTGCCAGATGGCAATAGCAGTTAAAATAGCAACAAAAAATTCATTATGAAATTACCGACATTACAACTGCATTTATTCAAGTCAATGACATCTGACGTTTAGCTTCTGCTCAGGCTTAATCACAGAATATTCTGAGTTGGAAGAGATCCACAAGGATCATTGAGTCCAACTCTTAAACAGTACCACTGCCTCCATGGAGGGGAATTGAAACCCTGGTCTCCCACGTATGAGGCAGGGACACTCACCACTGTACTAAAGTGGATTTCAATGATTGCATGTGAGCAACCCTTCAGACACAGATGGGGTCTTCCCTCTCTACTTCACAAAATCTTGGTGAAATCATCAGGTATCTCTCCAAACCATGAATTTCTTGATCCCAGGTGAGCAGTTAAGGGAACAGAGTTAATTTGAGGTTATAGATTTATGGATTAACTCCATGTTACTTTATATTTTGAGGCTTTATGTATAGGATTTCTATACCTAAAGGGGAACTAATTTTATCAAAGGAAGACTTATAGAGGTCTCATCAGCATTTTGCAAAACATGAATGATCCTTTTTACAGCAGCTTTTAAGGGTTTTATCCTTAAGGGTCGTGGAAAAGGTGAACTGTCCCATGGTTTGAGAGGGGTTTGTGCATAAATGTCTTATGAGCTTTCTGAATGCTTTACTGTTGATTAACTGAAATTAATGAGGTATTCACGTCTGACTCCTTCCACAGGGACTAGAAATTAACTGACTAGCAATTAATTATGAATAAATAATTTTTGCATGTATATTATTTCTAAAATTATACAATACAGAGGCTCCTAAGAAACTGGATTTTTTTTTTTTAATGTGACTTCTTTATGTAACAAAGTCTGGGCAAACATGATTTACACTTTTCTACAGACGTGTCATTTACTGCTAGGTTAACATAATGCATTTTCTTTTCATGCAACTGCATTGATCAGGAAAATAAATTGAGTCCAAGAGTTACAGGTTTGATTCTCCCTTAGGATAATGGCTCATGGTAAGAAATCATTAGCATAGTAAATCATAGTCAGAAATGCTGACATCATGACAGCATCTTATGTGCTTCTTTTAGATGTAACTGAGCATCAATTAGTTCAGTGATATTTGCATAAGTATCTCTATTTTGGGGATAGGACTGTCCATCTGTTTCACTATGAACTTAATTACATTTTTTTTCTGAGAAAGAAGAAATTAATCTTTTTGACTGTTAACATTTTCAACAGGACAAACCAGTCATGTTCACTGAAAAACAGCAACTAAATAAGATTTGATGAGGTATTTTGTTTTAAAAAATAAAATGTTAATGAAAAAAACATTATGTCCAAAATATAACAGAGGACCAACACTAAATTCTAAGCCCATCACTCTCATTACAATGATTAGCCCAACTCAACATTGATTTTTCGTAAAGAATAGTACCAAGACTTGTAGTTCGGTTTTGTTATTTAAACCACACTTAGGGGTTAAATATCAGTCCATCTGACTCCTACAAGTTTAGTGCATGAGCCAGGAAGAGATGCCCAGAGACTGGAAAGGGATTGCAGGTGAGTGGAAGAACACCAGTAAAGCAGCACAAAGGAATTCACAGTGTCACAGTGTTGATAAGGTTGGAAAAGACCTTGAAGATCATCAAGTCCAACCTATAATCCAACTAAAACCTAAGNAGCTCTGCTTGGGGTTGTTATATCCAAAGTGCAGAACCCAACATTTAGACTTATTAACACTCATCCTATTGGAGTCTGCCCATCTCTCCAGTCTGTCCAGGCCCCTCTGCAGGGCCCTCCTACCCTCCAGCAGAACAACACACGCTCCAAACTTGGTGTCATCTGCAAATTTACTCATGACAGACTAAATCCCATCGTCAGTATCATCAATAAAGATATTAAATAGGACTGGACCCAAGACCAACCCCTGGGGGACACCACTAGTAACTGGCTGTCAAGTGGATGTGACACCATTAACTACCACTCTCTGGGCTCAACCATCCAACAACCAGTTCCTGACCCAGCACAGAATGTTCCTATCAAAGCCCCTTGCTGCCAGCTTCCCCAGGAGTATATCATGGGAGACTGTGTCAAAAGGTTTACTGAAGTCCGGATACACTACATCCACAGCCTTCCTCTCATCCACCACGCGAGTTCCAACATGGGATTGTTATGTCCAAAGTGAAGAACCTGGCACTTGGACTTGTTAATCTCGTATTATTGGAATCTGCCCATTTCTCTAGCCTATCAAGGTCCCTCTGATGGTAGTCAAGAACAGCTGAGGATACTTTGCTATTTAATTTCTGTAAAATAGTAGTTCTGGTCACATGTGCATCTACCTTCCGTTGACTGACCTATAGTGATGAGAAGGGACTACTTGCCAAAAATACTTATAAGATAACTCCTTTTATCCAGGAGATAAAGGCCTTTGTTCTTGGAACTGACAAGTCAGAGTTATAGTTTCATTTCCTCATGTGTCGTCTAGTCTGCAATGGTTAAGCTTTTGGCTTTAACATGTGGATTTATTTCATATCCGACAAAGCTTTGATCCATAATTTACCTCGATAGCTCTAGTTGCCTCAACTCCAGAACTATTAAATCAAAATTAACTTTGTTAGAGGTGGTGGACAGTCACTGTAACTGTTTCAGTGCAAAACTGGTGTATGTCAAGAAAAGGATGAAACATCTAATGTGGACTCAGTTCTGAAAACCACTTGCTTGAGTTTTTCAGTTAAATTTTTGCATAGCTGAAGTTGTGCAGGTTGCTTGAAAGTTCCGTGTCTTTCCAGATGCCCTTTTCCATGTCTTACACACATTAAAATGCTATCATAGAGAAAACAATGCATCTAAATTGAGAATTTTCCCCCTTTTTCTCTTCATTCACTAGGGTGTTTTACATCATGATTTTGTTGATGGTCCTGTCTAGGATCAAAATCCTCAACAACAAAATATCTTTACTCTGTAAAGTTATTTTAACTACATTTCACACACCAGACTAAGCAAAGCTTCCCCACGGCCATGTATTTGGAATGGGCACACCAATAAACAAGAGCACAGGAACAGAGTATTTGTGGAAAATGTAACAAAAAGTCTTTGAGTTCCTCTCATGTAATATTTGATACCAATAACAAATGTATTCAGGAAAATTAAGCTAATAATATCTCACCACATTTTCTCTTTGCACATTTCCATTTCTATATGCAAGTAAAAACAAGGGAGATTAATGGAGGAGGCGATTACTGCACTAATGAAAGGATAGGATGAAATATTAGAGAAAATAAAAGTTCATACAGAACATAATTTATTTTTCAGTGTAACATACTGACACTGCTGCAGATAAAGAATTTGTTCTCATTTCCATTACACCTGTTTGCTAATATAATTCAGATGTAAAACAGGGAAAAAGCATTTCTCAAATCTTGCCAGAAGGCTCAACTCATGACACTACCTAAGAAAATCCATATTGCACCAGTTTAAATCTGTCCCTGAAGACCTACTGGACTCTTCTTCTTCCACACCAGACTAATTCAAAGTATAATTCCTTCCTCTGATTTGAAATAAAATTCCTTAGTATGGCAGCATAGATTCCTATGCCATTTTTTTCTGCAATGTATATCTATCCAATTCTAAATTAGTCTTAAAGATTAAGAAGGGAAGGATCAGATTATTTTCAGTTTCTTTTGCACTCTCTGACTCCAAGCAAGCACAGTATGTGTCTTCTGTAACACCTTCTCTTATTGCTTAAAGAAATGTTTCTGTCCCCAGAAGCCACAGGTCTTCAAAATTATTCTTCTCTGAAGATTTTATAATTACAACATTAGACTTTACTCTTTCTTCCTTGTGTTTAAGTGCTCGTCTCCTGTCCTAATTCATCTCTATCTACATGTGCTAACTCCATATACATTTAGTAATCAAAAAAGTGCTTCAGAAACAAACTAAAATGTGCTTCATATATCTTTGTTTTGTAGCCCTTCGTTTTCTGGAAATGTTAACATTTACCATATCTCTCCACATTCTTGCAATGCGTTTATTTTGGCAGTAATTTGCCTTCAGAGTACCTTGTCATCTTCCCCTAGGATGAGCACAGCCTGCCTTGCCAGCCAGCAGCACACTAAGAAGGAGTTGGCATTCAGATAGGTCAGGTACTTTCATACTTCTTGCTACAGAAAGGTTTCTACGAGTTGAGTGGAGATTTAGTACCATTTTTTTCCCAGCCTTCAGCAAAAGACATTGAAATTACTAATACATAATTGGATTAATTGGCTAATGGAGGTAAAACACTATAAAAATATGAAGCGCTTTATATTTGGTGCTATTGTGATCATTAAGATCAATTCTTTTCAAATCTTTTTCTCAAGGCTTAGACCCACTGTTAAATTAGTGCAATTTAACAAGTTATCAAGCATTAGTAGAGCTACAGCAGCTGCCCTTATGCGTACTCTCATCCCATAGCAATAGTCCGACAATTTCATTTCATGTAATTTGCAGTTGGGTTGTTACTGCCGTACAACATCAAGTGACACTGAAAGAAACTGTCTTTCACTCTCCTGATGGCTGTTTAGTCCTCACACTCCCTTCTTTTTACTTGCTGAAACATCTATACTACTGTGTGGGAAAATAAATTGAAGAATTGATTTGGTTGGAAAACAAATTATCATTATTATTGTTGATGATATCCTTAAGACTGATTAGTTTTCAGCTCTATCTTTTCTCTAAGCTCATGTGAGGTTTGTGTGTAATTAGCCCAGAGAAGAGGAAAAGTAACATTTCTTATTTTAGTACTGTGGCAGCCTAAAACCTCTGATGAACTACAGCTCATCTTACCTTAATGTGAATCGCTGTAGGTGAGGAGAACACAAAGCACATTTTTGTGAAGGTTGCTAGCCTTAACAACTTCTTGGTATCATTGAGGCTTCACTCTTCATGGTGTTTTGGAAGGAGCTGAACGTCTTATGCCTTCAGTATCTTTAATTTAATCAAATGAGAGTTAGTGAGCTCAAAACCGTACTGATTTTTTCTTGAAAATTCCAACATCCGTGCATGCTCTATTTGTCTTAAGGCATTTTTTGAAAGTGAAGGCAAAAAATTACTTACGTGAAACCAGTGATTTTTTTCACCGCTGCAGATGTAGAGATCTTCAAAGTTCCTAAGAGAGAGTAATACAGTTCTGACAGAACCCAGGGCTGTACACACACCCACAAGCTACAGCATCTTAAAGACAAACTGTTTTCTTTAGCTGTCCTCCTTCCTCTGCATTCTGGGGCCAGACCCGACAACAGTAGATTCTGCATATTCCTTTTGCTTTTAGCCATAACTTAGTGGAAGAGATAAAAAGCAGTCTCCTTTGGTTCGATTTGCTTCTGTTTTTGTCAGGGAGAATATTTAATCGTTTCCCTTGTGCTATGTTTGGGACACAGGTGGTATGAAGAAGCTGTGTAGATGAAAATTAATGTAAAACATGAGATGAATAAAATTCTTTTTATTTTCTACAGTTTACTGTAAAATACCACATTTCCCTTTAATTATTGTTTAGGCAAGGTAAAATATTTGCATATCTTTTGTTACTTTGGCATAGGTTTTAAAAGACTTTATAACTTCTAACTGAATGTAGCTCTTTACTAAATTCCCAGAATTGTAATTGCCGATTTCTAGCAACACAGCGCTTAGAAATGGGATCTGTGGCTTGGCTCTGCTAATCAGCTCTGAGGTTATATTGGTACTATGGCATAAAGACACTCCTTAAGAATTATGTAGCTCAAACATGAGAAACCCAAGGTACTTTGCCATTTTCATATGCCTTACTGGCCATTTGCCTTTCATTCCTCAATGTGAGACATTCAGGATCTGCTTAGGAAATGCTGAGCTCAAAGGACAAGTGCAGGATCCAAGTTTTCCTGCCTCAAGGTGTTCAGGAGCTCAGCCTGTATTTCCATTTGAGCATAGGACCATGACAGTGTCAAAGCTGAGTCCGGGCTTGAGCTCTGTCTTCAAAGTGTGAATCTCTTCTCTCAGGCTGACGACATCAGAACAAGAGAACATGGCCTTAAACTACACCAAGGGAGGTTTAGACTGGATGTTAGGAAGAGGTTTTTCACAGAGAGAGTGATCTCTCAGTGGAATGGTCTGCCCAGGGAGGTGGTGGAGTCACCATCTCTGGAGGTGTTTAAGAGAAGACTCGATGAGGAGCTTAGTGACATGGTCTAGATGTCGGGAGGCTTGGATGGATGGAGTGTGGGGCCCATGGTTCCACACTTATGGGCCTAATCCCTGGGTTGGTGTTCACTTGGGAGTTGGACTAGATGATCCTTGTGGGTCCCTTCCAACTCAGAATAACCCGTGCACCTGTGAACTTGGATCTCTCTGGGAATCATCTGAGCATTTTAGGGAGAGAAGTTTGGCATCTCTGTGTCTGAGAGGATGCTCATAAGACCCTTTAAAAGACAGAATACTCCAATGTAGCTGTGTTCACATATATATGCCAGAAAGGCATATGTCCTCTTTAGAATAACACTTTGCCTAAAGGAAATCTTATACATAGTTCTAACCTTGCAGGACTGATTCAGATGTCATTTATTCCAGAGTGTGTTAACTGGTTTCAGCAAACCTTACTCCAAAGTAAGGAGTGAATCAGACTCTCATTCTGTCACTGTAACTAGTAAATTTGTTGGTTGTGCAGTTTGAGAGTTTGGAAGCAAGAATAGGAGCATATAGCAGCGTTAATATAAATTTATAATCTCTTTTATGTTGTTGGTAGGTTTTCATGGTTTGGGTTTTTTTTGTGATGTTATTACTTTTACACATCCTGACACCTAAGTTAAGGAAAGTACATAATTATGAAGCTTTTATATGCATTACTCTTATCTAAAGATAGCCAGATGTGCACTTTCAAAATTACAATTTTAAGACCTTCTTCAGGAGGCTGAATATCTTGGGCCAGCAGGCACAGTGAAGGGGAAAAAGCAGTTATTTTGCTGTGTTTTCTTATTATACCCAGGTCTGATGCTATTTTAAAGAGATCATTCAGCTAAGAAAATTACACAAAATTGATATGATAAAGCAAACTCTGGGATAATCAGAAATATTTGCACTTCAAACATTTTTCTTCATCTTGACTTATTTCTAAAAAAATATTCCAAAAGCATGGAAGGACCTCAAGTAACAACATGCTCCCCGCTGCACAAGGAAGTAACTGGCTGGCTTGCAACTTCAGTAAGGGGCAGTGCATGCCCAGGAAGAGATGGATGGAAAAAACCACTTGGCTGTTCTCTTCAGAAAATCCAGGATAGTGTGGAAGCACCTGTTTCCTTCAAAACTCCACCAGTTATCCTTTTGCTTCACCCTATGGCCACCTGACTAAAGGAGACCCTTCAGGATCCATCTCAGTGTCTATAACAGTGCAGAGGGACACCTGCTTTTATATACATATACTTAAATTTATATTTATATAGCTTTTTTCCCCAAATCCCTCATTCTGACAACACTGCTCATGAATGTCAGAGATCAAGCAATACCACATAAATGTACCACATATGCCTCAGGTTTAAAAGGTATGACTTCACTTGCTGTGTGACAGTTCATAGAAATATAACTCCTATTTCCTGAATTATGCCTAAGTCTTCCCCATATCAGCATTGTATGAATAAGATAAAATGAGGTAAAATGAAATAAGGTGACTGAGAAGGGCTGGAAAAACACACATTTGTCTGACTGCTCTGACACATAAACCCAAGGAAAAATGATGAGGAGGATGAGATCACCCTTCAACAGCTGTGAAACCTCAGATTAGCTGAAAGTAACCAAGGACCACGGCTAGAAACGAATTTCAGGTGCTTTCATCTCTAAGAAATCAGAGAGAAATTGGAGAGTGAAAGGGGGGTAGACTGGTGGAGTCAGTCACTCGTGGGTACTCAGTAAATGGAAGAGGTTGAGGCTTTCACTAACAAGGAAGAAGTTAGAGATCTCCGGGATAATGAGGATAACGAGGATAATGAGTGTTGGGGGCAGGTCTGTTATCGAAGGTGTAACTCCTGCCCCCCTCCACCATTCCAGATGCCACCCTTCCACCTGCCTTTGGAGAACAGGTTTGGGGAGATGCCACCCTTCCACCTGCCTTTGGAGAACAGGTTTGGGGAGCTGGAGTTTGGTGATCAAGATGCAGAGGAAGGGGAAATCATTCTAGCTAGGGAACCCCCTAAGAGCAGCTATAATAAAAAAGTAGTCAAAACCACTTGTAGTAAAAAGAAGAGAAGGGTGGTGGTCATAGGAGACTCACTCTTAAAGGGAACAGAGTGGCCCGTGTGCAGACCTGACCCATCCCAAAGGGAAGTCTGCTGCCTCTCAGGGGCCCGGGTTCAGGATATCACCGCGAGGGTACCTGAACTTATTAAATCTTCAGACTACTACCCGTTGTTATTGGTTCAGGTTGGAAGTGAAGAGGCTACTGAGAGAGGAGTTCAAACAATTAAAAGGGAGTTCAGGGAACTTGGTGATGTTATTGACAGGGCAGGTATGCAGATAGTGTTCTGTTCAATCCCTGTAACAACAGGGATGAACAATGATACATGTAGGAAAGTCCTCACTATTAATAAATGGCTAAAGGGATGGTGTGACAGGAAGAACTTTGGGTTCTTTGA
>WEKX01022742.1:13792-157454 GCA_013390025.1 Pitta sordida | reverse complement strand
TTGCTGTCTATAACTATCTAAAAGGAGGTTGTAGCCAGGCAGGGGTTAGTCTTTTCTCCTTGGTCTCTGGGGACAGGACGAGAGGTCATAGTCTTAAGCTTCAGCAGGGAAAGTTTAGACTTGATATTAGGAAAAGGTGTTTTACTGAGAGAGTGATTCGGATGTGGAATGGGTTGCTTGCAGAGGTAGTTGAGTCGCCAACCCTGGATGTGTTCAAAGGGAGGCTGGACGAGTTGCTGCGTGATATGATCTAGATGTAGGTGATAGGTTAGTTGGATTATAGGTTGGACTAGATGATCTTCAAGGTCCTTTTCAGCCTCATCTGTACTGTGATACTGTGTGATACTGTGTGATACTGTGAAATGGTAGTCTGGGGACAGGAAATTTGAGAATGGATGGTGAAGGTTAGCAAGTCATTCTCAAAAAGGTTTGTCATCAATTCACAGCTAGGTTTTGCCTTGACAGTAAGTACATGGTACCGACCTTTGCTTGTGTTTCTGCTGCGCTTTTAAAACCAGGAGTTTGATTAAAGTCATTACAGAGTAGCAAACTCTTTGTGTAGAAAAGCCTGAGGACCTCTCACAGGAATGAGCCTTCACTCAGCTTCTCCCAGTGTCTTACAGCACTGTTGTGCTGTCTATAGAAGACAAATATTTTATGACTTCTGATAGACGGTTCCAACTATATCTCTTTGATTAACATTTGTGATTCATATTTTTTCCCTTCCATTCATACTTTATTACTGCAGGGAAAAACTGCTTCCTGAGAGGTTTGCAGGTTCTAATAAGCCCCTCAACTCCGTCATATCAGAACTCATGGCAGTTGCAACAGGAATGAGGGGTTTTTTCTGACTTTTTTTTCCTTTTTCCATACTTCTGGTCAATCTGAGACAGAGTTTCATGGGAAGTTTCAGGATAGCTGGAAGTCTTAATAAACCAGAGTGTGAAAAATCAAATTGAAGGTAAAAAGCAGTTTTTAACTGTATGTTTGTTTTTTTACATTCCTGCTTTCCCCAGCACTGTCTCCACCCACAAAGCTTCTTTATGATCCCCCAGTCCTCAGAGGGAGTTGAACATCCTGTCATTGTGTCTTTACCCGTAGGTCTCCTGTCACCAGATATTGTCTCATTCTGTGTTCTAAATTGGAAAAAAGTAAAATCCAACCTCTTTTTGTAAAGCTACCTGTCAGGAGCCAGTGGGCAGCAGAGATGCAGCAGTATGTGGAAGAGAACTTTGGTCTCAGTGGGGCGGATCTCTGGTCTTCTGGGGACAAAGCTGCAACAAATCTCACAGATGGGAGGCAGTGAGGCAGCAATTCCTTTTTCTCAGCTCTGTGAGTGGCTAGGGATTAGGGCTGACATGTGCTGGTTCAGTGGGTTTCAGCTGTGGAGCATGTTCAGTACAATTTGCACAGTAAACCTGTAGCTTCCTTTGGCAATGTCAAGCAGGGACTGGGTCCTGTCAGGGAGAAAGCATTTGAAATGTATATAGCCATGTCTCTGCATTGTATATTCTCCAAAGCAAGTGTAAAACTTCTGTGCTTGCTGGCACAGCCAGATGTAGAAATGTGATTGATATTGGTTATCTGAAAGGCAATGCATTGGAACTGGAGGTGCAGCTCTGCTAGTAATTGCTCTAACAGCTCTGAACTCCTTATCATTTGCCAGATAAGACTGAAGACATTTATTACTATTTTGTACTGACAAACCTGTTTCAATTTAATTATTCAGGCCATTATTTTCACTTTGGCATCCCCTTTCTGGCACTTTCAAGAATCTGGAGGAGTGTTGCGATGTCGACCATGGTGAGGTGACATCTAAGAGCCTTAACTCTTCCCTCAACCCTTTGTCTGTTTAAGACTAGGCTTAGGCATTTCTCCTGCACTTTACAAGGATGATGTCTTCTACATCATTTCATATGGCACTATGTGTAAAATGCTGCCGTAACTGAGAAGTGTTTGCACCCATTGTAGATGATGATGATAATTCAGATCACTTACTTTAAGAATGCAAGCTGAGGTGCAAAATCTAGATCTGCACATACAAAATGTCTGTTCTCATACATACTTTCATGATTGGCATGTCTTCTTTGATGTAAAAGGGTTTGTTTAAACAGCCTAGACCCAGTCCACCTCAGATTTTGAAGCTTTTTCACTGTCTTTTCCAAATATTCTGCTAGCAATTTACCTGAATGGGTTGGAGAGGTTGGCATTAAATGTTTATTAAAATCATAGTTCCCTGTATCTAAAAAACTGAGTCAAGACAATTTTTATGTAGGCTACATTTAATCAAGGGCTTCAGATTCAGTAACCTGGCCCCAGAGGTGCTTTCCTGGGAGAGGCAGAATATTCCTTGAGCTGTAACTCTTTTTTACAGCCTTTCTACTCTGTTAGGGTTCTCAGAAGATGCCAGCCCAGCAGCTCTACAGCTGTCTCTAAAGACATCAGAGCAAAGGTAGCAGTAATTTAGTTGCTCAAACTTGTGCAAAGCCACAAGCATGCTCAGCATAGAAGTTAATCACACTTTCAGCACATTCTGGGAAGAGTTTGACCTCAAGCTTAGTCAAAGGGACTTTCTGTGCCATATTTCCGTCCCACCCGAGCCAGAGCAAGGGGATTTTCCACTACAGTTTGTGTCTTGTTTGATGAAACTGGTCCTGCTCCAGCCGTGCTTCACCTTGCTGCAAGAGATCCTTTCACTCCATCCAGAGTTTCCCTGCTTCCAGTGAGGTGAGAGAGTGAGCCTTCTTTTTAGGCAGAAAACAAATAAAATTATTGGAGACAATGATGGTTGTGTCTCATCTGTGCTACATCACTGTCCTTCCAGGAGCTAATTTTCTGCTCTTTTCTTTGAAGGTTTTGACAGCTGCTCTGTCTGCACTTTGGTACCTTGTTCCACACTCCGTACCATTTTTATGAGATCCTTGCTCCTCTACACCTTCTCTACCATTCTGCACAGCTCTTTACTCGCCCTTGTACTCCCTCTCATTTCTCTTCTTTTTTATTTTGTCCTTTTCCTGGCACTTTTCTTGATGGTCCCTTGCACTGGAATAGCATCATCATTTCAACTGTCTCTGTTCTCTTCTCTCAATCCTCCTCCCACTTCCTCACCCCTTCCTCTACTTCCTCTTTTCTGCTTTATACTAAACATTCTTCTCCCCCTGACTTTCTCTTGGGAAAAAAATGGTATTCCTCTTTGGGAAACAGCCTTCCTCTAAACAGCATGCAGGAATAAAACACCTTTACTACATTTAAAAAATCAACAATGGTTTGGAGAATAATGTGTTACACCTCCACCCTCAGCCGCCTGTTTACTCCTGTTTGTTATTGAAAATTGGAAGCATTTCAGTTCATCTGGCAACTTAGATAGACATGTTTTTTAAAGGGTGGAAAAACGTGATGGCAGTTTTGTTATAGAAAAACCCTACAAGAAATCATTTGAACTATATATTTTCCATGACAATTTCCTTTATGTTGAAATACACACACACAAAAAGATGCATGGGCACATAAACATACAGATATAATTAGGGAAAAAAGGAGACAATACTCAAATGCCTTCTTTTTTTAAGTGTTTCAAATTACTCATTCTGACAACAGTATGGCCTAATTTATTTTTATGAGTTTTATCACCCCTTTCCTTAACTCTTCTTTGTTCATAATTTATATTTGTCTCATTTAGACTGTGACACTAAAGCAGCATGAATTGCCTTTCTCAGTCTCCAGAAATTGACAGATTGTATCTGGATGCTCAAGAATATATCACAATAAATTTTTATCTATCATGTTGCACACACACGTGCACACACACACACATATATATATATACAAAAAAAAGACAACTAATAAAGGAATTTCTGTTTGTAAGTGACTCAGCCTATCCATCCAAAACACAATCAGGAATCCAAATAATTCACATTACACTGGCTATGAAGTCCCCTGGTGCAATCTTGCACTTGAACATGTGCTTAATCTTATGAGAATTATGGTGACAGTCAGGGTACATAAAACACAGTGGAAGTTAAGCATGTGCCTAATTGCTTTCCTGAAATATGATTTCCAATTTAAAACAGGCAGACTAGAGGTGGGAAGAACAGTAACCCCTATTTATGCTCCTCAACCTTGTCATTTTAAAAACTGTGCATAAGGAGGAAAAACCCCAATTCCTAAGAGAGTCATGTTTTTTACAGTTACTTGCTGAGAAAAGTGCAAGGAATTCCCAAATGTGTGACTAGTCTTGCAGGAAGTGATTATCCAAAGCAAGTGAGCTACCTCAAATGGATTAGGCACAGGCAACATGTGTAGCCATATATCTGTGGTGGATATGATGGAAACAGTATATTCAAGAAGGCATATCTAATGTGTTTCTGAATTAGCAGCTAAAGCTTTTCTTTAGCCTCCAGTGATTTATTCAATAACAAGCTATTGGGCTCAGACAAAAAAATGATATTAAAATAATTGGCCTCAAGAAAGGTCAGATGACCACCAAACAGAAGATATAATACAATGCAAAGTTACTAGTCCAGAGGAAAATGCACTGAAGTATGGTTTCATTTCCCTGATTCCTGAGGTGACCTGTTTTTCCCCTCTCATCTTAAAGATGTACGGTCAAGTTAATTTGTCAAAGTTCTGCCTCGTTTGATTCTTCAGAATAAGCTCTGCATTTAGAAAAACAACTTCTCCTTCCTCAAGGTCTTAAGCCTCATGTTTAAACAAATGTTTAAAGTATTTAAAAAAATGTTTAAACATTTTCTTAAGAGCAGGCAAAAGAGACTTGAGCAAAGACTTTGTGAACAGCTAAGAAATGCACTCAGTTTATAACGTCCTTAAAAAACATATTTATTGGTGTACAATTCAGTGTATTTATGGTACAGACTGTGTAAAGTGGCAAAGTTAGGACTGTGTCATTCCATCTTGTGTTGTCTTTTAGAGAGCCCAGCACAGATCCAGGAGCTGCAGTTCCTATTGGGATCTGCAATTGTTACTCATGTGCTCATGGTGACACTGGGAAAAGAAGTTTGTAACTCTCTGATTTAAGAAAAGACACCACAACCTTGAGGAAAAGGGTGCTTCTGTTGTTCTTCTGCCACCATTTCTGTTGGGTGGGCTGATGGTTTGACCCATTGCTTATACTAGACTGTTATTTCCTTTATCTTCATAGCTCAGTGCCACTAACAGACTTACAAGGGTCCTTATTCAAGCAGAGTAAAAACCTTGTCCTTCTTGGACCTTCCCTGTCAGTCAGAAATTAGATTAATGGAGGCAAAAAAGAGGCAGAGGAAGGGGAGAAGGACAGACACCAAAGAGAAGACAGGCAAGAATGGGAGAAAGCACAAGAATGTAAAGAACTCCAGGATCTCAGCAGCTAAAAGTCTGCCTAAAAATGAGGTAGGAATAAGAGTGTGTATTAGGTGTTTAAGAGATAGAAAAAAGCATTCTGAGTTATCTTGCCAAACATCTGACACCCAGAACACAGGAAACAGAATTATTACACTGAAAGAAAATGCAAACACACACAATGAAACGTGTGAAAAATGTTAATTACATCCTGTAAATTGATGTCTAGGAGTATGATTTAAATATTCTAGACTAAGCTGATTTTGTCCTTTAAGACATACTTTTTCTTGTGCTTCTTTCTCACTACATGCTCCTAAGAAAAAGGAGGTAAAACTTTCTCACAGTGTTAGGTGAAAAATATTATTCCTTTTTTTTATGAGGAAAACAAGAAGAAAGTAAGAGAAAGGTGACTCTTGTTCCATTTAAACGTAAGATAAACTTTGAGGTGTGAGGGGTTTTTGATAGTTGCTTTATGAAACTGTGCAAACAAAATGATACACCATGGTCTCCAGGCTGTTATGGATGATAGTGCAGGTTAATGGGAATAACACTGAGGTATGGTATGTTGTGGAAATGTCCTGTTACCAACTCAAGAGTCCATTCACTTAAATTTGCTGATATTAAAAGGTGTAAAGAGAAAATCTTTTGATCTTGAACTGGCAAGCATTTTGTCCGAGGGCAAAGAAAACTTTTAACTGAAGTATGTGAAATATATGTTCTGCCCCATGATAGCTGTGTTTGTTTAACTAAAAGGACAAAAAAGAATGTTGTGATTGTATAAATAATCAATAGGGCAGTTAAGATCAAGGCACAGGCTGTGAGGGGTGTGATCAGTGTCTACAGTCTGTTAGGATATGCCTACACTATGTGTTTTTCAATTGCTGAAGCACAACACTGGGCTGAAACAGCAGCTGTCAAACTGCCTGAATCTCTCCACAGACTGGCTGAGGGGCTTCATTCAGCATGAACACTGAGTGATGACAAATATCACACTTCTGCCATGTTATGCTGCTACAACTCCTATGCCTATATGTAGGTTGGTCTATAACAGGCATCAGGCTGCAGATATCTTTCATCTGTAGAAAGCAACACAAGGCACTCAGTTAGTATGTAGACTCATAATTTTTATTAGAAGTAACAACCAAAGAAGAAGTATCAGAAGTAAAGATTTAGGTTTCATGTGTATCAAACCTGGGACTACTGGAGAAAATCTTTAAGTGGTAAGTTGGTTATCTAGGACATGGGGATGGTATGCAACCGGTCCCTGTCAGGCAGCCCTGCACCCAAGACACTGCTGTGAATTATCTGCTTCTAGGGCCAGTAGGGACTTGGCATTCCTCCTGGCATTGGT
Source organism: Pitta sordida (assembly GCA_013390025.1). Classification (NCBI taxonomy): domain Eukaryota; kingdom Metazoa; phylum Chordata; class Aves; order Passeriformes; family Pittidae; genus Pitta; species Pitta sordida. Next base: position 150,769 of record WEKX01022742.1, on the reverse strand, counting down.
GGGGGAATTGAATTTTAAATTTGCGTATGTGGGAGCAAATACAAACAATGCGCCTAAAATTACCTGGGGAATTGGTGGTTTCCTTTTTCCTACTTGTGGAGGGTAGAAATTACATTTTTGAGAATGTTGTGTTCTGCAACGTATTACAGGCTTAAATACAGTACAATTAGAACATTGTGTGCTAGAAATTGCTGTCTCCATGATAAACTACTTCTAGAATAGCAATGTGAGACCCTCCTGCAGAGCAATTGATCCATTGCAAAGAAGGAGATGTATTTCCACTGCCCCAGGCAGAGCATGACAACCCTCCTGCATGCAGTGAATCCTTTTTCCTGTCTTTGAGCATATTCTTAACCATGGCTTGTCATGAAGCCTGTAAGTCTACATTGATGCTCCATTAAAAAACTTGTCTTTAAGGTACAACACATTTAGAAAACTTTGTTTTGTCCTTCTCACTTAAAGTTTATTTAGCCTGTGATTCCACTTAAGAAAACATATTTGAGCTGACTGGTACCATTCCCGTCTTCCAGACAGTTTCACTCTGCTTTAATCTGATTTTTCTTGGAAGTTTTAAGGCTCCCTGTGGATACCCACAGAGGGTTTGAGGTCTTTGAGGATCATGTTTTTCTTCCTAGCTGATTGATAAATATTTCTCAGTGTCTCCTGACAGCTGAATATCCTTGTATTTGTTCAAACCTTATTAACAACACTAAATTTCAACTAAAATCAAATCAGTAACACCCAGTGTGACATCTGCTTTCTCTTTACAGCTGCATAAATTAAGCTGGATTTGTTGGTCTATTTTACTCCAGGGTTTCTTCATTTGTTCCTCTTTTTATGTATTTTTGCTTCTGCTAGTGACTTCAAAATGGTAACTCGACTCCCCTGTCTCCCCACCCCCAATTTTCCGTATCTTCTTGTCCTTTTGGAAATATAACTGCATCCACTTTCTTTATCTCTATGTGGGGCCAAATCTCTTATCACACAATTTACATTCTTCAGGAGACAGCATTGACAATACTGTAATGGTTTATCACCAGACTGATAGTTAATAGCTCTGGCTTTCTTGACATAATAAGCACCTTTTGTCTCCATTGTGCCTTTTATTCAGTTTCCTCTTGTCTATTTGCTTACCTTATTAAATGCAGAGCACTCAGTTTCTGTAATGTGTTATATTTTTTTCTGAAGAAATCTTTGCCTCCTACTGCTTTTTCTTCACTATGTGCTCAATCCTCTTCAACTGTTTTCCCAATTACTATCTCAAACACAGAAAGACCTGAAATACCTTGAGGCGCTTCCAAAACAGAAAATATTGTCAGAAAGAAAAACAGCCAGTGCATTTACTTCATCTTTAATTAATATATGCATCTCTCCGTACAAGTGCATTTGTCAGGTTAAATGCCAAAGAGAATACTTCCCTTTTGTTGTTATTGATGGCAAAGGCATCAGCCCAATCTTTAAGTGGCCTGTGAATGCTGAGCCTATCCTAAAAATATCACATTTAGTAAACCAGGTGATGAAAGGGAAGAAGAGGAATCAGGAAGAGGAAAAAATATATATCACATTGAAATTATCTCTGAATTCTGTACTCCTTAGGATAGTATAATAGGACCTGAAAGGGAGTTGTAGCCAGAATCACAGAATATTATGAGTTGGAAGGGACCCACAAGGATCATCTAGTCCAACTCACCATCTAATACCCGTATAGAGACCGAAAGCACATCCCAGAGCGGTAACACAAACCTAGTTCCCTCACAATCTAGCAGGCCACTCCGAGCTGGAAGGGACCCAGGATCATCCAGCCCTACACCCCCCAGCTAGACCATGTCACTAAGCTCCTCATCGAGTCTTCTCTTAAACACCTCCAGGGACGGTGACTCCACCACCTCCCTGGGCAGTCCATTCCAATGTGCAATCACTCTCTCTGTGAAAAACCGCTTCCTAACATTAAGTTTAAACCTCCCCTGGTGTAGCTTGAGGCCGTGCCCTCTCATTCTGGTGTCATCAGCCTGGAAGAAGAGGTCCACACCCATCTGGCTGCAACCTCCCCTCAGGTAGCTGTAAACAGCAATGAGGTCACCTCTGAGNGCCAGCTGGATGTGGCACCATTCACCAACACTCTTTGAGCTCCTCCGTCCAACCAGTTCCTAACCCAACATAACACTCTATCTAGTCCATGCTCTGAGAGTTTCTCCTGAAGCTTATTATTGGAAACCATGTCAAAGGCTTTGCAAAGGTCCGAGTACACAACATCCACGGCCTTTTTTTCGTCCACCAGGTGAGTCAACAGATCATAAAAAGAAATTAGGTTGGTCAGGCAAGACCTGCCCCTCCTAAATCCATGCTGACTAGTTCTAATGTGTAATTGTACACAGGACTATCTGTTCCTTGACTTTGACCAGGTCTGTAATTACTCAGATCATCTTTCCTGCCCTTCTTGTGGATGGGGGTCACATTAGCCAATTTCCAGTCTTCTGGTACATCACCAGTAAGGCAGGACTGTTGGTAAATTATGGAGAATGGCTTAGCGAGTTCATCTGCTAGTTCTTTCATCACCCTCCGAGGGATCCCATCTGGTCCCATGGACTTGTGAGGATCCAAGTCGCTCAGCAAGTCTCTGACTACCTCTTCCTGCGTTACAAGGGGGTTACATTGCACCCCTACTTCTTCCGTCAGCCCACAAGTCCAGTTGTCCTGCTGGCAGTCTGTCTTATTGTTAAAGACAGAGGCAAGGAGGTATTAAGTACTTCTGCTTTTTCCTCATGTCTACTTACTATATTCCCCTCTGCATCCAATAAGGAGTGAAGGTTCTTGCAGCCTCTCTTTTTACTGTTGTTGTATTTATAAAAGTGTTTCTTATTGTCCTGAACAGAAACGACCAGTTTGAGTTCCATCTGGGCATTTGCCCCTCAAGTTTTTCTCCTGCATGACTTGACAACTTCCTTAAACACACGCCACTTACCTTCCCCTTTTTCCAAAGGCTGTACATCCTCCTTTTCACCCCTAGTTCTTTCAGGAGCTCTTTGCTCATCCAGGCCAGTCTTCTTCCCCTCCAACTCATTTTTCGGCACATTGGGACCGCCTGCTCCTCCACCTTCATGAGCTCAATCTTAAAGTATGTCCAGCCTTCCTGGACTCCCCTGCCATTAAGGGCTGTTTCCCATGGAACCCTCCCAATTAATTTCTTAAACAGTCCAAAGTCTGCCCTCCAGAAATCCAGCATCGAGGTTTAGTTCATGCCCTTTCTCGTCACGCTACCGACTGAAAACTCTATGATCTCATGGTCACTGCATCCCAGATTTCCTCCAACCACAATATCACCCACCAACCCTTCCTTATTTGTAAACAATAGGTCGAGCACTGCTTCTCCCCTGCTAGGCTCACTCACCTGTTGCATCAAGAAACAGTTGTCAACTATCTCTATGAACCTTCTGGACTGTCTCCTCTCTGCTGTGTTAAGTTCCCAGCAGATGCAGTCTCCTGTAAGAACTAGGGCAGCTGATCTTGAGGCTGTCTCTTGTTGCCTAAAGAGCAATAGGTCTGCCTCTTCCTCCTGATCTGGTGGTCTGTAACATACTCCAAGCAGAATTTCAGCTTTATTGGGAATCCCTTTTACCTTGACCCATAGGCTCTCTACTTGATCATCCTTGATGTCAAGTTCTATGGTATCTAGGGTTGCTTTAATATATAGGGCCACCCCCCACACACACCTCTACGTGCTCTCCTGTCTTTTCTAAGGAGTGTGTAGCCTTCCAGTGTAGCACTCCAATCATGCGCGTCATCCCACCATGTTTCCGTGTCCTAAAACAAATAATATTGGTTTCATGTTAAAAAATGATGTTGCTTGAGGTGGGATTAGTGATGACTAGGGTTTTATTTTGCTTTGTTTTACCAGAAAATCTATCTCATTGCATGCTGTGATTGCAAATGATGTCAAGAACAAGAAGCCAGTCCAGACAAGCCACTTATATACAGCTTCTTAAAATCCTCAGTGAAATTTAGTGTTCAGGACAGTGGAGTATGTGCATGACATTAATGTGAAATAGAAACACCACAGGGATAAAAAGTATGAGAAACAATGAGAAAGCTTAAAACGATGTGAATCTACGTTTAAAAGAAGGGGAAATATTTTTGTTAATATAAATTTTACAGACTTTAGAATCTTCCTAATAAAAGCCCTCTTGGCTAAGCTGGTTTTAAATACTGATTCCTTTGGTAGAAACACTATATATTTGTGTTTTTCTAAATGTGAAGTTATTACACTTTAATGTGGTAACTTCATAGCTATGTAGGATAACTGCCTGGTGTCCAAGGTTTACTTCAGCAATGATCAAATAGTCCAAGTAACTTGCTCTTCAAGAACAATCACACCTAGAAACAAGAAAATTAGAGTAGGAATTAAAATCCACTTTAGTACAGTGGTAAGTGTCCCCACCTGGCATGTGGAGACCCAGGTTCAATTCCCGCCACGGAGACAGTGTTAAGAGTTGGATTCGATGATCCTTGTGGGTCCCTTCCAACTCAGAATATTCTGTGATTCTGTGAATTCAAACAGCTGCCCAGGGGAAAGTCTCCTGGGGGCCATTTAAGGTCTAATGCCCAAGGGCATTCCAAGGTGAGGAAAAAGGTGATTAAAATATTAAAATAAGGAAACTGTATCTTTACCAAAAGCATATGGTAGACATTACAATCAAATATTTGATGTATTCACTTGGTAAACCAACTTATTGAGAGCTTCCTATACAGGCAAATTGTATTTTGACTTCATAATGAAATTATGGAAGTAGCTGAGGGTGATTTTTCAATTGACAGGGAGCATGAGAGCAAATTGGTTTAGAAGCAGTCAGCAAAAGTTATGTTTCCATATGATTTGGGGTAACTTTAGAGGTACTAAATTAATGTGCATTGCTCCTCCTACACTGCCTGAGTCGTATGCATCATGTACTTAGTCCTTGTCATGAGAAGTTTACTGAATCTAATAACTTTAGCTCTATATATAAAAATAATCCAATGCCTGAAGGTTATAAATAAGACATATGAGTACATATATGCATAAAAATATATATAAAGATGGCAGACAAGAGAAAATAAGGTATGCCTAGAAAAGACTGAGAAACTGAATTTGGGCTTTATATGGAAGAGTATAAGAATAATTCATCTTTGCATAAAGATATTACCTGTGCAGTACTGCAAAAGGCTGAGAGACTGCCAGGTTCAACTGCAAACAGTTACATGAAAATCCAAGTGGAAACAGAGTTTAAATGAAGTTCTAAAGGCAAATGGATCATCTCAACATTTTTTCTCAGAGCCTGCTTTTTTGTTGATTTCAAATGTATTCGGAACAGATTTTGGAGAAGAACAAAGGAACTTCAGTTCTTTGGGTCAACATATTGGGTTTGGGTCTCTGGGGTCTCACTACAGTATAGACATATTGTTCTCCACAGAAATTATCTCATAGTTTTAACAAGGTGACACTCCTACAAAATGGAGATCTTGGTGTATGCTGAAAAAAAACGCATAATTTAAAGCTTATCTCATTAGCAGCTGCAGTGGACTTGAACCCTTGTGTCAACTTGCGGAGCAGTGTGTGCTATTGGCATTGTGCTACTGATATTCAAGAAAGAAAGAATATTTTATTTTTACTTTTTGTTTATTTGTTATTTTTCTCTCCATGTGGTTATTTTCAAGGTTTTTTAGATACAGCAAGTCCCTTTTTTCCAATTATTTCCTTGGTTTGCATGGCATAGGGGGTGTGTCTCATGCACAGATTCTGTCACTGCTCTTCATCACTGGTCCCTCTGGTAAAATAAGGTCATGACCTAGGATATCATCTGGAATTCCACTCACTAAGGCAGATATATTTGGATTCCTTCCTAGAAGAATTAATCAGCCTTGGATAATGCTGTCTCTGTATGAACAGATCCAGTGGATACTCACTGGTATCCAATATTCTGTGTCAACTTTGTTGTAACTTTAGACCCATATCCTGCTTCTTCAGAGTGGGCTGTGTATTCTGAGAGGGAACCACATTATGAGAGGTTACTTTTCCAGAAGGAAAGTTGTCACCCATAAGCCAAAGTCCTACTCCATGTGTCGGTCTGACAGTAAGACACTGGGCCCCCTATTAGGCTGGACTCCAGCAGCCCTTGCTTATCTGGACCAGGAGCTCAGCAAGATGTGTTCCAGGGAGGCTGTCATCTGAGAGCACTCTCCTCCATTACAGGTGTGACCTGAGCAGGAACGCAACCTCAGACACAGCACTGGGCCTGTTCCTGGTGTGTTCCTTGTTGGTCTGTGCATCTGAATGGGTTGAAAAGAACATCTACAGTGCATGGGCACCCAGAGATTTGAGCTCTATTCAGTGCTGGGATCTGCCTTGCTTCTGGGAAATCACTGGCAGTTCTCTCTGCAGTTCCCAGATCAATGCCTGACAGTAAAGGTCTGGTTTTCTGGGGCCTCAGTAAGTCTCCAAAAGAAATTAAAAAGAATTTCAGCATTATATATAAAAAGCTCATGCAACTCCTCCTCCTCCAAGGACTTTAAATCATTCAGGCTAATCTAATTATTTCACCAAGTAGCAGGCTTGTCTCTCTTTATGCAAACCACCCCAAATATTGTAAAGACTCCAAGTTATCTGGCCACCTTCCAGTTAATTAACTTAACACTGAAGTACTGAAAAACAAAATTAAAAGCCATCCAATTTCTAGCTATCCCAATTCCTCACAAAAAGTAATGGCGTTACATCTGTCTTTACTCAGAATATGTAAGCTACTTTCAAATGACACTAAATCTCCTTTTTTATTTCACATTCTTAATCACTACTTGATTAAAAAAAAAAAAAGAAAAATAGCACAGACCCACATACAGCTGACTCTAGTTACACAATTAAATAATACAGGCATTTAGTTTGTTGAAATTCAAAGAAAATCATCTGGTCCAGCACATTTCATTGAAGCTCTTAGACAACAGGGAGTCCGTGAGTAGCCAAATCAAAGGTATCATAAAAAAACCAAGATGAACATGTTCCTGGACAGATCATTCATATGCTTGGATCCTTGTTGGCTCTAGGAAGACAGGGAAGTTGGGTAGGTGTGTAGGAACATGTCAGCTGCTTTCCCACATGGCTGAGAGGCAACTGGGTAGAGAATGGAGCATGGCTGCTGGAATGGAATCCCATTTCTGTGGGCACTTTGATTACACTTCTGTTCATGTGTTGTTGGCAGTGAGTGTGGTCATATATATGAAAATCTTTGCACAATAACCATCTCAGATGGCTTTGTTCCTGTACACCTGATGTTGCAAACTGATTTAAAGGTTATTTTAATTTGCATAAGCAAGAATTAAGACAGAAATGAGACTAGATGTAGATTTAAAAACTATAAATGGATTGTTATTAACTATGAAGTTAAAGCATAGAAAAAGAGAAGGAAAGATAGAGAAAAGCTGGAAAAAAAGAAGTTAAGATTACTTAAGAGGCATGAGAAAGTTACCAAACCACCAAATTCCTACCTGTCCAATGAAATGTGGTGTGTGTTTGGGGGCAGGAAGGAGTCAATTCACCGCCCCACAGCTGATGACCCTTCGGAATACGTTTGGAATGCATCATGGTAGATCACAGGGTCTCTGACTCACCGGTTTGCGTCTCACGGGTGTCTGGGTTGCCAAGCAGAGCTGGTGTTCATTTTGTGTAGAGAGAGAGGGTTCCTTTTTGCAGCTGACTTTCCCCCGATCCAAATCTCCCACAGGGGGGGTTGGAATCTGTTCTGTGCCACCCATGTGTCTCCTGACCATGTGAGTCACACTGGGTTCAAGACTCCTTACATTCCTACAGTGATGTGGGGCTCAAGCCTTGGAGAAATGCAGGATTGGGGGGCATCATAACTCATGTGGAGGTCTATTGCTGTGCTTATGGAGACTGGTTTCTCTCTCAACTGCAGCATGACCTAGATAATAGGATAGTGCATTATTGGTAGGATGGTGTGTTGTTAGCAGGATGACAACAGGTTAGGTTAGGTAAGAGGTGATAGGTGATAGATTGGACCTGATGATCTCTATGGTCTTTTACAGCCTTACTAATTCTGTGATTCTGTGATCTGGGGCTCAATCAGAAAACCCTGTGCTTTTTAACCCAGCTCTGCCATTAGATAATAAACTCTGCAAGATTATTGAAGCTTGATTGCTGTAGGTTAGCCCACTCTCCTCATCCTGTGAATTGTGCACAGACCTTCCTTCTCTCTCTGTAGCTTGGAGAGTGAAAATGGGGATATTTGTCCAGCACTAAGGAGATGTGAAATATTGCATGGGACACAAGCTCACTTTTGAGCAAGGCACAGACTTAGTGCGAGGAGAAGTGCTAATGTCAGTCAAGAGAAAAATCTCTACTTTTCCATCATGGTCACTCAGCTTAGAAGAGCTCACAAATAATGAAACTCACAGAGGGAAATCAATATTACATTACATGTGACATACACGAAGAACTCTCCAAAGTCAACACCAAATCAGGCTAATGAGCTACAGAACAGTCTTGCCACACTGTTTGATGCAATCTGAAGTGTTGTTCTGTATGTTCAGGTCTGGAATATGATGTCTTTTCAATATTTCTTTTACACTTTTAACTTTAGTCCCCCTCTTTTATTTCCTTTTGCACCTAAGCAATGTTTCCTGTCGGGGAAATAAGTAGATCTGTCTGTCCTTTCCCGTCATCTCAAAGAGATAGGTGAAAAGGATGTGTTCTTGCACCACTGAAATCAGGGGAGTGCTGCTGTAGAATGAATGCGCAGACACATCAAACTTATGCTGCAGAAAGATATTCATATGTTTTCCTCTCATTTTTCCCTGTGTTCTGTACCCTGAAGTCCTCAGCATCCCATAGTTCTTGTAAGCACAGCTTGAATTGAAGGAAAATTACTTTCCTCAACACGTCGTGCAGACATGCAGTGCAGGACATAGCATCTTTCATTTTCATGCAATGCCTGACAGAAAGCAGTGCAGAAGTATTTCAGGATCTGAATTCCCAGCCATTTAAAAAGATCCCTGTTTCTAAGATGATTTTGTCCTGGTGCCCTGGGCAAGATTCGGTTCACTGCTGCTTTCTGGACTTAAAAATGTCGGTTCACCCACCCTCCCTGTGCCTGCTGTTGAACTCTGAGGGCTCTTGAAACCCACTGGGTGATATGATCATTACACTAATAGACTCTAAAGATATGTTTTGCATTTGTTAGAAAATGCCTGTTAAGACATTCCCATTATGCTCTTACACCTGTCCCACCTCTGGGGCTCAAACTGAAGAGTGCTCCCACAGCAAGTGTGTTTCTTCAGGTACCATGTTAAAATAGGACAGATCCACTGACTCTTTTGCCTAATCGTTACTCAGAGACTTCGTAGAAAACATTAGAAATTCACATTCAAATCCTTTTTCTTCTCCTTAAACCATGTTCTCACCCTGGGTAACAAAAAGATGAGCGTGGCTGGGAAATATATACATACATGGTATGGGGCAGGGCAGGGATTTATGTAGAAGGACGATCAGCCTGTGATTTCTTAGGAGTCATATTTAATGGGCACCTAGTAAAGAGGGTTCTAAGGTGAGGATCTGCATGCATTTCTGGAAATAACAAGGGAAGTCCAAGGAAATCAGCTTGTGCTAGACAAATTCCTAGGCTTCCCCCAGCACACTTGAAATCGTGTCTACTTATGCTTGGTGAAAATGGCCTGGAAAATGCAGCTGACCTCAGAGTTGAGGGTCTCTGGCAGCCTCCCAGAGAAAATGGGATCAGAGCAGTGCTAACTAATTTGCTCCAAGTTGATTCCTGTTCCATGGCACTTACCCACTGCTGGTACAGGTCCCAGGACTCTGTCCAACATTTTTACAAAGGCAAAGCCTGCCTACACAACAAATGAGCAATTACTATACTTAGTGGTACCACACCTAAAGTCATTAGGGATTGTCTGTTCCACTAAAACAATAAAAATCAGTGTTTAATGACAAGTTCCGTGTTCCACTAGAGGAAGATAGGTTCATGTTATATATAGCAGCTCATACAATTACTCCAGGGTGAAATCAGTATCCTGCTTAGTCTCTTTATTGTACCTCCCTGTGCCAAGCACCTTTCAGCTTAGATCTCATCTGTCTTTCTCATGGAATTTCTTAATGTTAGAGCATAAAGACATGATGACCTTAGAGAACAGTGTGGGACACATATGCATTTCAGATGAGAGCTTTGTGGGTCCTAGTGGGAAATATTTCTATTTATTCTTTGTATATTCATAAGAAGATCTCTCTCTAAGCCCTGCCTATATTACATTTCCTTGTAGTCAGAATTGCAGCTCAAAACCAGTTGTAGAACAGTAGCATCATTTCTTTATCAATGCTACAGAAACCTCCTCAGAGATGTGTATGTGTTTTTAATGGGGTCCATTTCTGCTAAAAGAACCATGCTCCCCAGGGAGGCACCTCTTTCAATACATAAAATGAACATTAATACTAAATCCCATGCACACTGTGGCAGATTGCTAGGATTACACCCTGCCCCTTATGCCAGGCTATAACTTCAGAGAGCTGTTAAGGGATGATTTGTAGCTCTGACAATAGTGGGAAGAGTGCTTTTACAACACAACTTGTTTTTCTGCTAGTGTAATCATCTTTCAGTTGTAATTTTGCCAGATTGCATCAATTCCTAGGAAACACCAATTAACACCCATTTCTAGAGAAAAAGCCACAAATTAGAAAGTACATTTGCAAGTATCTGCTATAAAACATGAACATGTTTTTCATATTCATTTCCAACACATAAGATAAGATACACTGTCCTTTGGGGCGGGAATGCTCTTTAGTGCTAACTCAAAATCCCTACTGCTTGAAAAGATCTATCTAGATTCATTTTCTGAAACAGCTACTTTTAGTCTTTAAGGTGTCTTCTTTACCTACATGGAGACAATCTAAAGTGTTACCAAATGGGTAAATCATCAAAGAGTTTCAATCTGAAAGTCTTGATCACAGCGTTCACAGATATGAGGTAGTAAAATACTAGCAAATGCCATGTTGTCTCCCCTGGCACTCAACTAGGATTCAGGTTGATGAGCTCTAAAATATGTGATCTATTTACAGAGAAGGGAAATGTTATGTGAGAAACCTAACGACGAAGTTCCACGATGATGTCAACCCCAGTAAGACATCATAATTTGCATCGGCAAAAAATATAACAGCAAATCCTCCATAAATTTCTGAGATGTCAGTTTATTCCCATGATTTTGTAAGCAGAAGGGAGAAATTAAGGAGTGGAGGATGAAGAATCACAGAATCACAGAACCACAGAATATTTCAAGTTGGAAAGGACCCACAAGGATAATCGAGTCCAGCTCCCAAACAAATGCCCATATAGGGATCGAACCCAGAACCCTGGTGCCATGAGCACCACACTCCATCCATCTGAGTCTTCTCAGGGTCATGTCATCATTTCTTTTTTTTTTATAACCAACTCCCCATCCCATCATCCCATTATCTAGATCATGTCACTGAGTTCCTCACCGAGTCTTTTCTTAAACATCTCCAGGGATGGTAGCTTCATCACCACCCTAGGCAGACCATTTGTGATAGTTTGACCCTGGCTGAATGCCAGAGTTTCACCCACATCCACTCTCTCACTTCATCACCCCCTATACAAAGAGGGGAGAGAGGAAAAGAAAAAACTGAAGCACACAGATCCCACCAGGTGAAGTTTTACTCCAGTATGGACTCTCCTCTCCATGGGCCACACGTCTCTCCTGGGACTCTGTTCCAATGTGGGCTCCAGCTTGCTGCAGCCTCCCTCCAGCATCCACCTGCACCAGCGTGGGCTCCTCCACGGGCTACAGGTGGATCTCTGCATCCCTGTGTTCCCTCCATTCCATGGGCTGCAGGGGGACAGCCTGCTTTACCATGGTCATCACCACAGGCTTCAGGGAGATGCCTGGAACACCTCCTCCCTGTCCTTTGGCCCTGGTCTTGGTGTCTGCATTTGCTGTTACAACTTCTCACGGCTCATCTCTGGAAGCCATCTTCTTCTTCTTGTTACTTTTTTTTTCCTTCTTCTAAGATATGTGTCCTGGTTTAGGTTTCTGCTGCTCTGGCAGCGAGGGGGTTAACAGCTCAGCTCTTGCCTGGGTCTCAGTCGCTGCCATGGCATTCAAGGTTATNAAAAAAAGCTGCAGATGCTTTTCGGAGCCCAGAAACACAAGCCTGGAGCTAGCTGAGAGCTCGGCAGAGATCCTTTGGACAGACGTTTTTTGCATTCTGGTAGGATCTGAACCATGTACTTTGGGATGGGCTCATTATGGTCCTCCCTGCCGTCACCACCCACCAGACTTGCCGTACATGCTTCATTCTCACTGTTTAGGAGAAAGGGGAACCAGTCCCATCTCCATGAAGCCGGGAGCGCTGCCACTTGGCCAGCACAAAGGAACCGGTGCCATGCTTGCAGTTTCCAGCAGGGCGGCACAGCGCAGCTAATAACCGGGGACGGTTGCCATTGCCAAAGCCGACTTCGGGGTGGCGGCTGATGGGAGATTTAAACCCAGGTGGCCAGGAGCGGAGCCACTGACTCAGCACCACGTTTCATCTCTGCCAGCACCGGCGGAACACAGAGAGCATAGTCCGGCATGTCCTGGTGCCAGCGACGTGGACTCCTGATGTCAGAATGGTGGCACCGGAACTCCCCTCACTACCCCAAATAAAATGTTCCCTTGTAGGATGTGTGGGGCGGAGGGAGGGGAGGACAGGGAACAGGAGGGCTGTGGGTTGGGCAGCACACACAGGGAGAAGCGGGGCTGCAGCTCTCCCAGTGTGGGACATATCTGTGCTCTGGTGCTGCGCTGGCTCCTGAGTCCGTCCCTGCCCTGCACATCTTAGGAGCCGCTGCAAGAGCAGATCACAGAGCCACCAGCTCTTTTCGCCCAGCACAGCCACTGGTCACCCATGCTCCTGCAGACAGCCCCAGCCAGAGACAGACCCCGGCTGCCGCCCACCCCATCCCAGGGCAGCCAGATCAGCGCTGCCTGCTCGCACCTACTCTTGCCAGAAAAGCTTTGGTCGGGGATGTTACATTTGCAGAAAAATAAACCCCCAAAAAAGCAGCCCCTTTGAACATCAGGGACTGTCCCAGCCTGTTCAGCTGTCACTCCCATCACACTGCCACGGTACCCACGGCACCGCCCTGGCCAGAAGTGAACTCATTCCCCAAGCCTCCCCGAGAGTCCTCCTCTGGAGAGGCGTGCCGCCTCTGCCATGTTTTAACACAAGAGACACACACCAGCAACCAGAAACCCCAATAAAAGCCCCGATTAAAAAAAACAGCAGAGACATGGCAGGGAAAGGACAATGGCAGAAGGCTAGGCTCCCGCTCAGTTTTTCGGGGTAGGGGCGGTGTCCGCTTCCCAGCTACCAGCCGTGCCAGTTTCTGTGCTCGGAAAAGCTCCCTTCCTGGAGCTGGAAGGTGAATAAAAGGCGTTTCCTCTGCTTTAATGAGGCATCACAGAGGGAGCCGCGCCCTCAAGACCATCCTCCAGTCCTTATTAGGGGAGGGGGCATGGTTACGGACGTGGTATACTTGACAACTGAGTGGGTTCACTATCTTCGCAGATTCCACGACTGGTGTGAGGAGGACCAGACCCAACAGCCCGCAAGTAACGGGGCATCACTCTATTACAGAGAACACAAAGAAACACACAGAAAATCTTCATCTTCATGAGGTTCCTAAACTGGTTAGCAGCACAAGGGAACTTACCATGTCTCTTCACTGGGGAAAAGTTAAAAAGAAACCTTATTTTATGTTGTTTCTAATCAGAAAATTGTAAATTACTATTGTTTTCCTATTTCTTTTTGTAGGCTTTTTTTAAAGGGGTTTATTCACAGAATGGGCAATTTCTAATATTTATGTCTCTGATAGAAGCAATTGAGCTGAAAAGCAAAAAATTATTGGTTTCCATACAGAGTTTAATTTTCTCCATCTGCCAGTATAGCTGTGTTGTCATTGTCCTCAAGTGTTGTGAGGCAGTTTAACATTGTCAGGAGGCAGATGAAAATAGCATCAATTGTGCTCAATAAAGCAAAATGGGTTGCTATCCATTCTGAGGATGAGTGTGGCAAGTGTTTACTGGTCTGAGATAAGGTTTCCCAAACTCTTCCATCTCTGATCCATTGCACGTTAATTGGAACCTGAAGAGTGGTGCTTTGTCACACTTAAAGATGTACAGACAGCCAGAGGAGTGTGGTTAATAAACTGCACTGAAAGTTTGTACACATTTATTTCTATCAACTTCTCTTCATAATAAAGAATAACACAATTTAGCTTTATCTAAGATGATGTGAGGCTTAATCTGATGCTGATGTCATTTACAAGGCAGAAAATTGCTGTTTCATAAATACAGGTTTAGAACTTTTTTCCTTGGTGGAAGCTCAGACAAGTTTTATGCTGCCCTTGACTGGGTGCAACATAAGTCACACTGTGCACATAGCAGCTCACTTTGCTTCTGGCCTCTCTGGTTCCCTGGGGAACATTTGAATGTGGAGATAAAGGAAGTCAGGTGCTCCCTTTCACTAGAAATCTTTTAAATGCCAAAAACATGTTTTCATAAATGGGCAGTTAATAAATCCCAGCCCTTGACACTTATTGACTAAAGCTCCAGACTAGGTAGATCCATTGCTGGTGGCTTATTAAAATAATAAGCTGAAAGGAAATCCCTGTCTCAGTTCTGAAGATTTGTGATCTGTCAGCTCTGAGATTTGGCAAGGAACTAACAACCAGTTAGGCTAACACTTTCCATCAGAATATATTTTATTTTAAGAGGAAAGTGTGTCTTCCATGACTAAAACCAAATGCAATTCTAAAAATTTCTTGTCTACTAGGGGAATAGCTCTGGTCTTCAAAAAACTTCTAACAAAAGATTTTTTTTTTTAATTTTTTTTATTGCCAGTTTATTGTTGGGAATAAAATCATATTCCACATGAGTTCTGGACACAGGAAAACAACTTACAGTTCTGAACTCTGCCACCGTTTCACAGGATGATGTTGGAAATTAATTTTCTTTTAAGATTCCCTATCCAAATAAAACAAGGAATGTTGATCTTCACTGCTTGTGGGCTGTTGAATGATAGAAAACACTTCAACAGTGGTTGCTGTAAAACTTGGGAATGTGGAAACTGGGCAGTTAAGGTTCTTATCAAATTTCCTGGATGTGGAGGATGGTGTTTGTTTTTGTTTGAGTTTCTGATATAAGAAAAATTCTGTCTACCCAAATGTGAACCAGCATGTTTGGACATGCAGTTCTAAGGCTTCTAAATACTAGAGTGTCCTGACATCACCGTTATTTGGTTTACAGCCCTAGAAGACAATGTGTTTGGCATTTCAAAGCTTCCTATACTTGTATGAGCTGCCAATAGGACAATATGCAACTTGTGATGCTGAGGTTCACAGCATTCACAGTATTCACAGTATAGATAAGGTTGGAAAGGACCTCAAAGATGATCTAGTCCAACCTATAATCCAACTAAACCAAACATCTACATCTAAATCATATCATTCAGCACCTCATCCAGCCTACCCTTGAACACCTCCAGTGATGGAGACTCAATCACCACTGTGGGCAACCCATTCCACATCCGGATCACTCTTTCAGTAAAAAACCTTTCCCTAATATCAAGTCTAAATGTCCCCTGCTGAAGTTTAAGACAATGACCTCTCATCCTATCTCCAGTGGCCAGGGAGAAAAGACTGAACCCTGCCTGACTACAACCTCCTTTTAGATAATTATAGACAGCAATAAGGTCACCCCTGAGCCTTCTCTTTTCTAGGCTAAACAGACCCAGCTCCTTCAACCTCTCCTCATAGGGCTTATCTTCCAGCCCCTTTACCATCCTAGTTGCCCTTCTCTGGACTCGTTCCAGCACCTTGACATCTTTCTTACACTGAGGGGTCCAGAACTGGATTCAATACTCAAGATGTGGCCTAACCGGTGCTGAGTACAGGGGAAGGATAATTTCCCTTGTCCTACTGGCCACACCATCCCCGATGCAGGCCAGGATGCCATTGCCCCTTTTGGCTGCCTGGGCACACTGCTGGCTCATGTTGTTTGCTGTCCACTAATATCCCCAAGTCCCTTTCCACCTGCTCACTCTCTAAGCACTCCATCACCATCCTATAGGTCTGCATGGGGTTGTTAGAACTAAAGTGCAGAACCCGACATTTAGACTTGTTAAAACACATCCTATTGGAGTCTGCCCATCTCTCCAGTCTGTCCAATTCCCTCTGCAGGGCCCTCCTACCCGCAAACAGATCAACACATGCTCCAATATTGGTGTAATCTGTAAATCTGCTCATGATGGACTCAATCCCATCATCAATATCATCTATGAAGATGTTAAACAGGACTGGACCCAACACCGTCCCTTGGAGGACACCACTAGTAACTGATTGTCAACTAGATGTGACACCATTTACTTTCTGGGCTCAACCATCCAACCAGTTCCTGACCCAGCAGAGAATATTCCTATCAAAGCCCCTTGCTGCCATCTTCCCTGTTAGGTAACAGGTTTGACTAGATTAGATTAGGTAATAGGTGATAGGTTGGACTTGATGATCTCTATGGTCTTTTCCAACCTTAGTGATTCTGTGATTCTGTGATTCCCCAGGTTCACTGTATCACCATATCAAAACTCATTGTACCTTGATTATTTGATTTTTCTTCTGGTTCATGGGATTAACTATCCAAGGTAGATAGTTTTGAACCATCTGCCTTGGGTTTTCTTTCTACCCCCAGACATGGTAACAGAATCAAGGAGGTTTTGTAAATCTGCTCTGAGATCACAGGAGGGACACTTGTCATGGCAGAGCCAATTTAGGCACATCCCAGATTTGGACTGCGGACCTTTCTGTGATGCCAACTGATCCTTTGTTAGCACTTTCTGGTTCTCATGTTTTGCAGATACCACACCTATTTTTTGCACAACAAGGGACACTGTTCAATGTAGGTTTGCCATGTGCCCCTTTGCACGTTGACAGTTTGGAAGATATTTTTTCACGTTTCTAGCACCTAAGGCTTTTTTACTCTAATTTCTGGTGACAAAAGGTTGTTTGTATGTGGAATATTTCATTCCCTTTTTTCAGTCCCAAATGGTGGAGTCGCCGTCCCTGGAGGTGTTTAAGAGAAGACTGGATGAGGAGCTTAGAGACATGGTCTAGCTGGGGGTGTTGGGCTGGATGGTCCTGTGGGTCCCTCCTGGCTCGGAGTGGCCTGTGTGCCCGTGAGGGAACTAGGTTTATGTTCACCACTCTGGGGTGTGCATTCGATTTCTGTAAGGGCGTTAGATGGTGAGTTGGACTAGATGATCCTTGTGGGTCCCTTTCAACTCATAGTATTCTGTGATTCTGTGAATCTAGACCCTGGCAAACATCCAGAAAGGAGACATAAGTAACACACATCCTCCAGCCATTCCACCTTACATCTCCTCTATCTGCTTTAAGGAAGAAATTAGAAGAACCTTACATTTTTTGTACATGAACAAACACAACATGCTATCAATTATTTTTGAAAGAACACAGGGGTGTTCTCTTGCATCAGGAGTCCATTTACTTGAGTTGCAGCTAGAGATGTAGATTTAAAAGCTTCATCTCCCATGGTGATCTATCTACACTGATGCTGAAGTATTTTTTTTTTTTTTCATAGATGAAATTATTTTTGTGAGCTACTCTGGGATTAAGAAGTGAAGATCTCAAAATATAAGACATGTTGGAATTACCTTTTCATCTTTAGTGCAAAGATCATGTAAAAAAATTGTAAGAAAAATAAAAGATCATGACATCACATAAAAAAAATATTGCCTGTAACTCAGTTCTTTCCTAGTATTTTGATGTGCTTAGAAATTTGGGATTGGTTTTTGGATGAAAGTAACTATTTGGCAGGTGTGGTTATTGAACCATTATGGCCTGAGAAAGAAAAAAACTGTTTTGGTCATCTGTTCCTTCTCATTGCCAGGCCAGAATTAGTCTTCATTATTGCACATTTGGCTAATGCTTTGTTCTGTTTTTCTTCCTGCCAGGCCATGAGTTTTGAGAATTTTTCCTGGGAGATGATTATTCAGGCTAATAAAGCTGCAAAATTAAATTAAAAGTGAAGCTGTTCAATTGTGAAACACCACGTTTCCCATGGATGTTTATGTGCCTACAGGCTTAAGATGGGAATGCTTAGGTTTGCTTTTTTTTGTTTTTGAAGCGCACTTAAATGTTAAAGATAGTAAGTAACCAGATGTCCCTCAGTGTGGGCACTGCAGATCCTGCCTCATCAATCTGGGCATTGCTTTGTGAGTTGTACCGAGAACAGCACCAGAATCACGCAGGCTGGTGCTGGTCTCACAGAATTATCTCTGCCTGGAAGAACAAATCAATGGTTTGGAGCCAGCTCACTGGGTCACCACTTCAGGCTCAGACAGGAATTATCACCTGACAGCTTTTTGGCAGACAGGACCTCTATAAAACATGCTTATAGAATCAGGCCACTCCAAAGAGGTGCTCATATTTTTGAAAAATGTCCTCCGATAGCCTGAAGCAGGGCAAATAACATACAAAAGCCTAACCCAGTACCAAATGCATCTGGCCAGCTAAGCATGCCCAGAAAATGCTGTTTCTTTACCTGTCAGCTAGAGGCTTAAGCATGCATTTGCCAAGTCTGCAAGAAATAACATCAGATGCCTTTTCTCTATAACCTTGACAGAGAAGACAAAATTCATCAAAAGTGAATTATTTGAATAATTGTTGTCTAAAATAAAATAATCCAATTATTTAACAGAAGAACCAGAGGATTACAACAAAAAAACTGGATACTCTGTTACTGTGCTATGCACAATTAGTGTTCCACACAATGTCGCTGAGCTCATCGAGCCAGGGGCACTGAGGACTGAAATAGAACATGCTCCAGAGTGAAGAAACAGGCTCTAAATGTCCTCTTTCTTAAGATTATAAACTCCAAAGAAGGTACTGAAAGGAGTATATCTTTTAAAATGCAGAATTCTGAAAAGGTGTGAATAGCTTCACCAACCAAACATATTAATATTCATATACACTTTTATAAAGCAACTGCTGGTGAATTAAGTTGGTATCTTCAGAGCAGGATGCAAGGATGTTTTGTTTAACCAAGTTTTTTTAATTAGCTTACTAATTAGGTTCCGCCAAAGCAAAAAAGCTCCAATAAAAGCTCAAAACTCAGTGAGACCTGAATTAGCCAGTTCTGAAAAGATCAGGTATTTCACTATATTTTTTTTTTTTTTCCCTTTTACCTGAAGATAGTGTTTTATATGGTTGGCTAGGTTGGCTGCCTAACTCTATCAAAAAGGAGTGAATAACCATGGGGTATAGGGAATAGACTGTAGATCCCCGTGAAAGTTTTGAGGTTTGCTCATGCCAAATTATGTCAAAATTAATATCAGTGCACTAGCTGCATATTCAGTGCAAAAAGATCAAGTGACTATTGAATCAAATAGACATAGTGCAAAGAATAGTACATGAGGGTGTTTCATTTGGCACAAGTATTGTAGATCCATACAGGAACTCATCTCCTTTTTTGTTTCAAATAAATACATAAATAAAGCAAATTCTTGTGCCAACATTTGTGTTTCACAATATCTTGACACCAGGAAAAATTCTGCTTTAAGCAACTGTCTGGGTCTTTTTCTGTCTTTTTTAAATCACTGAAGGGGAAGCTTTTGTTCCATGTAAGCTTTACAACAGACTTTTCAAAACTGGAGACTTAAAGAAAAATTAATGAATTTTTACACAGGTATACATATAAACAAATCTGCAGTTGTAGAAGTGAATCCTGAGTACATCTGAGAGCAATTTGACCAAAGAAAGATTTTGGAACCTCATATTTGACTATTTACAGGAGGGAAGTAAATGCCCAGAGCACGGTTCTCAAAGTGGACATCACATATGCCTCAAACCAAATGGAATTTGGTCCTGTTCATCCTTGAAAAGATACTACTGAGAGAGGACATTATCAATGTCTTAAAGTGTCTAAAGGAAGGGTGTCAAGAAGACAGAGCCAGACTCTTCTTGGTCATGCCAAGCAGTAAGACAAGAGGCAACAGGCAGAAACTTATGCACAGGAAGTTTCACTGGAACATGAGGAAGAACTTCTCTACTGTGTGAGTGACCAAGAATCGGGACAGCTTGTCCAGAGAGGGTGTGGGATCTCTCTCCCTGGAGATGTCTGGACACAATCCTGTGCAATGTGCCCGAACAGGAAAGTTGGGCCAGATGACCCGCTCTGGTCATTTCCAACCTTATCCGTTCTGTGATTTGAACTAGGAAAAGCTGCTTAAAGTTGCTGCTTTCAACCATATCTAAGATAAAATTCCAGCTCTCTCAGTTTGAATTGTTGCTTAAAATGTCATCAAGTTGACAGGTGCCCTAGGGATGTTTTGACCTCCAATAAAGTTCTGATAAGTACAAAAGCGCCTCCATAGCCAGGGGCTATGTAGTCCCATAAGTATGCTTGGCCTGTGCTGACCAAAGACTGGAAGCAGGTCCTCACAGAAGATGACAGACGAGGTGGTGTTATTACTCCCCTCTAAGTGTCATATAGCAGCTCACCAAGGATCAGGATCCTGGTCTGGAGGAATTTGCATTCTTACCTTTTTTTTCACCTTCTGAGAAAGGTGCTTTGATTTAATGGTCCTGGCCCCTGTTGCAAGGACTTTGGATATGACACTAGGAGCTGAAACAGGAACAAAAAGCTCCTTACTCCCACTAGAGTAGAAGAGAAATTTAACTTACTTAACTAAGGAGAGAGGTTAAGACACATAATATGAGCAAGAGACGTGGCCACGCTAATAATCTGGAATAGGCTGCCCAGAGAAGTGATTACAGCACCAAGGCTGCCAGAGTTTAAAAAGTGCTTGGACAAGTCAGTCAGTCAGGCATATAGTGTAATTCCTATGCAGGGCCAGGAATTGGAGTTATTGAACCTTGTGGGTCCCTTCTAACTCAGGATATTCTACAATTCTTTGAATCTGACTGAACTGAATCCATTTATGTCATGTGAATGCTTAACCCACATAGTCCTTAAAGGTCTTCATGTTAACCCAGGAAAATGGTAGAATTTTTTCACCAAAATGCAACATGAGGTGCTGTTTTTTTCTTTTCCATATGTCTAGGTTGTTTTGCTTTACTTTCTCTCCTATAATAGATTTGTCTCTGAATACTGATAGGGGAATTAGGGAACTTTGCAAGGTATGAATTACAGAAGAATCTCCATTGAGGATTGTTAAAAGGTCAAAGACTTTAAGTCTTGCCTTAACTCGTTATACTGACTAAGTTTAAGTGACCTCTGCACAGCACAGGACCCCTGTGACTTCTGTTCCTGGACATCTAACAATACCCAAGCCTTCTATGAATTCTGAATGACAAGAAATGCGCTAGGGAGGAAAGTGTTTACACACAGATGTCTAAAAATTCAGCAAGGTGACAATAAAGTTCCCCTCTCTGAACCCTGCTACATTTTCCATAATCTTAGCCAAAGCCAAGAACTAGTAATGTTTCCCTCAGTAAAATAAAATCACTGTTGTGACTGGAATAGTTCCCTTAGAAACAATTCTGTTCTCTTTCCAGACAGCAATCAGGTTGTGATGATAGGTAGAAAGCCATATGCATTTAAGCACTTTCACTTATAATAGAAAGAGGTAGAATAATTGCTATTCACAGGTTCACAGGTTATTCCAAGTTGGAAGGGACCCATAGGATTATCTAGTCCAACTCCCAAGCAAACGCGCATCCAGGGATCGAACCTACAAGCGTGGAACCATGGGCACCACGCTCCATCCATCCAAGACTCCCATCATCTAGACCATGTCACTGCGTTCCTCGTCCAGTCTTTTCTTAAACACCTCCAGGAATGGCGACTCCACCACCTCCCTGGGCAGACCATTCCAATGAGAGATCACTCTCTCTGTGAAAAATCTCTTCCTTACATCCAGTTTAAACCTCCCCTGGCGCAGCTTGAGGCCATGACCTCTTGTTCTGGTGCTGGCAGCCTGAGAGAAGAGATTCACACCCACCTGACTGCAACCTCTCTTCAGGTAGTTGTAAACAGCAATGAGGTCACCTCTTCTCCAGGCTGAACAACCCCAGCTCCCACAGTCACTTTCCATAGGGGTTGTTCTCCAGTCCTTTCCCCATCCTTGTCGCCCTTCTCTGGACCTTCTCAAGCAGCTCAACATCCTTCTTAAACTGGGGAGCCCAGAACTGGACACAGTACTCAAGATGTGGTCTGACTTTGCATAACTTTGCAGACTTTGTCTGGAGAGGTGGGATATGTGTACATTTGTCTCTCAAGAGAATGGGAAGATTTTTGTTTCACTTGAATGATTCAGTGATATCCAGGGAGAAGAGCCAAGCCAGCTCTTTTTTTTCAGTTCAGGAGAGATTTTAGAGTGTGGGCTCTGCAGCAAGGGGGAGGTTGTATTTTTAGTAAGAGAGACGCAGAGTCTCCAGCTCTTTATCTCTGACCTGTACAGTTTTGAGTTTCTCTTCCTCTCTTTTGTCTCATTGAAAGTTCAGTATTCTGTAGCAGTCATGTAGAGAGCCTAACTTTCCCTTTCCCATGTTTAAGCTTTTGAAGAGAAGAAGAAAGAGGAGACCTAAAAGATATGAGAACAACCACATTGAATGCATCAAGTTTAATAAAAAGATTTAATCAAAAATCACGAGGCTTCATTCTATTGACTTCAATGGACATGGGATCAGACCTCATCTGAAATAGTGAACTAAGATTCCAAGAATAAATTGTCCTACTATTCTTTCCAAAATTTATGCAGGAATTTAAAAGTACTAAGGAAAGGTGACCCAGAAAACCTAGTAAAGAAAAGAACGTCTCTGCACAAGGAAAGATAAAGTACATCCTCAGCTGAGTGTGGTTGAATTAGATGAAACCCTAGATGTACTGGCAATCATTTAAAAGATACTGTGCAGACTGAGGGATGAAGAGGTATTTTACAAACTCCTTGTTTGCCAATGCAAATGTAAGAAAAAGAAAAGCATGTGAGCAAAGCTTTGTGTTTCATTAGGAAGTTTAAACAAGGCAAGTAATCTAAATTTGGATTAAAAATCCTGATACTGAGATAATCCTTATATTTGAAAAATGCAATACACTTGGAAGAGTTGGGATTTAAAGATCTATTATTTACTAATAAGACTACAAGAGCTCTTGAATATTCAAGAGTTGAGAGAAGTTTGGCAATGAAGCAGATCTTTGTAGGAGAGAGGAAATATCTACAAAAATTAAATCATTATTATTATACTTCATATTTTTGTGATATTATTCAGGAATTGGAAAAAATAGTTTCCCTAAAAGTGGCATATAATTAGTAGGATATAGCAGAAAGTTTAATTATATAGGGGCACAGTGAGTTTCTTCCATGGAAGGTGAAATTAGGTGTGTTTGGTGAAAGGAGTACAGGAACTTTTCTTAATTTCTTGAATATACGAACAAAAAAGATTGAGGAATAATTTTTTTAAAAAACAGTCTTCTTAGAAATTCATATTGAAGTTTTAGGATCTGTGTGTTCCTGAGACAGAAGAGAAAGATGTTCAGAACAAGCTAGGAAGACTTATTAAATAGGATTAAAGTTTATGTTTGAAACTGACTGTATTAATGAAAGGTCACAGCATCAGTATGAATAATTCACTCCTCAGAGATCTGCCATTTCATCTGGCACAAAAAGCCCATTACACAGCCAAGCCTCTCCCAAGTGTGCTCAGCATATGGGACAGCAGTTGAAAGTGTTCATAAAAGTAATTCTTCTGAAGAGATGCCCTTTGGTGGAACAATCTACCAGTGCAGCTGTGATAGTGGGATTTCATCACTTGTCTTCCAGTGATCAAATACCCAGAACTTGTTAAGAAAAAGGATGTTCTTCCAGACTCGTATATCTCTGTGCAATTAAGATCTGAGTTTCTATTTCAATTACAGAGGAATTTTATAGAGTGCTATCTGAAGAGTTTCTACCCTTATCCTGAAGGGCTAGAAGGTCAGGGCTGTACGACTAAACCAAAAATATGACAAAACCTGATGTGAAGGTTGCAGCCAAAGGCAGATAAAGTGGAAGTGTGAAATCACCCTTGGGCCATCTCCTTTTAGCTTTCTGGTTACGATCGAGACTGATTTTTCATCATTGGATTTTCAGATAATAAAGGTCTCTAGAAGAGGCAGAAAAGGACTGAATGAAAATAATTGAAACAGTGTGAACTGAAGGCCTGAAGGAGGACAGTTCAGCTCAAGGAATTGTCTACAGACAGTGATCCTCAGGCTCCCTGCTTCCATCACAATGCAAGGGCACAATGCCTCCATCTTCCTTCTGTGATACAACAGCCAACTATTAGCAAACAACTTCCCTTTTTGGCAGCATATGTTTTGCTTCAGTTGGTTTTTGTGACTTGTAGCCTGGAAACACAGCGGATGCTTATGTTCACAGTGGTATTATAAGCTTCCTACTTCCAATCCATTAAGCACAGTCTGTGACAACGCACACACCACAACTTCTTATACAAATATATGTAATCCATCAAATAATTCAAAAAAGTAGAAAACTCTTCAAAGTTTGTAGAACCGACTTATCAACCCTGTTTGATTTGTGGAATATGCATAGAAGGCAACTTAAGTGAACAGTTGAAAGCACACCATAAATTACATAGCGATCAAAGCAGACGTGGATGTACAAAAACAAAGAAGCCCTCCCTTCCCCCAAAACAGAGGTGAGGATTATACTTGAAAGCAGTAGAGCATCTAACAGTATGTCATAGGTTATACAGTTGAATGTAAAGTATTGGAATGTATGCTCTTTGGGATAAAAGGGATTCAGTAATTTTTCATTATCATTAATCTCCCAAAAGCATGTCTAAGAGAAAAATAGCAGCCAGTAGTTAATTGGACAGCTGCTTTAAAAAACCCAAAATTCATGCTGGCTTTTTTTCCTGTATTATTAATAAATATGAAATATGCCAAACAACAAGGGCTGGTGATGGAAGCTCCCTATTTGCAGAGCAAGTGCAGACTTATATATGCCTGTGCCAGGCTAGACAGCTTTTCAATTTTCCTCTCATATGACCCTTGCCAAAAGAAAAAATCAAAGATTAATTTTAGGGACATCTCCTAAATATAAACTGTGATCTTCAAACCTTTTTCAGAAGAGCAGCAACAACTTGGGATAGCAAATTTGTGTTGTATGCGTACTATGTACTGCCTAATTCTGAAAATATAGAAGTCAGCTGATAGTGACACACTCAGGTGGTCTGCTCTTTCCCAACCCTGCTAATTCTCATCCATTATTTCATAAAAGACTGTTCTTTTTAAAGAAATTAGCACTCCTCCATCCCAGAAAAATTATCTAATTCATAGTTTTGTGGTCCCAAAAGTTTCACACCTAAAGATCTGAAATCTTGAAATACCTGGCAGATCTATGGGCACATCAGCAAGTCTTTACCCACAGATGCTGTGAAGTCAGTACTGATGTGGAGGTCTCATCACAGTCACCAGTGCTGGGAACAATGAGAAGCACTGATCCGTGATAGAAAATTTCCAGAAATCTGCGTTCATAAGCAATCACTACAAACCCACCACATTCCTAGAGAATGGGCCACCTCACTTCACCTCTGCCTATCCTACAGAACAAAAGCCTCAATCTCTCCATCCATATCACACGTGTAAGTGCTGCTATGAAAGACAAAAAAACCCTATTTCTCTTCTTCTTTCATATAAACCCAGGGAGAAAACTGCACAAAAACAGAGCATAAAGTCTATTTTTTTCCTGTAACATAACACGTCTGGCTGTTGCTTCCTCCAAGGAGTTGCCTAAGGGTCATAGCTGGGGTCTACAGGTGACATCTCAGATGTAGGGACGAGAGATGCATATCTAGGTAATGTGTAACATTTAGACTGTACTACAGCAAGATAAGAATTATGTCTTCATTTGTATACATAATGTATGCATATCTATTTAAACAAATTGAGAAATGCATCAGGGTTTTTCTATTTGCTCAAGCCTGGACAATGTAAGAGGATCTTTAAGCTAATAAATATACCCCAAAATTCATTAGTGTCTCTTCCAATAAGCTATGAGACATTCATAGATCTGCATGCCAACATTATTTGTTTATTTTATAGCAAGAAATTGCAATGAGAAAAAAGTTAGATAAATTAATACGATCAAGACTTGAAATATGAGCTTCATACCCAGAAGATAACACTAATCAAATCCTGATAATTATCAGTTTGATATTGCAAAATCTGAATTGCACTGAATTAAGTCCATGTCATTTCTGCAGGATTTGCTGAGCATGTCACAGAATTGAAATCCTCTTAAAAAGCTTTAGAGGCTGAGTTTGCCATCCTTGTTACTGATCTCAGAGGCTCTGGTTGTGCAGTGAGTGGTGGTGTGAACGAGTTATTTATCCTGCTTGTTTTAGATAAAGGAACATCTGAAAGAACCTTGGATATAATTTTGCATTACAGTTGTTTGCACCCGTGGAAACAGCTCTTAAGATCATCTCTAGCAGGCAATCTCATCTTTACAGAAACTGCTCGAAGATATCTTTCTGCAATTCACATTGTAATTTTCTTTGATCTTTATTTTCTTTTTCCCTTGAGTGGTTTGCCAAAGACAGATATACCTGTTAAAAAAGTGTTCTAGGAGAAATGCAACTCACATGAGGACACTCACCTCTCTGACTGAAATGCTGGTAGGACAACACATTGGAAACCAGTAAATTCTCTATTTTCCCAGCTCTTTAAAATGGTCAAACCGCTCTACCAATGACAAATTATTGAGCCTGAATGTGCAATTTATTTGATGGAAGTAAGAAACCCTCTTACATATCTTGTTCCGTAATTTTTCAAGCAATGGACGACACAGTTTTACCGCAAGTAACATAAATATGATTGGATAATTTCCTGTCCAGGAGTTATACGTAATATGAAGTTTGCTTTTAAAACCTTGGCATGAATTATCTTTCGCTATTAGCCTTGAAATTCAAAGAAAAAAAAAAAAAAAAGCAAATCTAGCATTGCATCATAAATTCTGTGGCTGCAGAAACTTTTTGCATCAATGACACATTGTCACAGACTGGAAAGGACTGTTTGGTCAGTTAGTTTGACCTTATCATATTATCAGGCACCTTCCACTCTTGCACTTCAATGCTGTGCTCAGTAAGTCACTTAACTAGTAACTTCCAAGAAATTTCCCATTCTTTATTTAAAGACATCATAGCGGGAACATCCAACTGGCCTTGATGATCAAAGTTTGTTTTCACTATGGATTTCCTTGGCATCAGTTCCCAGCTATTAAGCCACCTGTGGTGAACCAATCTAATTATCCTGTGTGGATGATGGAGGCAAAATATTAGCATCATGGCCCTATTCTGTCTTATTAAAAATAGGGACATGAACCCAATATTCCTATTGTGTAGGAAAATAGATTACTCAGAAGGCAATATCCAGGGAAGGTGACATAATCACAGAATCACAGAATCACAGAAAATTATGAGTTGGAAGGGACCCACAAGGATCATCTAGTCCAACTCACCATCTAATACCCATACAGCGACCGAGGGCACATCCCAAAGCATAATAACAACCTAGATGCCTCACAACCTAGCAGGCCACTCCGAGCCGGAGGGGGCCCAGGGTCATCCAGCCCTCACCCCCCAGCTAGACCAGCTAGACCATGTCACTAAGCTCCTCGTCCAGTCTTCTCTTAAACACTTCCAGGGATGGCGACTCCACCACCTCCCTGGGCAGCCCATTCCAATATGCAATCACTCTCTCTGTGAAAAACCGCTTCCTAACGTTAAGATTAAACCTCCCCTGGCGTAGCTTGAGGCTGTGCCCTCTCGTTCTGGTGTCGTCAGCCTGGAAGAAGAGGTCTACACCCATCTGGCTGCAACCTCCCCGCAGGTAGCTGTAAACAGCAATGAGGTCCCCTCTGAGCCTCCTCTTCTCCAGACTGAATAGTCCCAGTTCCTGTAGTCGCTCCTCGTAGGGCCTGCCCTCCAGTCCCTTCACCATCCTCGTTGCCCTTCTCTGCACCCTCTCAAGCAGCTCAACATCCCTTTTAAACTGGGGAGCCCAGAACTGCACGCAGTATTCAAGATGGGGTCTGACCAGCGCTGTGTACAGGGGGAGGACAACCTCCCTGGACCGACTGACCACACTGTTCTTGATGCAGGCCAGGATGCCATTGGCCTTCTTAGCCACCT
Source organism: Pitta sordida (assembly GCA_013390025.1). Classification (NCBI taxonomy): domain Eukaryota; kingdom Metazoa; phylum Chordata; class Aves; order Passeriformes; family Pittidae; genus Pitta; species Pitta sordida. Next base: position 122,495 of record WEKX01022742.1, on the reverse strand, counting down.
GGGCACACTGCTGGCTCATATTGAGTTTCCTATCAATCAGTACACCTAAGTCTCTCTCCACTTCACTAGTCTCGAGCCATTCCTCCCCCAGCCGGTAGCGGTGCATGGGGTTGTTATGGCCGAAGTGAAGAACCCGGCACTTAGTTATGTTAAATCTCATACTGTTAGAGCATGCAATGATCCATATTTGGCCTATTATTACAGGTACATCCAACTAAAGAAGGCACAAAATTAGTTTCAGTTAGTATAGCATAATTTAGACCAAGTCTGCTAGTTTCTAAGCTGTTTGTACTGGATTGAGACCACACCAGGCATTCTCTGTGACCCCTGTCTACATGATCAGCTCAAAGCCACTGAGGACTGAAGTGCAGATGTGCCAAAGAGATTACCATTGCTGTCCCTTGCTGGGGAGCATGCACAAAAGTGTTCAAGGGCCACCTGAAAACTGTGACCATCTGTCCAAGCATAGAAGTAGGTCCTTCTTTTGGGAGCAAGGGTCCGTCACTAGGAACAGTGGTGTCTCTCACCTCTGCTTGTGGCAGTTTAAAGAAATTTTTAGCGTAACTGTGTTTTGGCTGATGCTACAGAGAACAACTGCCTTTCATGCTAAATATCACTGCAAAATCCTCCCCAAGGTAGCACAGCGGTCACTTCAACAGAGATAATGGAGAAATAACCCAAGATGGAAGCACAGACTGCCAGAAAAAAATCTCACCAAATGAACACACACAAAAAAAAGCAAAACTCTCTTGGCTCCCTGAGATTGACTGGGCATCATGTTAAGTTCACAAATTTCAATTAGTACCCTGGAACTAATGTCTCCTCTTACCTCCAGTGTACTTCAGCTCCCTTCCTGTTTTATTGGCCCCCTCTCCTTTGACCATGATTTTTTTCTGGCGGTGGGCCAGAGAGAACATTAAGGACCTGAATTTCCAAATTTAATTACAGTGTTTAAATAATGATACAGAACATCGATTCCATTTACTTACAATGGCAAAACCCAACTTTAAGTATTTAAGACCTGGGGTGCTTCCTGTCTCACTGCTCTCTGTTTAATCACCCTCTGCCAAGTAGAAAAATCCCTAAAAGGCTGGTCTGCTTTCTACCATTAGAGAAACTGAAGACCTCAGGCACAATAGAAGCTTTTATTTAGTGGTTTTGTCCTGGAGAGAAAGATTTGCCTGAAATTAAGTAGGTGGTATATTTGAACGTTTATATTGCACAGCTACAACTCACTCTGAGCTTCTTGGGCACTGGCACAGTTTGACTTGAGTTTATAACTGGTGCATTTATAAACTCTTTTTCTGGTCTGGCTGCACAGAAAGACTATGGTGAGGATACATGGGTCTTTGAAGAGAAAATGTCCAGAGGGCTCAGAGCATGTCTGACACAGGACAGTCACACCAGTTCCCAGGCACATTGCACCCTCACAGCCCCAGGATGCTGCCTACAGGCTGCTGCTGTGGGAAGCTGCTGAGGTGCTCTCAGTCCTCGTGTCCTATGAGGGCACACATGTCCTGCATTCTGAGCAGCTGCTCAGTGAGCTGGGCTGTCATGGGACGAACTGAAAGCTGCCCCCTGCCTGCTTTCTGAGCATTTTAACCTAACTCCAGCAAAAAGCCATTCCAGAGTTACAGACAATAGCAATTCCTTAGCACATCTATACAACAGAGCTTGGAGCTTTCTGGTTTAATGAGACCTATCAGGATGATTTTACTGTGTTCATGCTTTTCCCAAGGCTCAGACCAGTGGAAATTCCTTGCCATGTTTCTTTACAACATCAGCAGGTCCTTCCCTGCTTCTCTGCCCTGGGACCAAATCACCCTGCATACAGTGGCAGGTCCTCTACTCATTCTTCCTGCCAGTCTCTGCCCGTTACTTATCCATAGTCACTCCCCAAAATCATCCATGTAGATGGTCTTTCTCTGATGCCGTTGGCATCTTTCCTTCCGTGACTTTCCAGTGCTCACACAGCCAGGGAAATAGAAGGACTCTGCCTTGGGTCTGGCCATGTGGGTAGCACATGGGGAAGTTTGGTTTGAACCTTCTGCCCTTGAAGTCCGTGGGAAAGGTCTCTTTGATATGGACACAATCAAGTTTCACCTGTACTTTATTCATTTACCAGTGCAGCCAGTGAGAGGCTGGGAGGAAAAGAAAGCATAGGAACTAGAAGGGGAAGGCAGATTAAAATGTATTTAAACTTGTGACTGTCCCTTCTTAGAGCTGAAATGACAGGGATTCTTGCCCAAGTTTCCCGTACTGAGTTGACCAAACAATCCTCTTTATGTTCCCTGTGTCACATTTGTTCAGTCGCTCTCCCAGGAGAGGATAATTTTGCAGCTTTCTTGAATTGACTGAGAGCAGCTTTACATTAATAACAGTGTTCTCTTGACAGCTCTTAATGCTGATTTCTTATGCTGCTGTGGCAGCATTCCCAACATGATACACAACTGAGAAACATCCCATCCCTCATGCCCTGGATGGTCCCATAGCCCAGCAGAAGACAGGTGTTTTCCCTCACCCTTTGTGTTTGCTAATAATGTCACAGCCAGGCTAACACTGCTTTGACAGTCCAGCATAAGGCTTGTAGCACCCACCTGGGAGATGGTTTTCTTCCTCCTCATTATTCCATCAACCATCCATGAGTTCTTGCTGCCACAGAGCTTCAAATTGGTCCAAATTGTTCATCTGCACCCCAGAGACAGATTTACTGCAGACATAACAACCCCATGCACTGCTATCGGCTGGGGGAGGAGTGGCTAGAGGCTAGTGAAGTGGAGAGAGACTNGTGGCCTGCTAGATTGTGAGGGATCTAGGTGGTGTTACGCTCTGGGATGTGCTCTCGGACTCTGTACGGGTGTTAGGTGGTGAGTTGGACTAGATGATCCTTGTGGGTCCCTTCCAACTCATAATATTCTGTGTGTGATTCTGTGTGATCTCTTTTTTCTGTCCTTATCTCCTCTAAGATACATTAGAGCCTCCTATCACCCAGGGAATGTGCCATAAACCTGCACACTGCTTAGGATCTTGTTTGGTTTTCCTTGCAGCCACCCTCATGCCTCTCTATAATCCTTTTGAACACTTGTAAGTTTTCTCTTATCCTTAATGGTACCTAGTGGTTTCTTCTACCAAGCAAGTGCCCTGTACTGCCTTTGACTTGGCAGCAGGAGCAGAGGGGCCTGCAGAGCCACTTGAATATGGTCACATCCTCTTGATCAAAAGTTTTATTTGCTGCATAAGGGCAAGGAAATTCCCATCAGATCCAATTGCTCATTTTTCTGTTCAAAATGCCTTAGCAGACTCTGAAATAAGTTCAGTTATATCTGTCTGGTGTAGGTTATTCAATGGCCCCTATCTTTTTTCCTGAGTTACTCTGTTGTCTAAAACACTAGAATTACAGTATTATATCTAAGATGACAGAGATCTTCTGAGAGCTGCCTTTTTTGGTCATCTCATTTTTATCATGGATCTAGAATAAGGCATGGAACATATGTGCTGCAATCATGCCTTAATTCATTATACCACATTATATCTTAGTCACCAAGAACACCTTCTTGATGACGTGGCATTTTCTTCCTCTGAAGCTGAAGTCCCACCTTTCCTTTTGCTAGATGTTGCCTGCTTTTCACAGGTTTTCACACTGGAAAGATTCTGGAGGCAGTTAAAGTGGTTTATTATGTGATTTTTTTCTATGTAACTACTGAATTCGCAAATTTAAATGTTCTCAAATTTAAATGTTAGCAGAAAGGTGATGGGGAAAACCATAATCTCAGCTTGCTTTGTGATATTAATCATCTCCTTAGGTATTGCCTTCCTAAGAATAACATTTATTTGTTTGTTTAACTTTTCTAAATTATATTTTCGTGTTGATGCTGTCATTCTTCTCATGCAAATACTACCAGAACAAAGACTTTATAAAATGTTCCCGTTTCACTTGAGGGCCTTTCATATTCACTTACCACTCAGGTGTGAGTGGCCAGACCAGGAGCACTCTCTGGAGAATCCCAGACAAATGACCACTCCTCCTGTTTCCCAGGACAGGCCTCCAACATGAATTGATGGAGGGCTGTCATAAGGAGCCTGAGGTGTGAGAAAGCCCTCCATCTCAATGGAGCCTTGAGTCTTATTATTAATGTAGGTGGAGGAAAAAACTTCTCCCAAAAGACTTTTCCATGCTCACATCATTTGTAAATGCAATTACTGTAACGCTACGCTCCACTTGGTATATTTGCATAAGCAAGTGGTCTATATTTAGTTTAAAGAGAGGCTGTTTATTGAGTGTAATATGAGGCTAAAATTTTACAGATGAAGACTACAGACCATGGATAAAAGTTGTAATTGTCTTTCATCTCTGAACACATTTGCCATCTCTGATGTACATGGAGCATACGAAGAAAATCACAGAGATACAATTCCGTGGGGCAACCTGCAGTGAGTGAGTTACAGCTGCATGCTGCAATTTTTCAGAAGGTTTTTGCTGGAAAACTTCTCCAGAATATAAAATAGCATAAAACATCAGACTCATCTATTAGCTTTGAAAAACAGAAGGCAGAGATACAGCAAAAACCACCTGGAATACGTGCATACTTTCAGGGCCTCCAGAGGAACAGGTATGGAGGACTGCTGAGAATCAAATTAGGTTCAGGAAAGATCTGACAGACATTTGTTCTATTGTGAGGAGGGAAAGGACACATATATTGAGGTAATTTGTGCCTTATTCAGGGAAAATTATATTTTTCTGCTTCATCTCTCTTCTTTTCTCCCAGTGCCCTGTGCATTCATTCTCCCTGGTCTGTGAGATTATATGCTGGCATGAGGGACCAGCTCCCCATCTCTTTTGTCTTGGAGTATGTGTCCCCTTACCTTGAAGGGTCATTTTTGTTTTGTTGGAGCAGAAGCTTGTACACTTTGTATCAGGTTCATCTGCTGGAGAAAGTTGTTCAGAGAGGGCTTGCAGCTGACACAAAGATGGGATTTTATTCTCTCATTTCCTTTTTTTTATAATTCAAAGGGGGTAAACTGATTTGTTTCCAAATGCATAAAGCTTTTTTTCATTGTTCACAATTCAAATTCATTTTGTGGAGGTTCATAGACTTCATACGAGGATAGATCCCCTGGGTTTTATAGTGTAGATGGTAACACAACTAGCCAGAGTAGCAGGTACAGCAACATGGAAAGCCAAAATACAAACAACAGGCTGTGAGGGTTGCATTCATAAAACAAAATGAGGAATAAAACAAAAAGAAACATTCTCTGAAGTTGGTTATTTAATTTCTGGTAGCTTCAGCTCCCACACAGCCACAATATATACAGATGTAATCTTTTGCTACCTAAGGGTTTTTCAGATAATAAAAATAAGCACTACCACTCTCTCTGGAATTGTTTGTTTTATTTGAAGGACCTAGGAAAAATATAGTTCCTGGGAAATATTTAAAACATAAGCAATTTTGTTCTGTAGGGAAACTAGCAATAATCACTTTGTTTATCAGTTTTTCAGAGCACTCTAGTGACTAGTGAATTTTGCTCTAACTCAGCAACAAAAAAATTCCTCACATAGTTGAAGAAGAGACCTGAGGCCAGAGATGAAAGGTCTTCTACTGCATGGGCTTGGCATGGACCATTACAGTTCATCCAAACACAAAGTAAAAACTAGATGCTTGTTTTCAACTGGTCATTGACTGAGATCACATTCTTTGGCTATAGGTACAATGTTCTCAAATACTAAATTGCTGTGAACAATAGTTAAACAATATCCTGGTCTTGGGGTGTCCATCAGACTGGCAAAGGTTGGAGGCAGACATTTACAAAGATTCCATAGTATTCCTCTGTGTTTGGGGTATTTTTTCACTTATAATGTTTAGGCCGTGGAAAAATAAACTCCTTAGAGATATTGATGAAAAAGTAATGAAAAAAAAGATTTCTTTGATGTGAATTTATGTGCCATATTGTACCTGGAGTACTACATCCAACTCTGGGTACCCTAGAGGTCCAAGAGGCAGAACTGTTGATCACAATTCTAGAATGCAAATGATCTAAAACTGTAAGGATGCCATTCAGAAGTGATTTAAGGAAATTGGTCTGGACTCAAGGTGCATGAATTCTATAGGAAAGGTTTATTTTTGGCCCAAGAAACAAGGAAAGAAGAATGTTGACCAGCAATGTGTCTCTCAGTCCTGTCAGGTGCCAAAAGCCGCTCCCAGATGTTTTTCACCTATTTTATACCCATGCCTCATACACATGCAATTTACACCATGAATATGTATCCCTTCACCATTATGTCATAAACACTTTGTAATAAGCTCCTCGACCAATCCGCTCTGATGTTTCACATTCTTTTCCCCTTGTTTTGACTAAAATCCTCTTTTGTTTACCATTCAGTACTGGGAAACAAGGTTTTTCACCTTTAATATTCGGTCTTAATTTTCAGGCCAAGTGAATGATTTTTAAATCTTCTAATCCTTCTAAAATCCTTCTAAAATTCACTAAAATTTCACTATTTCACTAAAATCTCCAAATCTTTGAGGCTCTACCTAACTCACTAAAATCTATAGTTTTCTGAATCCTCAAATCAGAAGAATTTGTGCCAGGCTGCTCTGTCCCTTGATGATGTGGTCCAAGACCTGGGAGTCAGAGAGGCTAGAACAGGTCTGGGGATGCCAAGGTAGCCCACCTCACCACACAGACCACTCTGATGTCCTGCACAATTGGGAGTTTTCTCATATTGGCAAGGAGACAGAGGTCATCTAAGTGTAAAGTGTTGTATACCTGTATACCTGTATCAGACCATTGTGTGTGAGAAGGGGTGGGGTCTTCTAGCCAGCCAAGATACTATAGAAACTAAGATCAGTGGTCCTGGATGTCCACCTGGGTATTAGAGGAATCCATTGCTATTGCGTGGTTCATCTATCATGGCTTCAGTACTTCATGGGTTTTTTTTCAGGNGGGGCAGCACCTCTCGCTCACTTGGGGACAGCCCAGAGTTCTCTCCCTAATGAGTGTTGGAGTGATCACATACCAGGGAAGGTTTATAACACATTGTTGGTGGCTCAGTCTGTGAGTGGGGCTCAGTCCGTGATGTCCCTGCTCCCCGTCCAGGCGAGGCGGGTTGGGGCCATGCCATCCCTGCTGAGGTCCCAGCAGGGGTTAGTCANTGGGAGTTTTCTCATATTGGCAAGGAGACAGAGGTCATCTAAGTGTAAAGTGTTGTATACCTGTATACCTGTATCAGACCATTGTGTGTGAGAAGGGGTGGGGTCTTCTAGCCAGCCAAGATACTATAGAAACTAAGATCAGTGGTCCTGGATGTCCACCTGGGTATTAGAGGAATCCATTGCTATTGCGTGGTTCATCTATCATGGCTTCAGTACTTCATGGGTTTTTTTTCAGGGAAGACACTGTAGTCTTCCCTCCTTTCTTTGCTGTGTTTTTTCATTTGCACATGCAGAGAGGTCTTGTGCCATGCCAANCGAGGCGGGTTGGGGCCATGCCATCCCTGCTGAGGTCCCAGCAGGGGTTAGTCACCTGGCTGGGCTTAAAGTAACAGGGGATGGCATGACTTGTGGCAGTGCTATGCTGGGTCTCAGCGGCCACCCAGGGCATACCACAGCACAAGCCTTCCGCAGTAGGAACTGGGCATGGAGACACACAGGAGCAGGGCAGGGACTGCAGCATGGCACCGCGGGACTATAAACACCACAGCGAGCAGGAGGCACTCTGTCAATCACTGAGACAGATTCACGGGGAAAATTTGTTGCGACCCAGTGAGGTCAAAGTGGAGACGTCACAATGCACTGAGGCATGACTGTATCCTCCTACTATCGCCTGGTGCCAGGAAGAGTTATGATGACAGAAAGTGCACTACTATCAAGGACCTATTCTACAACCACAAGCATCTAGACTTGCATTTCAGTAGATCAAACCCTAGAAGACAGCAGGGCAATCTCTATCCATGTGTAACACTAAATGGCTTATTAGTCAGGTAAAATTTATGTAATTTAGATTTAATCCAGTAAAGAGATATAGGACACAGGCAAGTTAACACAACACTCTAATAGGACAAAATGTGCAATGGAAGGTGTCTAGACTATTCAGATCATGTCTTTATTTTGCAGCCTCTTTGACATAATTAAAATTCGTTGGACTACAGTATATCCCCACTGCATTGCGACCCCTCCATTACGATCCCATGGATTTGCGAGGAAAATTTCTCGCAGTTCGGTTTCAGGCATTTGCGAGGTTCCCCAGCTGACACATGCACAGTGTCTCTGCTCTGCCGAGGGGCAGTGCCAGAGGTCCCTGTGGGGAGGGACTGGACCGAGCCTGTGGGGAGGATGCGCAGTTTCTGTGGCTCGCCGGGGGCTGTGGGACAGAGACAGCCACTGTAGAAGACAGAGCAGGGCCCTGTGTGGCATGAGGCACCAGATGGGGATGAGTCCCCCACCTGCCTACGCTTAATTAATGCAGGTCCCTGAGTGTCGCTCGCCCACCCGTGTGTGCAGAGCGCCTGCAAGCTGCGAGCGGGCAGTGCTTCTGTGCGTGCGTCTGTCTTACTGTTTCTCTGGCTACAGGCGAGGAAGGGAACTGCCCCAGGAAAGTGGGGCTGGCTGCAGCGTGTCAGTGGGACATGCTCACTCCACTGCCATAGCCTGCCTGCACTGCACAAGGCCAGGACGCGGGGCCAGGACACAGGGTCGGGATGCAGCAGGCATGAGCATGGGGGCTGGAGGCGGGGGTGTGGGAGAGAGGATCAGCGGCGTGGGGTTTGCGCTGCTGGTGTGGCCATCTGAGCACATGCGGTCGCAGCAGTCCAGCCCTGGCAGCAGCTGCAGAAGCGGCAGCGTGGTAGAAGAGCAGTCTAGGGATTCTCAAGGGGGGTTGTCTCCCCAGGCAGACAGGGCACAGAAACGCTTTGCTTTCCCCCCCTGTGCTGTGAGAGCCTTTTGGTCTCCCAGGAGGATCCAGCCTGCACCCTCCTGTGGGATGGAGAACGTCAGGACACTGGGGTTGGTACCAGTTGGTACTCTCCCATGAGAGTGTCCTTGCACCCTGAAGGGGTCCCACGGAGGGAGGTATTAGTCCCTGCTCTCCCATGCTGAAGTATATAAACTTATAGACGGGTTCTCATGTGAAGCTCACTGGTCAATACCACCTGCAGTGTGAAAAACATGTTAACTGTATAAGAATCGCTCGGGACTTCAATAAAGAGATTCAGTGTGTTCACCCGCATACTGAGTCTCTTGTCACTTCTCTACAGTGGTGTCCTGCTGGGATGCGGCAGGGGGATGGTGCTGAGCTGCCTGTGAATGTCCAGAAGTGACATGTGGGGATGGACAAACCCCAGGGATGGAGAAATCCTGCAAATGGAAAAACCCCATACAGGGACAAACCCCAGGGATGGACAAATCCCACAGATGGACAAATCCTACGTGGGGATGGACAAATCCTTAGGGATGGACGAACCTCACAAAGGGATGGACAAACCCCACACAGGGCTGCGAAAACCCCACTGATGATGAATAAACCCCACCCCCAATCACACAACTTGATTCCAAGGACAGTCCTGTCCAACCCATCAGAAGCCAGACCAGGCTCACTCACCTCCTGACAGACAGCTGCTATGTGTCCTCCAGCCATCTCTATCTGTCCAATAAGACCAGACAAAGGGCCTCCGTCCATGTGCTCCATCACCAGCCAGAGCTGCTCGTTGAGAAGGTAGCTGGAAGAGGACAATAGTGTGGATGAGAATGTGCACAGCTAAATTGCCTTATGGAAAAGACGAGTCTCCTGAGTTGTGTTTCCAGGGCACTTGTCAATGAAGACAGACTAAAAGGAAAGACGTTCCGCCTCGCCTCCCCAGTGCTTGGCAATCTGGGCAGTCTAAATGAGAAAGGCATCTCTGGGAAAAAGGAGACGGCTGAGGTGGCAAGGAAAGGAAAGCAAGGGAAACAGGCAGTTTAGTGACAGCAAAGATAAATCCGGAACCACGGCACATCCCCTCAGCCACTTCATCATCGTAACACATCAATTCCACCCTTCACTCCAGCCACAAGGAGACACAGTTTTCACAGGTCCTCTCCAGGGGGAGAAGGGCATGCAGCAATGAGGACAGAATTTGGTCAACCCTTTGGAAAACTTTGCATCAAAACACAAACCATCATGGAGGAAGAGAACAGGCAGGTTAAGGATTTAGTGAGAGATCCAGGTTTTGGAAAACTGTCTGCAAACGGTGTGCGCCAGGAACTGATGAAGCAGACAAAATGCAATTGCCTCCCATACATCAATCCCCTGAAATCAGGAAAATGTTCCACTCAAACCCACCCAGGTTTTTTTTCCACATCATCAGTTGTGCTCCTGAGCGTGACATTCCCTGCACAACACCCTCAGGACTGGCTGGAATTGCAGGGCTCACCCATCCCAGCAATTCCCACCTGGAGCCTGTGCTGGGGCTACAACGTCCCCACCGTCCCTTCCCCACTCAAATCAAAAGGGAATCTCTGCAAAAGGCACACTGTCATATGGGCCTTATGAACTTTTCTCAATGGCCATATGTATGATATGAAGCTTTCTCAATGGCCATTGTTTGTACTTATGGTATTGTAGATCATCCACAAAGGAAAAGAATAAAAGAACCATGTTTCTGAAAAATATGATGTCTGTATTATATCTCTTCTCTCTTTAAAAAAAAAAATTGTATTTATGGAAGCTTTATTTAAGCTTCTTCTTGTGTCTTTCGTGCTGGTGTAAATGCAAAGTCATCTCATTAAAATGTATTAAATTACACTGGCATAAGATCAATATGGAAAGAGATTTGGGCCCATGCTTTTTTGTATGGATTCTAAAGTATCAAAACTACCTCTGCTACGTCAGGAGTTGCACTCATACAATAAGGTAAGGATAAGGCCTAAAGAACTCTGGTTACCCCTGTATCCATTTTCACTGACAACACTAGTCTATACTATTGAATAAGCTATTATGCTTTGATTGATTTTTTTTCTTCAGGCATGAATTTTATATTTGATACAATTCCTGCAAAAGAAAGACAAGTGATGTTACAAAAGAGGAACCCCAACTTTACAATACAAAAATTTATTTGGAAAATTCCCATGGAATAAAAATTTGTAGTAATTTGTTGTTCTACGTTTGACACTTAATAAAGACCAGGAAATTTTTCTCCTGGAGGGTGATATGTATTTTTGTTCCAATTAGATTTTTGTTGCTTTGTGGTTTTTTTTTTCTCTGCCTGCCTCACAGCTGAGATGGATTATGTCTGCTCTCAAGAGAACTGCCTCAAAATGCACTGAGGACTATGACACTGACTTCTATGAGTTTTGAATCAGACCAAGCTGAAGTTTTCTTGGCTTTTAAGACTGCTGGTTTCTGTCCTAGATTTCAGTATGAGGCAGTGAAATGGGCTTAAAATTAATAGATCCTTCTCTCTTGCATGTTTGTTTAATTTGCGGCAGACAACTGAATATGAGCATTCTAACTGAAGCCAATAGCAGAAACTTTTAAAAGTGCACGTTTCAGCTACTGTTTAGTAGTCTTCCAATGTTATCTCAGAATTCACAGGTTCACAGGTTATTCTGAGTTGGAAGGGACCCACAAGGATCATCTAGTCCAACGCCCAAGCGAACGCCCACCCAGAGATTGAACCCACAAGTGTGGAACCATGGGCACCATGCTCCATCCATCTAAGCCTCCCATCATCTAGGCCATGTCACTGAGTTCCTCATCCAGTCTTTTCTTAAACACCTCCAGGGATGGCGATGCCACTGCCTCCCTGGGCAGACCATTCCACTGAGCGGTCACTCTCTCTGTGAAAAGCTCCTCCTAACATCCAGCCTAAACCTCCCCTGGTGTAGCTTGACGCCATGTCCTCTTGTTCTGGTGCTGGCAGCCTGAGAGAACAGATTCACACCCACCTGACTGCACCCTCTCCTCAGGTGGTTGTAAACAGCAATCAGGTCACCTCTGAGTCTCCTCCAGGCTGAACAACCCCAGCTGCCACAGTCGCTCCCCATAGGGCTTGTCCTCCAGTTCTTTCACCATCCTTGTCGTCCTTCTCTGGACCCTCTCAAGCAGCTCAACGTCATTCCTACAGCGCCGAGTACAGGGGAAGGATAACTTCCCCAGTCTGATTGGCCACACTGTTCCTAATACAGGCCAGGATGCCATTGGCCCTCTTAGCCACCTGGGCACACTGCTGGCTCATATTAAGTTTCCTGTCAACCATTACTCCCAAATCCCTCTCCATTTCACCACTCTCCAGCCACTCCTTCCCCAGCCAATAGCGATGCATGGAATTGTTATGTCCAAAGTAAAGAACAGAGCATTTAGACTTGTTAAATCTCGTATTATTGGAATCTGCCCATTTCTCTAGCCTGTCAAGGTCCCTCTGAAGGGCCCTTCTGCTCTCTGGCATTTCAACATTTGCCCCCAGCTTGGTATCATCTGCAAACTTGCTAATGTGGTGGACTCAATTCCCTCGTCCATATCGTCAATAAAGATATTGAACAGTGCTGGGCCTGTTCACTGATCCCTGTGGACTCCGCTAGTGACTGGCCGCCTGAACTTATATCAAATTTTATATTGTGGAAATAAGAAAATAAGTTCCATTTAGTTGTAGTTTTCCAGTCCTTATTCTATTTCAGAGAAGTATTTCACCATAAGACTTTAGTCAGTCTATTTGGGGCGGGATACATATACTTGTAATGGACATATGTAATTTACTTTATACCCGAGAGACAAAGACAGATACGTTTTATTTATTCAGAAATAAGACCTTTTTAAATGAGTCTCTGCCTGTTCTGAATAAATAATCTTGCATATATAATTTGTTTCAAGATAGATGAACTAGTGCACCAGTATTAAAGATAGTTAAGAATACCCTCCAAAATGTGAATCACCCAGTTGCTGTGAGAGATGTCACCTTGCATGACTAAAATAGAAGCTTAGGAAATGAGAATGGAGATTAATGTCATGTTCTCATGCTCTTGCATAGAAGTTATATATAGTTTCAATATCTACTGCTTGATCTTTTCATATCTGAGGTAAATTAGTTTATGGAGCATTCAGATGCACATAAAGAATGATTAGATGCAGTAAAGATTTAAATTAATCTGTCTACTGTGTCCAGAATCAATAAGAGGGTGTAACTTTTTAGTATTTTGAGCTAAATTTCTCACTAATTAGAGGCTTAGTTTTCACTTAATGAGCTCTTCTGAAAGCCAAGTGTCTGTCATCTCACCTGATCACAGCAAATAACCTTCCTCTGTGAAGATAACTTGAGCTTACTGCATTTAAATTCAAAATTATCTCCTAACAAGGATCACTGATAAGCACTGGAATTTTCTACAAAGGGCCCAGTGTGGCAGCCAGTGTATGGCTGCTCCATATGCTGTGTAAAGGTGTGAACCTGCTCTGCTTTGAGTTTCCCAGAGCCCCTGGACTGTTTTAGGGAGGCACAAAGCAGAAGGACACTAGGCCACCCTTGTGATGATGGAGTCACACAGTATCACAGTGTCACAGTATAGAAAAGGCTGGAAAGGACCTTGAAGATCATCTAGTCCAACCTATAATCCAACTAACCTATCCTCTACATCTAGATCATATCACACAGTTCTGAAGGTCACTTGGGGTGTGTATGGAGGCTGAGAGCACAAGTTAATTTCTCAGTCACCATCATGTAAACACGGTCACTTTCCAAGTGCATTATAAAACTACTGGAGATGCATTTGTTGTTCCACCTCTAAAGTGCAAAAGTCAAGGAGGGCCAAGAAACCTGACTGGTGTTAAATGGTAAAAAGCTAAAATTCTGTGTCAAAAGATATCATCCTCTAAGCTTTGACTTTGTAATTACAGTTTGCATCTTAAATACGTATGAGCTGCATTCCAGCACAACATACTGTATCATCTGCCAGATGCTGCCCTTGGGAGATAGAATAATCAATAGCATAAAGAAAAGAGTTCATTTTCCATAACAGTTTCTGAATCTCAGTCCTTAGATAGGTTTAAATTAGAATAAATTCATCAAATTCCCATAAAAATCATGTTGAGTCAAAAGCTTAGAAGTTCTCTCAGTTTCTCTGTGATGAACTGGACTGGTCTGCTGACTGAGGAAAACTGTAATGGGAAATGGGTCGATGTAGCAGCCAAAGCCCAGAAGCTGCTTTAAATTAGGAATTATTATAGAATTAGGATACTGCAGCCTTATCAGACCTGCTCGGATCTGTATTTAAAATAAATTGAGTCATTAGAATGTGTAGTGTGGTTAATGCTAATGAACTGGTTGATTTAATTACATAAGAAAAATGTCTCTAATCATTGGAGGGAGTAGGGTTTTTCTTTTATAGGTTTTTTTTTTTTGCTTTTTACCTAACATCAGTGATGATACTGATGTTCTCTGTGCTAAATTTCTTATAACACATTTGGTAGTTATCACATCAGCTGATACAACCTTGAAAGTGTTAAGGAGACAAAAATTAACCACACCTGAGCTGTGCCTGATGTTGATTTTCTGATACATGTTCTCTCACCTCTCTTTAGCCAGATGGAGAGTAATACCCAAAGACTTTGCATGATCAGAAAAGCCATAGAGATCTAAATTAACAATACAGTCTATTTTTAAATGGAGAGAGTATTTTAATCATTGGTTACCTGATGGCCTGAAAACATCTTTGTCAGTCATCTCGTATTTTTCTGATGAGGTTCATCAATAAGTTAAAATAAATAACATTATTTTATCTGAATCTCACATCCTTCTGTTAATCAAGAAAAGCTTATTAATGAATTTGTTCCAAAAAGACTTCTTTGACCTAAACTCAACCTCTCTGACATTAGATGCCTCACATTTATCTCATCTGTCTCAAGGAGGTTTAGAAGCTCTTTAAGTAATCAAAGGTACTTCCCCTCTTTAGCCAGATTTCTTTGAAGGGCATTTTGTTCCCCTAATTATTTTACACTGAATGTAGATGACAGTTTTTCAAGGAGAAATACAGATGAGATGAATCCCATCTTTGAGGCACTGCAAATGCATCAACAATGGACAAATCAATGCTGTCAAAATAATTTCAGTTTTCAGTCTTAATAACTCTTAAAGGCGAGAGAAAAAACCTGCACAAACTTAGAAAGATTTCGACTTGAAATTATGAAGGTGAATAAATGACATATATCATGTATCATGTAAGGCATCTGTTCTCATGGAGTGTTTTGTTTCCTGTACTAACTAACAAAAATATTTTAAGCTCCTATCTTCCCTTAGCATTGAATCAAAGTTTGACAGCAGAAATACTGTTATTTTACGTGAGTAGATGATGCATTCATTCATAAGTCTTTAGAATAATGTTGTTTAGCAGCTTGCTTTAGGGTGAAAGAATGTGCCCATTACTTATTCCTTGTAAACAAACACAAAGTATATAATTGACACAAAGTAAGCAATGTCTGGCAGAATCCTTGTTGCTGGGAACAGTGGGAATTGTATAAGGTATCCCCATTATCCTATCAGGTTAATTTTGCTAAGTTTATTTTAATGAAGCGCAGAAATGCGACTGCCTGTTCAGCCTCTCATCTTGGGAACATATTGTAATTAACTGCCTGAGCAGCTGTATGGTGTCAGGAGAAAGCTTTAAATGATGTGACTGTTGATATTACTTGTGTTAGAATGATTCTGGAGATTGGAAGGGAAGCGTTGATTGCCTTTTAAGGCAGTGTCTAAAGCCTAAATGAGTTCTGACACCTGAAGGAAGAAGAAATAGCCTGCAGATTTCACATCAGCACTCTATAAAATGCATTTGAAAGCCTGATCACCATGACCTAACCTTTGCAATTTTTTCAGACCCTCCAGTTGTTGTAACATATTTGATCCTCAAATTTTGTTCAATTGGTACTGCGAATGGTAACATAAACTCAATGGCAAAGGAACATCTATGCACTGTGTAAGCCAATTTCTTCATTTTGGAAGGAATCAAGATACTACCAATGACTTTTCTCATGAGTAAACAGCAATAGAACACTGAAAATCTGCCAAAAGAAAGGCATGAGGGGAAACTATTACAACACTTTCATAAATGGAACAAATGGAGTTGTTCTGGCAGACAGCTAGAGTTTGTAAGGCAAGGATGGGGCAAGCCTTGAATAATACATGTAAGATATTAATTAACAATGGTTAAAAGTACTATCTTTGTTTATGAAAAAATGTGACAGTAAGACAAATGATGGTCATCGTGGTGAATTATCATTAAATGCCGCTGTGAGCCAAACGACTACTTAAAGACTTCTGTACCTTCTCTTCTCCAAGCTGAGCAACCCCAATGCTCTCAGCTTGTTTCTGTAACTCTATACCCTGTTCAAGTCACTTATGTCAACAAAACAACTGACAGCCTGGTCTAGTGGAAGGTGTCCCTGTCCATGTCAGGGGCGTTGGAACTAGATGATCTTTAGGGTCCCTTCAAATCCAACCCATTCTATGATTTCATGTTACCAAAGGCATGTGCTTTTCTTGCCTTTGCAGTTGGGGAGCTAGCTCAGCACAGAGGCTGTCAACAGGACATGGAGCTCTGAGTTATCCTGGAGTAGAAGCAAGAGGGGCTGGGCTTAGTAAGGCCTGTGATCTCATGAGCTTTTTTTTTTTTTTTTGCTTTTGTATGTAAAAACGTGACATTCTGGCAACTCACATTTGTAGACAGACTTCATAACCACCTCTTGGTTAAGTATGGTTTCCTCTGGAACCCCTTTGCAAAAATCTCTTGATGTGTTTTGTTTAAGAACATAAGGTCCCCTGAAAGGAAAACGTTTCTCACAAGCTCGTTGTCTATTGTGCAACACAGAAGCTTCTGGGCCATATTGGTGTTGTTATTTGTATTTCAGAGAGTGCTACAGAGATTTGAGAAAAGTTGGGGTTTTGACTGGAAGAATGGGTTTCCCCATGAAAAGTTGCTTCAGGGACATTAAAATCATAAGTGAAAAGGCCACAGCACAATGCACAGAAAAGCATTCTAGCAATGATTTGGGGGGAATATAAATTACAGTCAGAGCAGTACTAAGTGAAAAATATCAGCATAAATATTTCTCTATGCCAATGTAGATCCTAACAGAGATTTAGACACATAACTGCTTAATAATACCAAAGCATTTTTTCTAATAATAGAGATTTTATATTTTTGCCATACCAAAGGATTTGTTCTAATAATACAGATTTTGATATTTTTGCCATTATGAGCAGTACGTATTAATTCTTAATTTGAAGTACATTTGTCTTCATCCTTCACAGTATCCCTTTTCATTAGCACTCTAAACTCAGAAACATACTGTATTCATTCCACTGATTCTGATCTAAACTACCCTCTTGGGTGAGAAATGCAAAATACATTTATTCTACTTTAATTAGGCCTCTAGCAAACCCTTGGAAAATGGCACTTTTGAGCAGAAGACGAGAGAGCTATTTCCTTTAGACTTGCCCTACCATGATAGCAGGTTGACAAAAGGAGCTAGGAGTTAATAGGAAACATTAACCAAAATTTGCCCTTGTAGCAGCCAGCAGTTCAGCTGCCATTTCATATTTCTTCCGTGACATCACATGTGCTTCCAGACTGTAACATTTTTCCATGGCCTTCAGGGAGTGCACAGCACAGTAATAAGATGAACTGCTTTTAAAAGATTTTTCTAATACCATCAGGGCTGACACAGCACTGATGTCAGTGGAGGTAAGGGAGAGTGCTGAACTCCTCACCTCCATTCCTATCACAGGGAAGATGAAAAATTAATACCACCAGCATTGCAAGCTGCCTGCATCTGCTCACAACCAACAGGAGCAAAAGGTAGGGCGTACCAGGGCCCCTAGCAGCCACAGTGCTCAGGTTTGAGTGCTGTCAGGCATGAATAATAATAGGATCTATTGAGTCGGGGTAAGAAGGGGCACAGAAAGCTCAGCCTTTCTTTTTCCCCAGAAACTAAGGTTGGACCCACACCTTAAAAACACAGTTGTCCTCTCAAGGGATACAGGTACATTGAGAGACAATTAAGCTGCATTGGACAACCCCAGTGGTTCTTTATGTAGTGGCTGGCCTTTTTCAGGTTAGAGAAACACCCAAATTCTCAGTCACAACATTCTTGTCCTAAAAAGAGGACACTAGCTCACGGGGAAAAACAGTGACTAAGGCATCACTAAGATAAAATTCTTCCCAGGCCTGGCCTTTGCTTGGCCACTGGCTTGGGATGACTCACTGTGATTTTTTCTCTTTCTCTTCGAAGTTCCATCTGTTCAGCGCAAATCTTTTAGGGCAGGAGCATGTTTTGAAATGGGTTTGTCTGACACCAAAGATGATCGAATTCCTCAAGTTCAACTGCAGTGTATAAATAGTAAAAAGAAGGTCAACATGCTGCAGAGAGCAAAAGCCTCATGCATTGTATTTTTTGACCTTTCCAACTTGTAATAAATTTACAAATGTGAAACAGAAAGGATCCAAGTTAAATGAAGAGTGTATGAAGAGGAGGAAGAAGGGAGGGAAACCATATACTTATGTTTTATGAATAATCCTTTGGCAATTTGTCATCTGGTTTCTTTGAGATAAAAAGCCAATATAAAGAAATCTAGAGCAATTTTGTCCCAGCCTATGAAATGTCTTAGGCTCTGCTCAAGCTTTCATTTTTGATACTATGTATATGTTTTGCACTTCGTGTGTTTTGTCTTTTCTGGATAGAATAATGAATTCTATCATCATTATTAGGTATTATTACCATTTTGGTACTTATTATACTCTTGAAGCTACAGATACAGCTGAAAAGTGACCTGACTGCACTTGTAGAATATGCTGGTTTTAAGAAGTTGTTTCTAATGCTTAATGAAGACATAATTGGAACAAGAAGTTCAAAACCTGAAAAAAAATCCAACCTCTATTTTTTTTTTTTTTTTAGAGAACAGCTGCAGAAATTTCTGCCAGAGTCAAGAGAAATAGTTGATAATTCCATCTGTCTTTCTCGGCTTTTTAAACCAGTCTGAGTGTGTTTCCCAACACCCCAGTGACTTTGATGACATTCAGCATAGCAAGGTGGAATATTGTTACCTTGGCAAATAACATGGAGAAGCCATGGAAGAAAATCAATACTGCCTTAATAAAAAGACTAAACATCTTCCTGTAGGGTATTAATTGAGCTGGACAGTACCTCTGTCCTCCTCCTGGATTCAAACCCTCCACAAACAGGACAAAAGGGAGGTCTCAGTCTTTCAGAGCTCATAGGGTAAATGTAAGATGAGAAGCAACAGGCAAGGTTAGGAAACCACAAGGAAACCAGCACACACTGTTGGTCAAAGAGATAAATTCAGCAGTTTCAGGAGAGGAAGGACATGAGCCCTGATCACAGAGCAAACAGATGTTGAGGAGGGATTTCAGAGTAGAAGCATAACAGATTCATACCAGGGAGGTCTGGGAGAGTTTTCTGACTAATCTCAGGGAAAACCAGAGAAGATATAGAGCAACTCATTTGAAAGCACAAAGCATTTGATCTGACACCAAGGCCCAGCTGAGGATAAGGAAGACTACTAAGGCAAGGGTAAAAAAATGTAGGCTGTGAAATATGTTCAACTCGCTGTACTACAGGCCAGTGAACACCAAAAGCAGTTGGAAGAGATGGTGGATGATATGAGCAGCAGTGTTTTGAAAAGGCAGGAGCAGGGAAAGGAAGATGCTTACGTTATGACAAAGAGGCAGGTTGATGGTGTCACCACAGTGACAAAGCCAAGAGATGGGGCAGGCAAAAAGGGAAGAATTAGGGCCAGAGTCAGAGTCATGGTGAGACTACACATACCCAAAACACATGCAGGAGACAGGCTCAGTTGGTGGGTAGGAGATTGATTGTGATATAATCTTTGTGTATTTCCCAGCACAGGATTTATTCTCCAAATGGCTGACAGAACAGATCTGCTCTTTTTGATGTTTTTATAATATGTTCTTCAGTAATGTAGCAGCCAGCCAGCTGATCCAGCCTCTGCCAGCCATAGGTGGGCTATCGACTCACCACAGCAAGCAAATGCAACTCTATTGATTTAAAGATGTATGAGTCTCCTGCTAGAAAATCATTGTATTCAATGGTTTCTTCATTGAATTGAATTATGGGAGTAGGTTTTCCATTATATTCAAATGACATTTTTTCCTTTTATAGGTGACATATAGCAGCACATAAGAAATACATGGAGAGAGGCATCTTGAAACATGTATGTACAATGAAGGCAGCCTTGAATGACAAAAAAGGTCAGTGTGGCAGGTCCATTTCATGCCGAGGGACACAGTGCAGAACTGTCCAAATATTAAACTGTCATATGATTGTGCTCTGGATAGATGAAACATACCTTTTCTCTTTCTTACATCAGGCTTTATTAGCACAGCAAAAACCTTCACCCAGTTTTCTCAGAGTAAAGAGGTTGTTTTTCTGTTCTTCTCCTGGTCTCACAAATCATGAAATCCAAGTTGTGCAATCAGAGGGACGGAGTACACGTTTTTGGAGCACTGTGGTTGGGGATATGAGCAGCAGAGACTTGAAAACCCTCACACTAGGGAAGGATAAATTCCTGTATTTTTAGGTACAAACTTCTTCACCGTATAGGTTTGAATATCTGTAGTCTGCCAGCCACATGGATCTATGCATGGCAGACAGCTCCTGCAAGTATAGAACCTGAAGTTCTCCAGGTTTTTGGACAGAATTATGCACTGGTGGACAAATCTGAATGTTAAGGGATCTTGAAGGTGATAGGGGTACCAATCTGATTTCAGTGGGTGACAACAGAGATGTGGAATGTTTGTCTTTATAAGGATAGGAAACTTTGGGGCTGACCAAAAACACACACAGAGAACGGACAACAAGGAGAATATCAAGGCAATTATGGTTTTCAAGCAATTGTCTGAACTTTTGGCTTCCAAATTCTGCAGAACATTACTATAAATCCAGTCTTAATTTAGGTGACTTTAATCTTGCCTTCACTGCAATTACATGGAATTGAATTGTGTCCTGCATTTATCTCTGCAGTAAGCTCTTCAGGAGCACCTCAGTCTTAAGATGGTATCAACACACATTCATCATCCCTCTATATTTTCATTAGTTTTCTGACTGCATCTTCCTAACCTGATACACTGCTTCCATTAGTCCTGAAACAGAAACAGCTGATCTCACAGAAGGGCCCTTGCCTATCTTATTCAACACTTTTTTATAGATTTATATATCTCAAGTTCAAGTTCTCTCTTAGTTTGTTGCTTATTTAGGTCTCAGTGTAATTGTGGCAAAGAACCTCAATCTTGATCAAATCTTTTTGCTCTTCTTCCTGTGTTTCTCCAAAGCCATAATTGGATTTTTGTACAAGTCTAGTGAAAATAGAATTTTCCATTTTCAAACATTAAAGGTCTCCACAAGTATTTATTGATTACTGTTTCTTATGAATCCTCTTTGAAGCTGGTATGGTCTGTTACATTTGTTTAACCAATGGATAAATAAGCCATGAGGAACTTCATAGAGTTTGAATGACATAGTAGCACAGATATCTTCATTAAATCCCTCCTTTCATGCCAAGCTCTGATAGGAAACTTTATTCTTCCCTGTCCCTGGACTCCACAGCCCATGAGTTTTACTACCACTCAGTGTTAGTTCAGCACATTGCAGCCCAGTGCAAACACCATGCAGGCTGGGGCACAGTACCCAGGTCTTCCTCTGACCCGTCCACGCTGTCCCAGGGTTGTTGGCAAACTGCTACTGTGAAGGTTTCCTGGACTCTGCTGGCACTCAAGCTGTGCCTAGGACAATCTGCAGAAAGTCACGCAGCCCAGAAAATGTTCAACAAAGCATTCAGCCAAAGCAAGTGAGGGCAGACACATCCCTCTGCTATCCCCTGCAGTGAGAGAGAGAGAAGCTGAGGGCCCACCTCTCCATTTGATCTCCCCCATCTCCTCCAATCTAATAATTTCATAGACCATGAGCTTGTTTAGGAGCAAAGAAACAGTCTGGCCTTTGCCTAACTGATTTTTTTTTTCTTTCAAACCTTTTTGGCATCAAACTGTACTTCCTTACCAGACATGAACCACTGCAGGGGACCTGCCAGTCTTCTCCTTTGGGAACCATGCTCCCTGAATGGATACACACGCTTAGCAGGAATCCATTCTGCTGTCATTTTTCCATGTGAAATAAATTAGGTTCTTTTAGTTTCCTCCAGTAAAATAAACTTTTTGCTTATCCTTTGCTCTGCTTGCCTCATTTTGTACATGTATTTCTTTGTTCAGGCATGGAAAACCAGAATTCCCAGGCTATCGCAGATTAAGTCTCATGACAGTCTTGCATTTCCTTATCTCCAGTTATCTGACAGTTCTTTAATGATATCCAGTTTGGTTATCTTAAGTAATAATTTCTTACATATCAAGAGAAATATGCACTGTTTGTGTATTCAGAAAATCTCATATCTTATCAAAAAAGACCTCCAACTATACTGGGGATTTTGGTTTTGACAAAGACTTGTAACATATTAATTATTTTCTCGGTATATGTTTATTTTCCTTAATAATTCCTTCAAAAGCCTTAGATGTAATTGGTATCAAACTACTTGGGTTTTAATTCTCCGGTTCTTTTTTTTTACCTGTTTCAATAAGTCTGTTCCAGTGAATTCATCTGACAAGATCTTTAGTGGGATCAAGAGATACATGCAACGAAACTGTGCCAAGGAAAAATACTTTTCACTGTACCACAGGTCAGCAGTTTTTCTTTAGTCTACTGGAATTTACAGGACTGATGAACACGGGCTTGTGAAATCAGAGTCAATTGTAACAGTCCTGCCCTTAAAGCCTCCCTTTTCACAAGATTTGGCACTTCAGGCCAAGGTGATTTAAAAGCCTGTCATCTCAAAATGTCCTTGCCAGATTACTGATTAGGTTAGGTTTTGATTTTGCTATTGCCAGTAAATGTAAACCACTATCAATCTCAGTTTACATTAAAACATCAAGCTACAAACTGTGCAGGCTGACAACTCAGAATCACAATCATCTCTGATTTAACTGCACCAGCTGAAGAGTTTATCGTCCAGGGTAACATCTTTAGCCTGTGCAGGTAAATCCAATGTGGATCAGAGTCTGAATTGCCCTTGTTTTCCCAATTATCCAACTATCAATGCAAAAAAAGTCATGAGAGTCACGCTGCAGAGCTCTGCCTTCTGCTCCAGAGGTCCAGGTCTTATCAGAAAAGACATAATTCAAAATATCTTGAGTATATTTCAGCTATTGTCTCTATTGTCAAGTAGTGACCATATTATTAGTATTATTAATATGAGTAAGAATTTTATCAGGATATTCTATTCCAAAGCCTACGAAATAAATACACCAGGAAATAGACCCCTATTTTTCATATTGCAGGGAATATTTCTTGCTGCAGTGTATGTTTTGGTTGGCAGCTGCATCAGTGACAGTCAGAGAGATACAAGAGCTGTTGCTCTACAATTAGACTGTGCCTTGTGAAATGAGCCTCAGTTGGAGCAGAGAGCTTTGTGCCTGCTGCTGAGTGATGGGATTTGCTGGTATCTGAGCACAGGCATGATCTTGTTGTGCAGAAGGCTTTTGAAAATTACTTGGCCTGAGAGCAATTAAGGGTCTTCTGCAGTAGCTGAGATTTGAATCAGCAGGTGCCACAGGGTAGGTGACAGGCACAGAGAAAAGGATGTGGTGGGACATGCTGACTGCCTGCAATGAGAAATAAATGTTCCTAGTCCCTGAAGTCAAGTGGTACACATCAGCCTGCACCCATGCTTGTAAATAGTGATAGTTCCTGGAACAATGTCGCTGCACACAAACTACTTTGGGGAAATGATCCCTGGACTGTGCAATCTGTTGAGTTTTACCCAGGGACTGCTGGGGAGTGCACAAGTTGGAACAGGACAAATTCTGGGAACAGTCAAGTGCCCAGGAGTATGCTGGAAATTACAGAGGCAGCCTTGGTATGCAAATAGGTGCAGAGCATAGGGAAAGGTCTCTTAGCATCCAACTCTTCTAGTGTGTTTGAGGTAGTAGCCGATAGGACTGGTTGCTCTACGCTCACAAATTAGAGCACCTGGTCCATCATGTAATAGAGAACACAGGGCACAGAGAAGACTGGAAAGCATGGATTGGTGAGGTGCTTTGCTCCATCCAGGCTGGACAGGCAGACCTACAGCTCCTGTGTTGATTGCAGGGCATGGTCTGGGGCTTGTGGCTGCAGAGAATGAAGCAAATTCACTGTCCTTGGGGCCTGAGGCTTACAAAGTTTATCTTGTGTGGGTCTGTACATCCACATCCACCCCCTCTGCTCCTGGAGCAAAGTCTTTAGGGTGTGACTCTGATATTCATGTGTATGGGGAAATATTTACAGCATTTTGACTGAATTTCTCTCAGAATGTGCTGTTTATCCACTGAGCTCCCCCGTTTTTGTATTGCTTTGGTCAGCTTAACAAGTGTCTCCTGAGAAAAATGAAAGGCAATCTTTCATTGTTCATGTGGCATATGTGACATGCAAAAACAACCTTCTAAGCATAGATTTTTTATCTCATCTTACTAAAGATGTCTTAAATAAGAACCATCAGAATCTTTGCCAGAGACAGTTCTTGCGTACCCAAGACAAACATCCATGAAAGGTAGTGGAAGAAAAGGACAATAACCTTCATGATTCTCCAGTGCAAGTGAATTTTCACAAAAGGCCAAAAGTGATAAATTTACAGATGCAAGTAACATATGGATGCAGATCTGGATGGCAATTTTTTTGTTTTTGCTGACAGTAAAAATAAACAATTTCATCTTTCAAGTGACGAATTACTTCTTATTTGGCAGAGTTGATTAAATTTGTTTTTTGGAAAGAAAAAAATTTGTGCTGCAGTTCACTGATACAGAAACAATTAAAATAAATTGGTTTACCTGGTTCAATTCCACACATGAACTAATTATCCTGTTATGAAATCACATCTGTAAAAAGATAATTGATTTGAATGACCACAATATTTCACAGAGACAGGAGTACAGCACCTACCTTACCTACACAGTAAATTCTTATAGTCTTTAAAAATTTAATTCTTAATAGTGGTTGGTATAATATTGGTTTGTTTTTATTTTATACATACATATTCATTAATGTATATACTTTCTTTTTGGAGATATGTATATATAAATCAAAATACTTGGCTTCAGAAAAACAACAAATTAACTTGGAGCACTGCAGAGGAGCCACAGTTTATTTAAATGACACAATGGTTTCTAAACCTTCTGTTTTATCTTCTTGCTTGACTGGCTGTCACAATGAGTTCATGGAATATGACGCACATCTTTCTTTAGTTTACTTTGTTTGGATATTAAGTAAAATAACAGAAATTTCTCCTGTTTCTCCAGCCGAATGGATTCTCTGCCTAGAGAACAGGATTCTGTACAGTGGCACATTTCCTGCTGGCCTTTGCAAATGCTTTGACACACAGAAATAGGATCTACATTGTCATCCAGAAGTCTGAAATATGTTGGAATAATGCCAGAAAAGAGCTGAAAGTCCAATAGAATAATTAAAGGTGTGACATGGGAAGAAAGGTTAAAGGGATTTACAGTATAGGGTGTAGAGGACCTGAGAGATACAGTAATAATATTTAAAGAACATGCAAAATAGTGTCAGTAAGAGTGGCAATTTAAGTATTCTATTTGGAAATGATCAGTGACATTTAGTTCTCAGGTCAATTAGCTGCTGGAATAATTTATACAGAGCACTAATAACTTGGAACAACTGAGAAGGAAGCCTGGCCTATACTCACCCATTGCGAGTGACTGAGGGTCACCAGGGCTGCAGCTGCAAGAAAAATGTATTTCTAGGCCAGATGAGATCTCAGCACTATATATTAAGAAATACAAATGTCATCGAATCTTATTCATGAAGAAACCTCACCTGAGCCAGCAAGATCCCACATTAATCCAAACTGGGCATGGTGAAGAAAAGGGCAGTAAAATGGATCTCTGGATCACAACCAACAAACATCAATAACAAGAACAGTATTTTGAGACAGATCCTGGTCAACAGTTCACATGGATAAGAAACTCTGTGTATCTGTAATAGCAGCAGGCAGAGTCTGATGTTCCTTCTAGTCTACTATTCCAGGTAAAGTTAAATAACTGTGCTGGGTTTGCTGTGGCTGTTTTTTAACTGGCAGCGGGGGGGGTGGTGCTATGGAGGAGGCTTCTCTTCGAGAAGTTGTTGAAAGCCTCCCTCATAGTTGGCAGAGATAATGCCAGCCAGGTCCTGGCTGGGCCTGCTGCCAGCCAAGGCCAGGCCAATCAGGAGAGATAGAGGCACCTCTGTGATAACATATTTAAGAAGGAAAAAATAAAAGTAACAACAAGAAGAAGATGGCTGCCAGAGAAGAGCCGTGAGAAGTTGTAACAGCAATGCAGGCACCAAGGCCAGGGCCAAAGGAGGGGGAGGAGGTGTTCCAAGTGTCTCCCAGCAGCCCATGGTGATGACCATGGTGAAGCAGCTGTCCCTGTGCAGTCCATGGAATGGAAAGAACACAGGGATGCAGAGATCCACCTGTGGCTGTGGAGAGGGAGCCCACACTGGAGCAGGTGGATGCTGGAGGAAGGCTACAGCCCGTTGGAGCCCACATTGGAGCAGAGTCCCAGGAGAGACGTGGAAGAGGAGTCCACGCTGTGTGACAGAACCGTACCTGGTATCATCTGTGTGCTCTGGGATGGGACCCACACTGAAGCAGCACAGCTAGTGCTGAAAGAACTGCACCCTGTGGAGTGACCCCTGGGCAGCAGACCAGCTGTTGGCCCTGGGATTGGACTCATGCTGGAGATGGTCATGAAAGACTTTCTCCCGTGGTGGGGGAAGGGGGCCCTATGAAAGGCAGGGGAATGGCCTCCTCCCCTTAACAACGGCAGAAAAACACCAACTGCCTGGTTTTCCCTTACTCCTGTTCCCCCTTTGTCTCCTGGAGGAAAAAAGGGAATGTTGCACCTGCTGTAAGAGAAGAAGGGGTGGGGGGAGAAGGTGGCTTTTAAGATGATACTTCTCACATTAAGCTCTGATCTTGTTAGAAATAAATCCTTTACATTCCCCATCTTGGAGCTTCTTTTGCCTGTGACGGTAAAAGATTTCTAATAGTCCTCATTCCTGTTGTAGCAAAAAACCCTTCAGGTTTTTATCTTTTCCTCTCTCTTCCCGTGTTTGTGGGGCGGGGGGAGGTGGGGGGTGGAAATGAAATGAGCAGTGGCTGTGGGTGAATCTCTGGCATCCAACCAGGGTCAAACCATGACGGTAACGCAGCTTAATCTTCCAAGGTTCCAAAGAACAGTGACTTGTGACTCAGGAAATTGTCCTTATTTGTGACTGACTTGAAAAATACATGGGAATTAAGCATCTATTTAATTATTGGACTGAATTAGAGTTTTACCAAACACTACAGGGTAATGAATTTCAGTAACAAGAACCAATTTTCATGATGTAACATTGTGCTGTTAATAGTAAAGAAATTCACCATAAAGCAAATGAAAAATATAGCATAAAATAAAGGGAATTTAAGATGAAAATAAGAGTATAAACAATTCAGATCTAATTTTATTGTTCATAGCAGAAAGTTGGTGATGGCTTGTCTTATGAAACAGAAAAACAGGTTTTATATCATCCAAATCTGACAATTAAAAATAAGTGGAGTATATTATGTTCTGTGTTAATTCTAGTTGAAAGTTGCATTGATTTTGTGTTTTCCTCTGCTTTTAGGTATGTACCATTAAAGCTGTGTGCCATTTCCATGCTGTTGAAATGCTGTGTTATTAACAGAGAAAGGAGCCTTTATAAAGGTCCATGAGTAATCTTCTCGCCAAGGATTTGGGGGGGACTAAAATCATCAGTACCTTTGGTCAGAAACAGCTTACCGAAACACTGAAATGCAAAAGGTTAACATGTAATTAAAGAGGAAGGTCATTGATCCCATTCTCAAAGCACAGATTCCAGGAACCTAAAGAGTTACTAATGGACACAGTGTCATGACGATCAAAAGAGAATCTTGAAAGAACTAAGATTTTCAGTACCGTGCTATTTTGATGGCTGCAGGCCTAGAGCAAACACTGTTATTTCATTTGAGTAACAACAAAGAAAAGTTAAAGTAATAATTTTTTTATGGAGAATGTGCTTTCAATTTTGGAGATACAACAAAAAAACTGTTTGCATTTTGTATTACTTAACAAGTGGGAGAAAAGAACTTGGTTTAGTTTAATTGTTGGAATGGTTTACACATTCTTTTATGATGAAGTCATTTAAGTCAATTCTAAAGAGCTGCACACAAATAACCTTCAACACTTCATTCCCATGATTTACTTGAAAAATTTGATTTATAACTGTCCCACTGCATTGTGTTGTCTACTGGGTGTATTGGGCTGAAAATGTAAATTCTCTTAATGCTGCCATTCTTCATCAGAGAAGCCCTGGAATAGTTTCATTAGAGATGAAAAGAATTGGCACAAACTTTGCGTATTGATGGCAAATGAAGTAAATGAAAATTGAAAAATGAAAGAAACAAATGAAAACTCAGTTACCAAGGCAAGCAGCTCAAGTGCCAGCACAATTGGCAACAGAGTGCTCCAGAGGACTTCAGGGACCACAAAGAGTGGTTTCCTGAACTGAAGGAATCTCAGGGAGGCAGAGAGACAAGGTGGGAGCCCACAGCTTGTGCCAGCAGCTGAGACCTGGACAGGGTCAGGGTGAGTGTCAATAGTAACCAAGCCTGACCATGGACAAAAGAAGCTCTTGCAGAACACCACGAATAGTGAGATCAAACAGGGCATGATGTGGCAGTTTGAGTGGGAGTTTGCATGGAATGCTATGCAGGAAGGGACTGTAACTTTGCCAGCTTGACCAGGAGGCAATGGTATCTCCTGATGAGTTACCAGGGCTCACTGAAAGGGTTTAAACCATATTTGAAGGGGAAATGAATAAAATGAGACTTGCTAGAGATAAGCCTGGGAGCAGCACACCAACATTTGCAGGACAATGTGCTAGTGAAGTACTTCAGGATGCTACATTGTGTACTGAACACACTGGGGCACATCAGGAAATGGTCCTGCACACAGCCCCTCAGCCAACTCCTTGGGGGCAGGGGTTGAAGATGGCAGCAAACATGTAAAGGCTGTTGATACACTAGAAACTATGGAAACACCTGAGAATGGCCCCATAGGAATCATGGCTTTTTTCCAACAAAGGTAGTAGGATCAACAGTCCAAGCCAGGCTTATCTACAGCAGGGCATGAAGCATGCGCAGCAAACAGGAGGAACTGGAAGCCACTGTGTAGCTGGAAAACTACAATAGAGTTTCAACCACAGAAATATGGTTGAATGACTGATATAACTGGAGAGCTGCTGTGGGTGGCTGTAAGGTCTTCAGAAGAGACAGGCAAGGAAGGTGAGACCGTGAAGTAGCAGCTCCTACACTTGGTTCACAACAACCACCTGAAGTGCTACTTGCACTCCTACCCAGAGAGCCCAGAAAGTGGGCGAGAAGAAAAGAATCTGGGAGTGTTGGTCAACAGCAGCTGAACATGTGCCCAGGTGGGCAAGAAGGCCAATGGCATCCTGACCTGTATCAGCAGGACAAGGGCAGTGACTGTAACCCTGTACTCAGCACTGGTGAGGCCACACCTTGAATGCTGGGTTCAGTTTTGGCCCCTCATGACAAGTCAAATTGATGCTGGAGTGTGTCCAGAGAGGGGCAACAGAGCTGGGGAAGGGTTTGAACAACAAGTCTTATGAGGAGCAGCTGAGGGAGCTGGGGTTGCTTCGCCTGGAGAAGAGGAGGCTCAGCGGAGACCTCATTGCTCTCTACAGCTGCCTGTAAGTAGGGTGTAGCCAGGTGCATGTCTGTCTCTTCTGGCAAGTAATAAGTAATGGCAGAAAATACAGAAGTTTTAGCTTGACTTAAATGCACAGTGGAGTTCTGGATCAAATGGTCAGACCAGTGATGCATAAGAGACTGGGAAATAAAGAGTTAGAGAAATAAAAAATACTGGTCTGCCAAGAATTAAATCATCACTGAACCTACCTAATTTCCTTCCAAAACCAGAAAGAAGTTCACATGTCAGAAAAGAAGTTTTGGATTTCATAGTTTAATTGGCATTCTAAGTAAGAATTAGAGCAGTCTAAATAAAATTATATATAGCAGGTGCAGAAATAGAGGGACATTCTACCTGCATTTCATCCTAGTATAGTTTATAAGTCATGACTTTTTGTCAGTATTTCTCTGTCAATTTGAGAAAACTGCATTGGGTGTAATGCCATCAGAAGGATGTGTGCTCACTGTTTAATAGCAAGGTTTCATGAATTTTCAAAGGGTGTGAAGGCACTACTGAGCCTCTTGGAGAACAAGGTCAAACTTGTAGATGATTTTGACATCAAAAATATTCAGGATACTTCAATATGAACACATTCAAGGCAGGAAGAAAAATATGGACTAAGGCTCCAGAGAATGGCTATTCAGAAAAAGGAATCAGGATTATAGTGGGTCACAAGCTGGCAATGGCAGGTCTAGTCCTGGTGTCAGTCAAATCTGGTTTGCCCATGAGGGTATTTGGTGAGTGTCCCTCTCTCCCTGCCTTTATCTCAACACGTGAGCCTTAATTTCTCTCTCTTGTCCATCTGAGAAGGGCAGCAACAAGGCAGCTTTGGTGGGCAGCTGGCATCCAGCCAGGGTCAACCCACCATACCCATAATACTGAATTATTTGCCACTAAATCAAGCCTATGGTCTTGCTATGAAAAGTGAGATCATGGATCAATGGACACAGCATTGACACCAACCGACAACAATCAAAAGAGTACATCTTTCCTCATACAGCTGTTACAAGACCTCAGCCTGTGATTGCTTGGGTAATGTGGGAAAGAAATAGGGCAAATGGGGGAAGGAAAAAGAATGCTGGACTTTTAATTTCAGCATGAGCCACTCAGGTGAAAACACTGCCCCTGAGAATTGTGGAGGCCATACTCCTTAGAGATGTCTACGAACAGGTTAGGTTGTCATCTGCCAGGATGCCTTGGCTAAAGCTGATCTTGTGCCTGATGAGTCAAAATTCACTAACAGCTGATAAGATTCCCAGTCACTGACAGACTGCAGTGAAGACAAACATTAATTCCTTGCAATAGCTTTCACTGGGAACGATACAAAAACAGTCCTGTAAAAAGCCAGGGCAGACTCCTTCGGATGGGAAACATTCCTAATTACATTGGTTTAAAACATACATGAGGCAGGCTGCTTCCTTTGCCAAAAGCATTTCAGAGCTGAAGTAAATTAAAGCAGAAGTCTCCAAAGTTTAAACCACACAATCTACAAAATCACAATTCATGTACATCAAACCCTTTTCAAAATCAATGACAGCCACCTAAGGCAGATGAGATCATTCAAAAACTCCCTAAAAACAGCAATGGATTTATTGGCTCAAAAGCACACTGATATGGAAATAATGTCTCCTGTGGCATAATATATTCTATCAATTTAATTTCTGAAGTTACATATCAGTTATATCCAATCTCTAAACACAAAAGAACAAAATATGTGATAAGAGATATGGGCCAGCAAAAAACACATGCAAGTAAATTTGGCTTTTTGCCTGGGACTGGAGAGGCCTGTCAGAAGATGCAGTAAATGCTACAGCAGGATAATTTAAACCCAGCAAAGAGTGGTCCTTTCCTTACAGACTGTTACACGCATTTTAAAAACAGAGACCCACTTCTGTCTCTTTTTTGTTCAGTGCCAGCCTCTAGCGAAGACAGAGAGGTGTAGCTCAAGAAATAGAAGTAGTAAAATAGTAATACTGGGATAGGCAACATAGAGATTGCTTTACACTTCTTGTGTACCTGACTTCCTTATAAGCTGTTCAGGCTCTGAGTAGGAGGAAAGACTCCGTACCCTATATAAAAATCAAAAGGTTTTAAAAGACCAGATAGACCTGTTGTCAAGTGGTGCCTGTGAAATTGCCTGACGTACCCTGTCTGATATCAGACACTGAAAAGATCCCTGTAGCAGGGGCCAAGAACCAGTAGTCTGTCTACTCCACACAGTAAAGCCTCTGCTCTCCCATGTGGCTCACTGGCTTTAGCTGTGAATCAAGTGACTTTTAGAGAAAGTGCCACATCCAAGTGATGGAGATACAAGTTTGAGTCCTCTCATCCTGGGGAAGGAATGGAATGCAGGTGTCCAAGACATGCTATGGGAAAGGTAGGCAATGTCTAATGCTGATTAATCTCAACAGAGATATATCTCTGCAAGAAGACCAAGTGCTCTGACCACACAGCACACCAACAAGCATAACATGCAACACTGAATCAGCACTTCAGACTGCTCTCAGTCAGAATGAGAAACATCCCTTATTTCCTAACAGAAATGTTTCAGCCCTGGAGTGAGGTCTGCTCCAAGAGATGGTATTTTGTGGAGGTACCCTCTTCCCCGGACATACAGATCTCAATGGATTTCAAACAAACCATTCCAAAAGAAGTTAATCGCTGCCGAGGGGAAAACAACTAGTAGGAAATAAACTTTTTTTTATCAATGCCTGCCAGCAAGTTTGGGTAAATCAAAGTTCTTCCTCTCTTCTCACCCTGCCAGCAAAGAGGAACAGTGGAAATAACAAACAAGAAGGGCAGGAAAGATGATCCGAGCAATTACAGACCTGTCAGCCTGACCTCAGTCCCATGCAAAGTCATGGAACGGATAGTCTTGTGTGCTACTGTGCAGCAGCTACAAAACGACCATGACATTAGATCTAGTCAGCATGGATTTCAGAAAGGCAGGTCCTGCCTGACTAACCTGATCTCCTTTTACGATCCAGTGACTCGACTGGTTGACGACAAAAAAGGCTGTGGATGTTGTGTATTTGGACCTTAGCAAAGCCTTTGACACAGTTTCCCACAATAAGCTTCAGGAGAAACTTGTAGAGCACGGGCTGGATGGAAACACTTTATGTTGGGTTAGGAACTAGTTGGATGGACGAGCTCAGAGAGTGTTGGTGAATGGTGCCACATCCAGCTGGCAGCCAGTCACCAGTGGAGTCCCACAGGAGTCAGTGTTAGGTCCAGCACTGTTCAACATCTTTATTGACGATATGGATGAGGGAATCGAGCCATCATCAGCAAGTTTGCAGATGATACCAAGCTGGGGGCAAATGTTGAACTGCCAGAGGGTAGGAGGGCCCTTCAGAGGGACCTTGACAGGCTAGAGAAATGGGCAGACTCCAACAGTATGAGGTTTAACAAGACTAAGTGCCGGGTTCTTCACTTTGGACATAACAACCCCATACACCGCTATTGGCTGGGGCAGGAGTGGCTTGAGACTAGTGAAGTGGAGAGGGACTTAGGTGTAATGACCGACATGAAACTCAATATGAGCCAGCACTGTGCCCAGGTGGCTAAGAAGGCCAATGGCATCCTGGCCTGTATCAGGAACAGTGTGGTCAGTCGGACTAGGGAGGTTGTCCTTCCCCTGTACTCGGCACTGGTCAGACCACATCTTGAGTACTATGTGCAGTTCTGGTCTCCCCAGTTTAAGAAGGATGTTGAGCTGCCTGAGAGGGTCCAGAGAACGGTGACAAGGATGGTGAAGGTACTGGAGGACAAGCCCTATGGGGAGCGACTACGGGAACTGGGGTTGTTCAGCCTGGAGAAGAGGAGACTCAGAGGTGACCTGATTGCTGTTTACAACTACCTGCGGGGAGGTTGCAGTCAGCTGGGTGTGGACCTCTTCTTTCAGGCTGACAACACCAGAACGAGAGGACATGGCCTCAAGCTACGCCAGGGGAGGTTTAGACTGAATGTCAGGAAGAGGTTTTTCACAGAGAGAGTGATCGCTCATTGGAATGGACTGCCCAGGGAGGTGGTGGAGTCGCCATCTCTGGAGGTGTTTAAGAGAAGACTGGATGAGGAGCTTAGTGACATGGTCTAGCTGGGGGGTGTAGGACTGGATGGTCCTGTGGGTCTCTCCTGACTCGGAGTGGCCTGTGCGCCTGTGAGGGATCTAGGTTTATGTTTACCACTCTGGGGTGTGCGTTCGGTCTCTCTACGGGAGTTAGATTGTGAGTTGGACTGGATGATCCCTGTGGGTCCCTTCCAACTCATAGTATTCCGTGATTCTGTGAAGATACATAAATGCAGAAAGTGAGATTTTTAAAGCATCAGTACACTTTTAGTAATCCCACATGTTATTAATAACATCACTATAGGCATTTATTTTCTCCACACAGAAAATAGAGGTTTAATCCCCTATTGATTGAAGCAGAAGTGCAGAACACGCTGCCATTTACATGATTGATTCACATACCTTGAGGGAATCAAGTCATCTGTAAAGCAAATTTTTTCTTCCTCTACAGGTCCCTGTTACATAAATGTCTCTGTAAGCAAAATACCTTTAAATTAAGGGCAAAAGGTGAAATACATTTCAAGCAAAACCAGGTGGGGCTTCAGTGAAATCCAAGTGGAAAATTTGATCTCATAAACACATTTCATTAAATTATGAGGAGGTAAACCAGACTCAAGAAAAATAATCTTAAGACTAAGAAATTACATGATTCCATACAGAAGATATATATGATAGATACATATCTTAAAGTGATATTTAGCTATTTATATATATTAAGAATGTAATTTTTTTCCTCAAAAAATGGGTTACTGCAAGACCCAAATCTAATGTCTAATTCAAACAGCTGGGATGTGCTCTGGTTTTCAGATGATGACAAGCATTCCCCCTACTACAGCTACTATCTTCATATGTGCATAAAATGAGAAGCTTGAATATCCCAGTCACTTAGTGAAGGAAAGACTGGAAACCTGTTCAGAAACTGCCAATAAATCATCTTAGGAATAAAGCCAGGAGGAGGAGAAAGCCCCAAGGGCCTGCAGTGTGTGCACTCATGATCAACATCTCCCTAAGCATTCTCTTTGAAACCTTCATGTCAAAGTTTCTCCAGTCTCTTGACAAATGGAGTTTTTATTGCGTTCAGCTCAGCAGGGAAGGTGTGATAACTTAGAAGGATGAAATTCAAAAGCATTTCTGGTTCATTTGAAATAGAAGCAGTCATGACTAGGTAATAGAAAACAAAGTTCTTTTCATTGCTCTGAATCTCAATGATGCCATCTCAGGCAGGAAAAACAGATTTTGATTTTTCTTCTACGTTTTTCATGCAGGGACTAAGTGCATTGGGGGAGGGAATGAAAGAACAGCTCTGAGCACTCACATGTATATATTTATTTATATGCTGAACTACAAGACTGAGTTAGGAATATAATGCAAATGAGCTTTCCACCTATAGAACTCAAAGCCAATAACAAAGTACAGTGAAACCCCAGCTCTTTGCGGTTTTGCTCTTTGCGGGTTCAATAAATCACAGGGGTTTTTTTCCATGAAGATTCCCATCTGAGCATGCACAGAGTGAGCCAAGAAGATGTACAGCTCATGAATATGCACATAAGCTCCACCTGTTGCCCCCCCATCCCCGAGGACTGGAGGGGCTTTCCTGGCACCACCCTGCTCCTGGCACGACCCTGGCCCCTCCATGTCCTTTCATGGGAATAAATAGTCTCTCTCCCACCGCCCATAGGGACAGTGACACAACCACAGGGTCAGCATCCTGACACTGCTTCCAGGTGAAGCTGGGATGTGGACATGGCCAGATTCCTCTGTGTGTCACCACACGGCATCCCCCACTGCCATGGCAACCCCAGCCCATGTGCTCACCCCGGCACAGCTTCCCACCAATCACAGAAGGAGGGAGCTGTGTGTGAGCCAATTAGGA
The DNA here is from genome assembly GCA_013390025.1 of Pitta sordida. Taxonomy (NCBI): domain Eukaryota; kingdom Metazoa; phylum Chordata; class Aves; order Passeriformes; family Pittidae; genus Pitta; species Pitta sordida. The sequence goes on along the minus strand of WEKX01022742.1, from coordinate 86,707 downwards.
GCAAGGATAGCTGGGTGACCCACCGCGGGAGGGGGCAAGGAGGGTGGATACAGCCATCACTCACAGCCATACCACCCTCCCCACCCCTCCCACCACAAGGAAGTGGTGGGTGGCACCATCTCTTTTGCCACTCTCAGGAGGCTCCCAGCAGGCAATCCCACAAACCGGGCAGCACGAGCTAGTCCCTGCAAGTGGGAATGACTGCACGGAGACGTGGTGCTGCAGGAAGTAGGATCTTCCCAGTGACAGTGGAACCTGTGGGTGCGGGTGAGCAAATGGTTGGTTTCTTGGACTGCCTCACTAAACTGTACTGGGTTTGTCACACTGGTGCGGTGCCTCCGACATGTTTATACACGGTTGAGTTGACTTTAAACACACACACACCAACAACCAACGACCCCTATAAACCCTGGCATGGACACACCAGGGAATAAACAGTGGCGGGAGACTCAGCCCCACTCGGCTCTGCTTGGGCGGTGGTCACCAGCTGCAGGGTTCCCAGCAGCGCTGGCTCCCATGGGGTTTCTAGGCTCGGTACAGTGGTGGGGGCAGCAAAAGCCAGGAATCCCGGGACTTCCTGGCCAGGAAAGTGCAGAAGCCATTCCCTTCACTCTTCTGAGCTGGCACAGGGTGTAGGGCAGTCCTGGGAAAGCCGTGTAGTGCTCCAGAGCTGAGGGAGGTGGGCTGATGTGTGGGGCAGGAAGACCCAATACCCTGTGAAAGTTGGGGGTTCACTGTAATTCAGTAATGTAAAGTTTCAATCTGTTTTGTGTAAAAATCTAATTTATATTTTCTGATTTAAGTGCAAGTGGGCAACCATTGGTCACCCCAAGAGTGAACAGTAGCCTGTCCAGTCCCAAAGGCTCACCTGTTTGTCCCACCACCAATATACAAACTCAAAGTGATGAAGCATGGTATCATATTGTAGAGACACCTCTTTGCAAGCTGCGCATGACAGTTGTTGTAAAAGATTTGTTATTATAGACTTGTTATCCCACCCTCACCTTCTATATTTTATGTATTACTTATAGCAGAGCTAATGAGATTCAAGACTTCCTTGTGCACTGTATCTACTCAACAAGATAAATTGTAAGGAAATTATTATTGTAAGACCCTTCTATAAAAAAAGGTAAATTAATCACTTCTTCAACTTCCTATAGAGAATGACTTTCACTTATTACACAGGTACAAAGCATGTTAAATTTAGCTACAGAAAAGATGATCTCTCTTCTTAGACACACCAAGCCACTGGTCCCAGCCACTGGTCCAGGCGATTAAGGTGACTGAGGCAAAACTTGGAAAACTGTGTTTCAAAAGCTGTGCTGTGTCACTGGAATGAGCCTGGATATTTAGTTCAAAACCCTTCTTCCTGAGTAAGTTTTCATTTCCACATGATCCTATGTAGTCTCGTCTCAACTGGGTGTAAGAGTGCCAACATTTTGAAAGGAAAATTACTTACTGTTTCTCGCAGCACTTCATGCATAAAACATCCCTTATGATCCAAAAATGCCGCTCCAGGACTTCTCTGCTTTTCTAGTCTTAAACATGGCAGATCCATGATTCTTGTTGTCATGATCAAAGGACCAGAACTAAACTGGCACAGCGCGGAACTGAAAAAGAGGGATAGTATTTCTGTCCACCTTCTCCAGACTGAGGACTCATTTAGTTTCTAAATTGTCTGAAGAAAACAAATGGTATATGAAATTTTAATGCAATGAAAGTAAACTGAATAAATGAAAAAGTGTCAGGTTTTTCCCATAGCTGGCCACAGTGAATTTTCATTTCTGCTTATTTGTCACCCAGAATAATACAAAAAAAGGTATATTGTCTACTACCAAGAATAGTTTATTGTGTCTGTTTAACAGGCTATAAAAGAGCTTTCGGAGAAGTGTGAAGCTCTATTTATGTTATAGGCAGCATTGCAAAGTAGTAAAAGGCATATTTCTATTCACTTCTTGTACATGAGGAGGATTTTATTCTTCCTTTTAAACCATGTCTGTACTCAAATTTGTTGGAAGGTACCAGAAAATGACATAAAATCCTGTGTTCATCTGTCCATAAAAGACCTCTCATGCCCAGGGACCACTCCTCCTTGTCTTCTAGTGGGAGGCCTCCAGAGAACCATGTTCTCTTCACAGAGAGCCTGTGCTGCTGCTAGACTGAGCTTATCTCAGTCTGGGTACGTCACCCTGTGAGACACAGCTACTGCCAGCTGCTCTTTTGTTAACACCGATATTTATATCATACTTAACCTCACTCAGATTTATCACACCCTTTCCTTAAGCCCATATGAAATTCATCCTTGCTGCTCCTAAGGGAGAGTTGTCCAGAGCCCAGTAAAACAACTCCTCCAAATGATTGTTAAGTATGAACTTAAAATATCACCTTCAGGGATCCTCTGTGATCTCCAGTTGTGCTGCTGATATCCTTTTCTGCTTTCTCCCATTTGATTACACCACAGATGGACTCAGCAGCCAGTCTGCAGCTGTGTGGCACAGCAGTGAGGAGGAGTTGGAATATGTGAGTTATTTTGTAAACTCGGGATTTTAAATAGAAAACCATGATGAACTAGAAGACAGACACACACAGCAACTCCCTCAACCCAGTCAAGCACAAAACCATCCAGATCCCAGAAGGTCCCCACAGTGACCTACAAATTCCATTTATGGAAGTCATGACTCAGAACTGCCATTTCCCAGTTCCTTGTTGGTAACACGACAAGGAATCCAGCATTGTAAGTGCACCTCAGGCACAAAGAACATGAAAAAGGGGGTAACTTAAACCCATTAAGAAGGTTTTCAGACTGTCAGACCCAAGTTACATGTCTTTGTGAAGGTAAAATAGAGCAAAGGGACCTAAGAGCACTTGAGAAAAAATTAAAGGCCAGCACAAGCACACCATTAATTCAAAGAAATCCTGCAGCCAGGATTTAGAAGAGTACTGCTACAAACAGCTTCTAAATTCTCGATTCCCTTAACTAATGCCAATCATGTGAAGCTTGTTATTTACTGCTTGCTTACACAGCTGCCTTTTGGTTTAAGCACTTGAGAAGAAATTTGTCTGGACAACTGACCAGCAGTGATTAAACTTCAAAATCCAATTCATGACCCAATTTTCTAGTCTTTTTGAAGAGAAAAAATGGTATTCCACTTAAATCTAACAACAAAGCAGACTCTATCTTGCCAGCTTGCACAACATGAAAACTTTTTTGGGAAAGGACAATAAAAAAAAGAGAACACACATTATTGGAAATAGCTTGGAGGGAGTGATGTGTGTGGAGAAACTTTACTATTTGTATTCAAGGTTTTACATAAAAGGTTTTATAAAGGGAGAAAGCTCCGATATATTTATTGGAGAAAAACTGTGCAGAACCCACTACAGCTACTCACTTATTAAACAGAAATACCAGCAACCAACGCAGAATGCCCCATCTTCTGATTTAAAAGAGAAAAGAAGAGGGTAAGGTATTGTTATCAGTGTATTTGCAGCACACCATGCTGACATTTTTCCTTTTTTTCTTTTTTTTTTTTTTTTTTTTTTTTTTTTTTTTTTTGGTAGCTTACTTGTACAAGTGCTCCATTAATAATTCATTCTGCTTCTAAACGGTGCTGCTGCTTTGTCACATTTCACAATGGCTGAGTGACAACAGTGGCTCTGACTCCAGGACACTAACTTTGACTATCTGCCGGGAGGGACACATTGCTGTCCTTTGTCATTCAATCCCTGACAGGGTTGTGACAAATGCTGGTCTGTCCTGTCATTCCCTTCACCCTCTGATAACAGAAATCTGCCACCTTTCAATGCACGGTCTCCACTCTTGTGCCCCAAAGAAGAGCCTCTATGATAATGCTCCTGGTGATGTACAGGTTTGCTTCTCCTGGTTTCTTTTCCACCAGATTAATATTTGGATCAACTATACCTCAAAAAGCAGACTTGAAATGCTGGACTGGGAGCAGCATCCAGCTAAGTCCTCTATGATAATGGTGTCTCCAGGGTAGACAGGGAGGGGGGAGGAAAAGGCTCTTTCTTAGCAAAAGTTATAGGTGACAATGCCAGATTTTGGGAGAGACAATAGAGACCACAGATAGAAAGAACTACCATATATATTTCCCATTTGTGCCAAGGAACTTTGAGGCATGAACTGGCAGGGCACAGTCTAAACTTGCCAGAGGCCTCCCAAAACATGTGCAGTGTAGTGCACATGGGACATGCCACGTCCCTTCCCAAAGGGCTGTAGCAACACAGGTTCACATGTTCACAGGTTACTCCGAGTTGGAAGGGACCCACAGAATCATCTAGTCCAACTCGCAGACCCACAAGCATGGAACCACAGGCACCACAGGACCATCCATCCAAGCCACCCACCAACTAGACCACGTCACTGAGCTCCTCATCCAGTCTTCTCTTAAACACCTCCAGGGACGGCGACTCCACCACCTCCCTGGGCAGACCATTCCAATGAGAGATCACTCTCTCTGTGAAAAGCCTCTTCCTAACATCCAGTCTACACCTCCCCTGACATAGCTTAAGGCCATGTTCTCTTGTTCCGGTGTTGTCAGCCTAAGAGAAGAGATTCACACCNTGACTGGCCACCAGCTGGATGTGGCACCATTCACCAACACTCTCTGAGCTTGTCCAGCCAACCATTAACTAATCCAACATAAAACGCTTCTATCCAGGCCATGCTCTAAGAGTTTCTCCTGAAGCTTTCCATGGGAAACCGTGTCAAAGGCTTGGCTAAGATCCAAGTACACAACATCCACTGCCCTTTTATTATCAACCAGGCGAATCACCAGATCATAAAATGAGATTATGTTCGTCAGGCAAGACCTGCCTCTCCGAAATCCATGCTGACTAGTTCTAATGTCATGGTTGTTTTGCAGTTGTTGCGTAATAGCACACAGGACTATCTGTTCCATGACTTTACCCGGGACTGAGGTCAGGCTGACAGGTCTGGAATTGCTCGGATCATCTTTCCTGCCCTTCTTGTGGATGGGTGTCATATTGACCAATTTCCAGTCTCGTGGTACATCACCAGTAAGCCAGGACTGTTGGTAAATTATAGAGAATGGCTTTGCGAGTTCATCTGCTAGTTCTTTCATCACCCTCGGATGGATCCCATCTGGTCCCATGGATTTGTGAGGATCCAAGCCGCTCAGCAAGTCTCTAACTACCTCACAACTTGCTTTGTAGAGATTTGTAAAGAAAAGAACCTTGCTTCCTTTTTCAGGTACTTGGAAGTGGTGGGTTTGTTTCTCACTGGCAGCAGAAAGTGTTTTGGGGCTCTCTCTGACTCCCAACAGCAACTTGCAGCCCCCTCTCTCTCTCCTGCCCTCTCTTCTTGCCTGCAACAGGGCAGCACATGCTTGGTGTGTTCAGCCAAAATCGCTGTATTCACTTAACGTGCAATATCCATTACAGAGCAGCTAAGCACCTGTTCCAGTGGCTGCTTCCAGGAAAGGGCTGGGAGTCTTGAAGAGTTTCCTGATTTCCAGCACTTTGATCTTCCAGATAAATGGATGCAAGCAAGTGCAAAGCAAGGATTAAGTCATCACAGCCAGAGATGCCAATACCAATCGTTTGTTTCCACCGTGCCCTGGATAGCAGTGCCTCCATCCGGCATTTCCAGCATTCAAACAACACTCTCAGCAAACGTTCACTACGTGGTGCTGTTACAAACACAAAAGATGTTACCCAGGTATCCTGTTTTTCCATGGAGACACTGAATACTGCTTCCTTTATCCTTTGCTTAGTTCTGTTACCAATTACAGTCCCTAAAGGAGAATAGCTGGCACTTGTTTGAGCAGAGCACTCTCTTCAAAGCCCACTGAATCTGATGAAAAAAGAATCTCCTTTCTTTCATTGGATTTTGGATCAGACTCAGAAAGACCTAATGGTTTAGAGAGCAGGGGTTCGTTATTTTTTTCCTACTCCTTTGTTACTTCTCCATCTCATGTTTATTAGTAGAGATCATTTTTTTCTCCAGCCTATACAGACACTGACAGGAGATTGAGGCAGAATTATCTCCCCATTTTTAGAAGAGATGTTAATTAAAACACTGCACAGCAGGGCTGAAACGACCAGAAACTACAAAAGGAGAATGAATGCAGCAGAACAGCAAATAAGGGCAGACTTTTGATGTCCTTTGCTCATGATGTTTTTTTTCCCATTCAAGTACTTTCATGGCTGTTCCATGTGCTGCTCAAAGCTCAATTTGACCTGCACACAGAGCTTACTGAAAGGTAATAAGCAAGTCCTAGCTAGAGAGTCAATTAACATGTAATCTTTGAAATTTTGAATCACCAGCAGCTGCCAAATGAGGTTCTTCTTTATACAGAATGAAATTTATTACTTGTGTGTTTGAAAATTTAATTTTATGTCACATTTTTCCATTCTCTAGGTTGCTCTGTCTCCCAGTCCCATGGTGGCAGAGTGCACTGAGTTTTGCCTCTGAAATTATCAAGAAAACTCTTCTTGTGCACAGAGAATAATGAACTAATCCAACGGTGATTGTCTAGTGAGATCAAAATTTCATTTCCTTTCACCTTGTCCATTTGGGGTAAAATTTTCATTTTCATACCTGTAAGGCTCTGACTGATGAGGAGGCAGCGTGCCTCAGCTGCTGACACTACCTTCCATTTGTGGTTCCCTCTCCTGCCCTATTGTTGTGGTGTGGGACTGGCTGGATGCCAGAGATTCACCCACAGGCAATTGAGTCCATCATCAGCAAGGTTGCAGATGATACCAAGCGGGGGGCAAATGTTGAACTGCCAGAGGGTAGAAGGGCCCTTCAGAGGGACCTTGACAAACTAGCGAAATGGGAAGACTCCAATATTATGAGATTTAACAAGACTAAGTCCTAAGTTCTTCACTTTGGACATAACAACCCCATGCATCGCTATCGGTTGAGGGATGAGTGGCTGGAGAGTGGTGAAATGGAGAGGGACTTAGGAGTTATGATTGACAGGAAACTTAATATGAGCCAGCAGTGTGCCCAGATGGCTAAGAGGGCCAATGGCCTGTATTAGGATCAGTGTGGTCAATCGGACTAGGGAAGTTCTCCTTCCCCTGTACTTGGCACTGGTCAGACCACACCTTGAGTACTGTGTGCAGTTCTGGGTTCCCCAGTTTAAGAAGGATGTTGAGCTGCTTGAGAGGGTCCAGAGAAGGGCGACAAGGATGGCAAAAGACTGGGGGACAAGCCCTATGGGGTGCGGTTATGCGAGTTTGGGTTGTTCAGCCTGGAGAAGAGGAGGCTCAGAGGTGACCTGATTGCTCTTTACAGCTGCCTGAGGGGAGGTTGCAGTCAGGTGAGTGTGAATCTCTTCTCTCAGACTGACAACACCAGAACAAGAGAACATGGCCTTAAGCTATGCCAGGGGAGGTTTAGACTGGATGTTAGGAAGAGGTTTTTCACAGAGAGAGTGATCTTTCATTGGAATGGTCTGCCCAGGGAGGTGGTGGAGTCGCCATCCCTGGAGGGGTTTAAGAGAAGACTGGATGAGGAGTTCAGTGACATGGCCTAGATGAGGGGAGGCTTAGATGGATGGAGTGTGGTGCCCGTGGTTCAATGCTTGTGGGTCTGATCCCTGTGTGGGCGTTTGCTTGGGAGTTGGACTAGATGATCCTTGTGGGTCCATTCCAACTCAGAATAACCTGTGAACCTGTGAGGCTTCCAGCAATTTCTTGAAGAAAAGCCTCCCCCATAGCCTCCCCCACTACCCAAAAAAACCCAGCCACAGCAAACCCAATACACCTATGAACAGCTCAGCTGGTCCTGAAACAAGTACTGAACACAAAACACAGCAGCAACATGATCTGAGATTACCTGATGTTATCAAAATGCAAATCAAGAGATGTTCAGCAGCTGCTTAACAAGGCAGTGTGTGAAAGAGTGGGCAGCTCAGGGTTATTCTCTCTGTATCATTCCCCAGTTGCAATCCCTAGGTCTTCTACTTGCAGCTCAATAACAGTTTGAGCAGCTTTGGCAGAAGATGAGGTACTTTATTGGACAATGCATGTACCTCAGAATTCAACTTGCAGACTGATTGGACAGGGACTGTAATTTCTCAGATAACTGTGAAGGACCTGAAGTGAGATTTCAATTGTTACAGCTACAGAAACAGGTAATAATAGTAATTAAATTATTATCACTGCTCTATAATTTCATTTTGTGTAATAAAATGGTATTTATTATTTTAAAATATGCACATAAATAAATATAATAGTTCCAACAAGTTCCATCTTTCTCACCTTTCTCAACTTTCTGCATCACTGTTGAATTCCCACTAGTGACAACACAGCTGGGCTTCCACATCAAAACCCTATAATTATCTTTCCTTGAAAGACTCACAAGCAAGCAGGATTATATAAAAGGATTAAACACACACATAAAAATAACGTACTAAAAACTGTAGGTGGACCAATCTCTGAGTCACCTGTGAAGGCTGGAATTTCCTTGTTTTATTGAGCAGCATATTTTATACATAATTTTAACTCTGTTGAATGATTGCAATAAGCTGCCAGCTCTGCACAAGAGGAAAGAAAGCTGTAATGAGAACTCCACTTTCCACTTCAGAAACAGCCACAGTTCTGCAAGTTGCCCAGTTCACCTGAATGCCGTGAAAACATATACAGTCAGGTCTCCTATATCGCGCACCCGCGGTCTTAATTCGGACCAGCGCAGCCCAACACACCACTGCCCCGCCAGTTCCGCCACCCGGGCCGAGGCCGGTGCTGGGGCCGCTGCCGCCGTGGCAGCAGGTCGCGCATGCACAGTTGCGAAACGGGTCTCCTACTTCACTAAAAAATCATGCCGCTAAGATCTGGAGCTGCAATATAGGGGGCACAAAGTACAAGAGGGCCGACTGTATATCTGTTTGAAATTAAGTGATGCCTTTGCTATTTCTGAAAACTTCTGAAAACCAGGCAAGATAATAGCAACACTCATGAAAGACATATTGTGATTACCATCATTGTGTTAATGATGGTCATGGGAGAAAGGCTTCAGCTCTAGGAGCTCTGACTTGGAAATTAATATTGCAAAAGACATAAGGAATAAAAGGGAGAGTATTAAACCCAAATCCATGAAGAAGGGTTCTGCGGATTATGCAATTCCAAAGCAGGAGTGGAATTCAAGCCTGTTAAGAGAGATCTCTGCCACATTATTAAGTTCGGTGCATCACCAACACGAAGTCACTGTATCCACCGCACCCCGCTGCCCTCCAGTCAGATGGAGCAGCTCGCATCTCAGGTTCACTAGATGGTCAATCAAATCAAGCTGCTAAAGCAGACAAATCCAGACAAAGGACAAATTAAGTGGCAAAGAATGTCTCACTGCCAAGGTAGAAATGTAACACCGGAGCAGATGCTGAGGAGCTGCTGGACTCCCAGAGGGCAGCGCTGGCCAATGTGAGGAAACACTACCACGAATTAATGGCAATATGGTCTACATGCCGAACAGGACAGCCATGTCATGAAAAGCATGATTCAAACATTGAGGTCGATAAAAGTTGAAAATGAGAGTGAGAGAGAGAGAGATTATTCAAGCGGTGATTCAGCAGGTAAGAATTTACCATCTTTAATGAAGAGTAAATCAATATGAGAAGGTTCCCAATGACAGAAGAAATTAATTGCAGTCAGTGCTGCTGGTGTATGAGCAAAAAGGTCACCAAGGCTCTGGACCAGGAGTTGAACAGATTGAAGTTTGTATTACACAGTGTTAGATGGAAATACAGATTAATTGCTTTTGCAAGCTTGCAAAGGATTAAACTGATTTAAATGGGATGAATCTAGCTGCAGCCCACTGCATCAGCTGTGTGACAGTAATTAGTACACAGATCAGAGAAAAAAAACAAAACAGACATTTACTTTGCACTAAGGCAACATTCTTCTTTCACAACTTTGGTTACACCTAAAGGACAGCAGTAAGAAGATGTCTTTCAATGCACTAAATTCTTAATATACAGATGAATTAATTCTCCAGGCTTGTTTTTAATTCCAAATAACTTGAATTGGGACTATAAATCAAAGTGCTAGTTTCACACTATAAATTTTTAAAATGTTTAGTGGAACAGTCTTCAGTTTACTTACATCAGACATAACAAAGTTCATAGAAACATAAATTGGTTTGGGTTGAAAAGGACCTTTAGGATCATCTAGTATCAAATCCTCTGCCACAGATGTTGGAACTGATTTACTTGCTTTGGCTTGTTTTTCCAGTTTGCACCTACACAAGGCCACAGAGAGGATCATACATGATTAAATGATCAAGCTAATTATTCCCAAATAAATTGCAGTAGTACTTAAAATCTGTCACACATTAGAGGCCAACTGCTTTATTCAGTTTTTCAGTCAGACCTAAGTCCAGGAGACAGGAGGAGAGGCAGGACTGGAGACAAGCTGCCTACAACCCATGTCCAAGATTATTTTAGGAAACAAGGCCAAATATGTCTCCAAAATATTAATTACATTTGCAATGTTTATCCCAGCTTCTCAAATACTTCTGTTGACTATCGGTTTTCAATAATTCAGACTTAATAAGTACATTGTTATACCAGTCATGAAGTAGGCATCCAGGGATGGGGCACCCACAACTTCTCTGGGCAACCTGTGCGAGTGCCTCACCACCCTCAGTAGTGAAGAATTTCTTTCCAATAGCTAATCTAAATACACCCTCTTTCAGCTCAAGGTCATTCTCCCTTGTGTAACTGAAAACATGCTGCCATCACTTAGCCAGTGCCTGTACTTCTGTTGTTCCACTCACCTGCCAAGGAACTATCAGTTACCGGAATTCAAGAAGCTCCAGGTCCTCCCTTATTCAGAGCTACAGATCCAGCTAGGCATGGCACCATCTCCAAGGTGCACTGCATGAAGAAACAAAGGCACAGCAGCGAAATGTCAGTTAAGACCCCTTTTGGTTTCTTCCAGGATGGATTCCACATAGAATCATTATAGTTGGAAAAGACCTTTAGGATCATTGAGTCCAACTGTCTAGTGAAGGATGTTTCTGCTGGATAAAGTGATTGGTCTTTGACCATGTGGTAAGAGGTATGTACCAAACAACTCCAGAGACTTTTTGATTTGGGTTTTTTATCATATACTGCATTTGAACACCTTAACTCAGTTACCATTAAGTGAAAGGAATACTTGATTACCTGATTATTTGAATATGGATTTGAACAAGCTATGTTCCACTAAGAGTCTGTACTCTACCTTTAATACCAGAAACTCACTCAGCTTTCAGCTCCCAGAAAGTATTTTTACTTCCAGTGGTCCTAATAAAATAAACGCTTTCAAGGCTAATCAAAAAGGGGAACCATTTCCAAAACAAAGTGTAAAAGCATTGACTAGTTCTGTAATCCACTGTGATATTTTGTTCCTTATTTCACTGCTAGCCTATAAACATTACCCAAAAGGTAGCTCCTATGGTCTCATTCTCATATAGCTTTATGCGTTCCTGTAAAACACATTTACAGTGTATTTCGTCTGGGTTCACAACACAAAATGATCTCTTATTTTCCAGAAGATAACATTCCTTGAAATGAAGAAAAACCCATAACAAGGGTTGATACATAAATCTCCGTGGCTTGTTTTCATTCCAAAACACTGAAGACCTTTTGATCCCTTTTAATTTACTTGTGCTGATAGTTATTTCCACTTTCCATTAAAAAATTGCAACATTTCAAAAATCAGGAAGAGCTCTGTGAAACATATTGAGTGTAGTTTCTCTCTTCATCCACTTCTAGCAAACAAGCTAATATTTTTTTGTAAAAAAATATTTTTATAGCAAACTAAAAGGTAACTTAGAGAGTTGTCAGAGACATTTGCTTTTCTGTTTTACCAGCAGCCACCACTCACTTTAAGCCTTGCACTGAACTTTTCAAGAATAAGTGACATAAGAAAGTATAAGTGACAATTTTGCTCTTATTTAACATCCCATCAAAGCCCATCCCATCAATTCCTTCAGAGTGAGTTCTGACAACCATTCTCGTTAGGTGTGGCTCTGAATATAATAAAGGGGTTTTGTCTTTTTGTTCTCCTTTGCTGTCACTAAATGCCCAGAAAAAAGATGTGTAAGAGAAACCTTTGAGGTCACCTGCCCTGTTCTTCCCACTCGGTTCATTCTTACTGTCTGGCTGTATTTTACTCAGCGCAATAATAAAGCAACTCAGAAAAAGGAGCTCCTGGTACCTTAGGTACTGCCTTTCAAATCTCCCCAACTGGATTTTAATCCTGCTATTTGGCCTAATATTTCTTTATTTTGATAAAAATTTCATCATTGTATGCTTTTGTATCACACTAAGCTCTGCTCATTCTCCTCTGGTGACATCCAGCATAAAAATGTTTTTACTTTGAAACATTTTGCTGGTTAATCTCAGGAAAGGTGATCAGGATGGCCACTGGCAACCTTATTTGTGAAAGAAAAAGTTCTTTTGGGATGGTGAGTTTTGGGATTTGCTTTGTACAGTTTTCAGTCCTGGACAAAGCAGAACTAAATTCCAAGGGTTCAAATCCAAGGAATTAGTTTACAAGCAGAGCATTTTTATCCACTAGTATTTATTAAGAGAGAAACACGTGATGGTTTCCTTTTTCTGTTTCGGCCATCAAGAAGGTTGACAGAGGGGGATCACAATGGACTTGAATGGAATATTTTGTCAGGAACATACAATGAAGACTCTGTAATTTGCACTGTCCTTTGAAATGTGGGGCACTGCTTTTAATCACTTAAAGCCCAATACAGGAAAGTTGAGAACAGGAACACATGAAAGATTACCTTAATCAATTACCTGCACCTTGTGGAATTATAGCAGAGATGAATATGATACTGCATATTTGTGTCATAATAGCAAGTTTGATACTCTCAGAAAGTGCCAAAATGCATCTCTGTGAGTGAGTGAACATGAAAGTCTTTCCAGATTAAAAGTTGCCCTCATTTCAAGGAAGAAAAAAAGATACACGGAGTAGTGCTGCTATTGATGGAAATGATTTCTAATGATGGGAAAGCTGGAAATGTAAATTGAGAAGCTGTCAAGCCATGTGCAACACCACTCAGTAACCTCACTGTCATCACAGAACAAAAGGGAACAGAACATCTGCAGTTATTAGCATTACCTAAACAAACCAACCACATTTTTGCTAATTATGCCATCTGCAAAAAAGCTTATGTCATTCCCCGTTCAAACTTTCAGATACAGCTGAAACATACCTACAAAAAGCAAAAGTTGAAATCTGGTGTTAAAAATCCCCAAACTATCACAAAACCCACTACAGCAATCCATAAACTACGACTTTGTGTATACCATCTGTTTCATTCAGCTCTGCTATCTGAACTCTAGTAAGAGTCAATAATATTTTCAGGTCAAAAGAATTAAAAACTAAAAAAATATAGTATTTTCAATTCAATTCTAATAGCATAGTCCTCAGTTGAACCTCATTGCTCTGAGAAAAATAAAACTACATGTGAACAAGACAAGGAAATACAGGCTTCTAGTCTTTTACGGCGTAAGACTTAAAATCTAAGACTTTTAAAGCATAAGACGTAAAAGATTAGGTGTGACTTTGGAAAAAAATTTCTCTCTTTGCAGTTAGTTTCAAAAATTCAGTATGCTTTCTCCCCAAGAGTTTGATTTTCAGAAAGGCCAAGAACTTAAAATTTCCCCACTGGGTCAATTTTCACATCTCCATAGAATTCTCTGAAGCTTTTGCAATCTGGAGCAGCTCATGATCAGCCTCCTTCAAAGGCAGGCACTAAAAGTTCAAGCCAAAAATCAAGTCTGATCATTCAAGTTGAACACAGCTCCAAAAGGTTCCCTCACACACCAAATCTTCTGGATCTTAAAACATTTATTTGCATGTTTTAGTATTTTACAATATGATTTCCACAACGTGTCTCCCTTCTCTACTGTGCAGACTGTACTGCTTATTCTTGAGATGCAGGGGCAGTTTCTAATGTGTTTTGAGTTTGGCTTGGTTTTCTTAAGTTTCTAAAACATGTCCGTATTGTGAGCAAATTTATTGGAATGTGAATCCATTTTTCTTTCCTTTATTGAGATCAAATTAATGAAGTGCCACGTTCTATTTGGCAGGGCCAGAATACTGTGTGGACTAAGAACCTTATAACTTCAGAACAATTAAACCTATTAAAATGTTCTGAAAATCAGACTTAGAGCAATGTCACTTCTGTAATCTTGTTGGAAAACATGCTGTTAAAAGCATAAATTTCAAATATATATACTTAAGGAGTGTAATTCCTTATTATAGTAGGAACAATTAGTATAACATTATCATCTGTGTAGTACTCATCTCTAGCTGCAATTGCATACAACCCCAAATTTGAGGTAAAACAGGAAAGCACACACTTCATTTCTATTTTTAATCCTATGGATTTTGCAGACAAATACAGATTCAGTAAAAAATCTGTTAGTGCTGCCTCATGTAAGGTAGGGTGCTACAACAGCTGGTTAAAATCACTACTATCAAGAAATGGTGGTGTGATTGACAGTAACCACGACCAACACAGAAATCAAACCACATCAGAAAGAAAGGCAGGTCCCATCTTCCATACTCAGAAAAGAGGCATTACCCTCTGTGGATATAATAAAAGACATTATCCTCCATGAATACAATAAATCAAGGATGTTAAAAGTTTTCAAAACTCCATTTCCCTCTCCTGTGCCTTTTGCCCTGTGAAGTCTAAATTTTCCCCTTTGTGTAGATATACTCAAATCGTTCAGCAACATAAGGTCCTTCCACAACTAGTCTTCCTACTCAATGTCTAGAAGTCCTTTGAAAAACAAGCACCATAACCTTGGCTTCCATTATATAGGACTCTGTTACCACTAAAATTATTTGCAGCTTTCTTCTCTGTTTTTTGAAATCTTTATACGATCTTTATACAATTCTAAGACCTGTCTCCCCTCTGCACTCCACATACTCACAGAAAATCTGGTGTGTTCTTAGCTGTGCAGATCAGTTAGAGCATCAGTTGCTCCATTTATGCATGCACAAGCTTTTAGAGTAGTATTTGCCAAGTGTTACCCTAAAGCCAGGTGTCACAGAAAGGGGAAAAAACAAGACCACAGAGTGTAGTAAATGCTAACGAATATTCTTAGTGTGTGGGAAGAATGTAGAATCTTCAGAAAAAGGAGCCACTTGACTAACTTAAAACCATAACTGCTTGTCTCTGAAAAGGTCACAAACCTCAGAAAAGATTAAATGGATGAAAGCAGCAGTTGAATCCACAGTGAAAACAATCTGTGCTGTTTAGGACATAACAGAAGCAGAGCTTGCCAAAGAAAACATTAATTCTTACCTTTTTGGTGATTCCAAATTCAGACAAAAGACAACTGGAACAGTCAACACCTCTCAAAACAAATGCCTGTTACAAACAAAGCTCTCTGTTTTCTTTATGCTTCTGGAAAAAACCCAAATCTTTGGACAATCGCTTTGTAAAGTACAAGGGCTTACATTAAAGAGGAAGCTCTTATCTCCTCAATATCATCCCAGAAGTAACATATTCCAGATAAAAGAAAATGTACTAATTATGGAGGCAAGAAATCAACGTCCAGTATTCAGTGCAGCTTCCTGACTTATACCTCATACATTTCCAACCATTACATTTCCAAGTAGAGCTGGGGAAAAAATGGAACTTCAGAAAAGACTTCAATTGAAAAGTATTTTTAAAATAATAAAATTAAAGGATGCAGAAAATTCACGTGTTTATGCTTTAGTATAGGAAAATGTTATATAGCTCATCAGTTATAAATCAAGCCTTAAATTACACAGGTCTGTATGGCCACGACGTACTGGAATCCAAACAAACACCTTCCTCCTCATAGACACAACTCTCACAACTCTCATAGACACAACTCTCACAACTCTCCGCCTATTTGAATAATCTACTTATGCTGATTAATCAAGAAAATAGATTCTATGACATTACAAATGTGATCAAATACTTCATGGCTCATTCTATACCACAACTACTTAGTCAAAAGCTTTTTTCCACTTTCCTACCCAGAACACCTATAAGTAAGTTCAATCACATTGAAAAGTTTGCCTGGACGTTGTGGTGCCATTTTCTTGATTAAAGACGACTAACTGAAGGAGTAACTTGTCAATGTGAATCAGCATTTTTTACTTAGCTGTGAAACGGAAACCAGCACTTAAGAAATTAGAGCACTTGAAGAAAACATGACAATTTTGTTATTAATAACTTTTATAGCTCAAATTTAAAAATATTAAGCCAGAAACAAATCAAGATTCATGAAGAAAATCTGGAACTATATACATGCATAATTAAGAATATGTAGATTCTTGTCAATATTTACTTAAGTTTTTTGTACAAGTTTTTCACACAATCATATTTACAAGCATGTCTGTTTAAAACATACATCTCTTGTAGCATTTACAAATCTTTTTAATATATATTTTTTTCTTAAAAACAAAAGAATATTTCCTTGATTTGACAGATTTTGATTTATCTTATGGTACCAGACAGGTACTTAATCAATGGGACGGAAAGTTCCCATTATTCAAATATCTAAATAAGAGTTCATCATATTGGTAACCCAGAGTTATCATACATGGCTTTAAATAACTCCCAAACTCAAAGGATCATCTCGTACATACCCCAGTCCATCTGGGGTATGTTTCTAATTAAACTCTTGAACCTTTATTTAGGTTAACTCCACAACTCAGCAGACACTCTTCTAAGCATGTACTCAGAAATAAGACGCCCTTTTAATTTAAAGACAAAACAACTTTGCTTCCAGTCCAGTCAAGTCAAGCACATATTAAATGTGTATAAAATGGGATCTGTGGGCTTTTCTAGACATTCTAGCTATCTTTACAAATTTTTTTACTATTGCGGGATACCACAGTTTTGAACAGACAATATTTGTGTGGATTTAGAGGAATCAAGCGAGAGATCTTCTAAGAAGGGGAAGAATACTTCAAAATATGAGCTTTTTTTTTTTGAAAAAAAATAGTCCAAGAGAGTTTTATACATAATATGTTGAAGTTACTGATGCCATCCAACCAGTTAAATCACTTCACAAATTAACTGAAAATCTGTCAGCTCGATTGCTTTAGGTTGGGGGGAAAAAACCACTCCAAACTTCTGGCTTTGGCAAATCAAGTAGCCATCTTCTTTGAACGCTGTTCTCTAGAGCTCCTGCACGGATTGTTCCACAGTTTGCTCCTCTACAGGCTGCACAGCTTCCTGAACATAAACAATGAATTCCGAAGCCTCTCCGCCCTGTGTATAGACAGTCACTGTCTCAATTCCCTCCACCTCATCTGATGACACCACCAGGTGATGCTGCTCAGACAGCTCCACCGACTGCTGCAGAGTCTCTTGAATCATCAAGGTGTGATTGGCTGATTGCTCCTCTTCTTTTACCTAAGGAGAAATTGAAGAGGTTACAGAAATTTCACCTTTCCAGTAAGCGCCTGGTATTGTCATGATTACTGGAAACAAAGCACACGAATTGCATAGCTTTGAAAGAAAATGTCAGTTTTACAGAAAATGTGAGCACTTTTTGATTAATGAGTGTATAGCAAGACAGAACAGTGAAAGCAGTAACACAGTATCTCAGTTATTTGCACAGAGAGCTGCAAAGTTCCAGGAACGTTGGTCTTCGGAGACCGCTTTAATCTCTCAGTAGTCTTTCATTCAAAACTGCTCTTATTTAAATAAATATGAAGTCAAACAATTCCTCTAGTAGCAATGAGATGAAAGTCCATCCAAAATCATATGAAAAAATGGTACCTATATCTTTCTTTTTTTCCCTAGTCAATTGACTGTTCATAGAAGTACAAATTTCATTGTAAAACTTAATGGACTTTTATTAGAATACTGTGAAATGTAAATATTACTGAAATTGATTCCTAAGGTCCACTGTTTGTCAGACAGCAATATGTACATTATTGAAAGGAGAGTGACAGAAACAACTGAAAATAACAGAATTTTTCCTAAACATTTTGCATCTTGTCAGAATGATAAAAAGCAACACCATTTGGTGCGGAATTTTAAAGTGCTCATACAGCTGTCTGTCAGTTACTGAAACACAGTACATACCAGTGTCCTGGGTCAATTAAGATGAAGTATGAATTAAATTTAAAAATACTTGAATAATATATATATGGAGAGAAAATAAGAACTTTACTGGGAGAAAGGAAAAAATTTAATATAACAAATATATATATATATGTTCAAACAACAACAGTAACAGTATAAAAAAACCTCAAAATGCAACAATGACAACTGTAAACAAGTGGCAAAATAAACAAGCACAAGGGGGGTGCCTACTTCAAGGGAAAACCAGGACACCTCCAGGACTCCAGGGGCAAGGGAAATAAGGTTCAGGGTAGGCAAACCAGTGGAGTAACAGCCAGTGATCTTTTTCTGAAAATGTCCGAGGGGCTGCAGGGAGATCCAACGGTCAGCAGGGGAAAAAGATGTGTTGAGATGAGAAGTCAAAGGTCCACGTGGTCCTGGGTGAAATGGCAGAGGTGAAAACAAGGCGTCCCCAGTCTGGAAGGTCCATGAAACCCCCCTCCTGTGAGCCCAGGAGCTGTAGTTATAGGGCCTCGGGCCCCTCCCATATCACATGCCTTGCTGGGAGGGGAAGATAAGAAAGGAATCCTCCATTGTTTGTCTGGTAGAAAGGAGAAAAACCCCTCCCCATGCCACATGCCTTGCCATGAAGGGGAGATAAGATACAGGATCTTCCATTGTTTGTCAAGTGAAAAGGAGAAAGCCCCTCCCGTGGCCACATTCCTTTCAGGGGAGGGAAAAGGAGATAAGAAGAGAAACCTATTGTCTGTTCCAGTAAAAAAGGAGAAAAGTTTTACAATGGAACAAAAAAAAAGCTTTCCCCATGACAGCCAGAATTCAAGAACCAATATTAATTTTCTCTCAGATGCATATAAAATTCCTATGCAGATTACTCCAAGCGAGTATAAAAAAATGAGAAAAGTGTTGTGTAGAGGAAATGCATTGTCTCAAGTGTTAGTGATAAAATAATCTACCTTTGAGGAGAGAAAGTTCAAAAAATACAATTAAGATTAACGCTGTTTAAGAAGAGAGTGGGAATAGAAGAGAAGAACTACAGCAATGATTCCAAGGATGAGTTTGATGCCTTAGAGACCAGCAAAGAGAAGAAGAAGCCCTGTATGTTTGTTTTCACAGAATCACAGAATATCCTGATGCTCTTTTCCCATTCATCTTTTTCCCCAAGTATTTTTTGCTATACAATGTCTTTGCTTTTAACATTTTTATTTTGTGTTAAAAATATCTGTCAGATGAAGATTTCAGAGACACACAAATCCCTTAGGACTTGATATCACTTCGAACTTTCAGTCATATCAGGCATTAGAAAGCTTTTCTTTAAAAATAATAAGTATGCTCAGGTGTTAAATTATTCAAAGGTCCCCAGGTCAGTATAGCTGTAATATATTGAGGAAATATATGTGGATTTTTCTGGTGAAAGATTCAACATCTAAAGGGAATCAGGTCATTACCATTGACCTTAATGCATCATCACAGCCATACTCACTGGTGCTGACTTTGGCTTTGCTGTACAGGATTCAGATTATAGGGATAAAACTACAGGAATGGGATGAAGTCCTTTTCATGTTCTGTTTCTTTTATCAAGCCTATCTGAACAATTTTTTTGAAAGTTACTCTAAAAAGCTCCTGATGACGTTCAAGCCAAACATCCTACACAAGTGGGTGATGCTAAATGCTTTTCTTGACACAATAAAATTTGCAACCACTCTCAGAAAAAACAATTTATGTTGTCAAAAAATATGGGTATTATAGAATCCAAGAGTTATTTAATCATATAATGGTTTGAATTGGAAGGGAACTCAAATATAATCTTCCACACAAACTTAAATATCAGTTCCAAGCCCCCTTGCCATGGACAGAGACATCTTCCAACCCATCCAGCCTGGCCCCAAACACTTCCAGGGATGGGGCATCCACAACCTCTCTGGGCAACCTGTTCCCACACCTCATTACCTTTTGAAAGAAGAATTTATTCCTGACATCTGATCTAAATCTCTCCTCTTTCAACTTAAAAACGTTCTCCCTTGTCCCATCACTATCTGCCAGTGTCAGATGTCACTCTCCCTCTTTTTTATAAGCCCCCTTCACCAATGTATCCCTTACTAATGGAACCTTGAGCCTTTCTTTGAAAAGCAAGGAACCTAATCATGAAAAGAAACAGCACTTTAAACCTTCTTCCCTTGTTCCTCACAATGCACCCCTTTTTTATAATTATCAAATAACCCTAAGTCCTACTGAAAGCAATATAACTCTGGTGAATTCATACACTGAACTCCTTTTTCATGACTGTCCTCTCCTCCTTCCTGAGGTGACCTGCTCCAGTGTAAAAGTAAGAACACGCACAAGATCTACTAATGAAGATTGTAATAATCAGGGAAAAGTCTAATCACCAGCAAATTCAGATAGAAAGCTGCAATTAAGATGTTAGATAATTAGAATCTCACAGCTTGTTATGAATCAGCTCACAATTACAGCACTTGATGGTAGAGATGCCCAAACAAATATAGAAATAAGGGTGTCTAAAATGTGACCCTTTAATTATGTAATACAAACTAACTTTTCCTGTTTTAGTGCACTTCACATAACCCTCTGACAACATGCCTCAGGCCAGAAATATTACACTGCATTTCCTAATGCTGCAAGAACGCACAACACAGTATGAGACGGATCTCACTGTAGTAACTCTAAATCAAAAGCCATAAATAATTTTAAATATAGTTTTGTGAATGTACATAAATAATGAAAATGTACTGAAAATAAATAAAGCACAGTTGACGCCAAAATGAAACGAAACCAGAATCTCACTCAATTCAATAGCAGCAATCTAATACTTACTCAGTTTTATATGTTTTTGAAATTAAAATGGCCAAAAAAGAAAGTTAATTTAACTTCCCTACCTGACTTTATTGATGCGCGTTTGTTACCCTTGTCATGCAGGGTAAAGAAGACTAATGCCCTTATTTCTGGTGCTTCTAGCTGCCTGTGTCTTTTTTGGACAACTATCTGTAATCCCTTAGTTTGACAAATCACCACATTATTTGGGATATTTACATTTCTAATCAGTTCAATGTTTACACGGTTCTGCTTGGTTCCTATTAGATTGTTCCACAGGGAATAATCTCAAAATGTTAATTTACATCCCTCAAATTGATGAAACACTGGGACAGCTGCCATCAGAATGAATGAAGTCACTAGACTCAATTCTTTTTATTGGCATCTGAAATCTTTTGAAGAGTAGCATCCAAGACCTCTTTTCTGTTTGAGAGCCAGCTGAAAAGCATCTGTCTGCTTATCCTTCGTTAAAGAATGACAGCAAGAAGCTGAAGCCACACACAGCTGGCATATTAAATCAAGTCAGTACCTGCTTAAAGGTTCTTTATTAACTAAATCTGTCTCTGATGAAAGCCAATGGGGCTTTTACCACCATGTTTTCAAAAGAAGCTCAACATTTCTAAATTCCAAATGTTCTTAATTTACATATCTGAGGACCATCCAAATGCATGTAAGTATGGGTCTCTCTTAGAGGAATCTCTTCCTCTCAAAACAACAAAGTATTTTTTAATTTGAAATAAATTAATTCAAGGCACTGAGGAAAATATATTTCTTCCCTTTCCTGATAGGAGTAAAGAAAATATTTGCAGTAAGATGTTAAAATCGTTTCCTTACTCTAGAGCTCATCCTGTGAAATAATGTTATTTGATGTCAGCAGGAGTTGCAGGTCCATAATGTTTAGAATAACTTTGCTGGGCCTGTCCCCAAACCCTCTGTGGAATCTCTCCCTTGATTTCAGATTGAATGCTGCCTTTCAGCTTACCATAAGAAAGAAAAGTTAATTACAAAAATCTTTCAGATTTTCAAAACCTTACACTAGGTTACAGATGCTCCTACTAATTACGTATCATAAAACACCACTAAGAAAACAAAGTATCTACAGAAAGGATTAAAATGAAAGGTGAATATAAGCATTTTAGATCACAGAGGGCACCTGGATATATGACATGGCACCATACATTGGTGCCTACAAGTTGTTTCAGTATCGTTTGAATAATCTGAACTCTCTCAGTTCTAGTTTACATATAGCTATTTTGTGTGAAAAAGACAGATAGAAAACACTGTAATTTCATCATATGAATCTATAATGAGCTACAAAACAAAGACAATATGGCACACAATTGTTTCAGAATAATAAGAGACTTGAGAATGATTTGGTTTGCATAAAATAAAAAAGCAAGGTGGCAAATAAATCTTCATGCTGGTGATGTAAATTTTAAAGAAGTTTTAGCAATTGGCTAGTTAAATATAGTATGACAGAGAGACTGTGACTGGCAATGGCTGGATCACCCTATTTCCTTTTGAGGCAGAATGGCAACATTGCCACAGTTTTAAGAGTTCTAACAGGACAGTGGTCTTGACATGGAATTTTATCTACATGTTACAGAGATGACGAGAACACCACAAAGGCTGAGGAAACAGGGCTATCTGCCCCAGTTAAAGCTTTTCTTCGCTAGTACCATCATGGGAAGCATCAATATGCTCAATGTTCTAAAGCAACAGCAAACTTGACAATCAGCGTATAAAAAACTCTATGTACTCGTAAATTTTCTAGATTAACACCCACCATCACGTAGGTACCAATCTCAGCTAGACTGAAATATAAGGTGTGTTTCTGAAGTACAATGTTCAGTACCCTTTGACATGACAGTCATGCTAATATTAGATATTTACTTTAGAAAATGTGTTACGCTATAAAATCCTGTGATCTGCTTCGAGCTGATGTGTAATCTTTGCTGTGTATTCCTACTGCTGTCACTTTGAAGAAAGTGACTTACTATGGTAGGATTTTACTGGAGCCTGAAGAGATCACAGAATAAAAGGATGAAAGGAACTAAAATAAAGGGTGAAATGCAAAGAAATTCAGTGTTTTCTGTTCTGATAAAGCTCTGTGTAGCTATTGTAACAGTCAATATACTTATTCTTCAGAGCACATTAAATACAAGTTGAAAATAGATTACAGTATATCCCCGCTGCATTGCAACCTCTCCATTACGACCCCGCTGATTTGTGAGGAAAATTTCTCACAACTCAGTTTCGGGGATTTGCCAGGTTCCCTGGCTGACTCATGTGCAATGCCTCTGCTTCGCGAGGGGCGGTGCCGGCACTCCCTCTGGGGCAAGACGGGGCCGGCCGCGCGGGGAGGGCGTGCGGTTTCTCCAGCTCGCAATGGTGTTTAGAGCCCTGCGGCACTTTGCCCTTGCCCCTGACCCGGTCCTGTGTGTCTCCATGCCCAGTCCCTACAGTGGAAGGGTCACGCCGCAATATGTCCCAGGCGACCGCTGAGACCCAGCCCAGCACCGCAAGACATGCCATTCCTTGTTACTCAAAGCCCAGGCAGCGCTGCCTCTCCTGGGACTGATGGATGTAAAAGGGAAAGAAACTCTGATACTGATGTCCCTACACCCCACCCCCCGCCATAAGTGGCACGGGGTGTGCCTTCCTCGCCACGGAGGCAGGGCGAGCACGTGCGGTGGCAGCAGCCAGGTAGCAGCTGCAGAAGTGGCTGGGATGGAGCAGGGGCGAGATATGCCTGGCCCGCGGCCACACCGTGCAGACAGCCCCGGCAGGCCAGGACACTGTGCGGGATGCAGCAGGCACGAGCACCAGGGCTGGGGGGGGAGCAGCGTTGGGGGGGTTTGGCTGCAAGCACGCGCAGTCACAGCAGCCACTCAGAAACAGTTCCCTTTGCTCCCCTGTGCTGAGAAAGCCCATGAGGAGGAGCAGAAAAGTGTCCGCAGTGCTCCAGAGTGCCAGGGGGTGGAGCAATGGGCATGGCCTGCATGCAAATTAATGACCTGCACATGTTCGCGAATTTGATGTTCTGCGAGAGCCCTGGCATGACCTGCTCCTCGCAAATGCGGGGGTATAACTGTACTCTGTTTTTCACTTCAGTCTACGGAGGTCGTAAGCACATCAGTTCTATCTCATGTTTCTGTTTGTGAGAAAAAGAGAATTCAGCAGCCAACTACTGCTCTTTACTGTTAATATCAATGCAGTGCTCTGGATCAGGACCTGGACTCTATCAGCTATGCCACGTTCATGCCCCAAAGGCTTCATAATTTCAGTATCAAGAGACAGTAAGCAGACACAGAAAAAGAGAGGTGGGGGAGTACAGTGTCAATTAGACAGTGGTAATTCTGTGTAATGGGCATTAGTATTAATATACCAATAGCCTATCCACAGATAATTACTGCCATCATATTTTCGAAAAGTAATTGAAAGAAGACAATGAGGTACAAATTGCTCCTCATTAAAAATCCACATAACTAAGCATAATATGGAAGAAGGCATTAAGAAACTTGTCTGAAAAAAGTAATGAGCAATTAAATCTTCATGGACTGTGCAAAGGTAGGAGTCAAAATCTTTACAGTTCATGAGAAATGGGACTCTGAAACAGAAAGGAGTAAAAAGCCTTGGAAAGGAAAACAAGATACTGTTTGATGTGGCAAAAAAAGGATCATCAAGTGAACAGAATAAAAGACGGTGACACCAAGAAGAAGAGAGAAAGTAATCTTTGACTTTTTCTGAAAAAATACAAAAGGGACAAAGCATCATCTGTGAGAGTCAAAAAAAGGCCTATAGGAGTTAACTGCAGCATAAAATAATGATGGCTTGGACAACCATTTTAGCTAAGTAGTTGAAATACGTGACCATGTTAGAGCCATCACGCAGAACAAATTGGCACCATTTAGATAATCGCCTGCAGGCAGGGTCCAAGAACCTGCCTGAGGAGATCACTATTCTGGCTTGAATAACAGGAAAGATGTCCCAGAGGGGTGAAAAATAAAGTGGACTACTGATGAACAAATTTGCAGAAAGGCTGATATAATCACCTTAATCATAGTATCACAGTATTAGCAAGGTTGGAAGAGACCTTGGAGATCATCAAGTCCAACCTGTAACCCAACACCAACCCACTGTCTAAACCATGGCACTAATTGTCTCATCCAGCCTACTCTTAAACACCTCCAGGGACAGCGACTCCACCACCNTATGTCCAAAGTGAAGAACCCGGCACTTAGTCTTGTTAAATCTCATACTGTTGGAATCTGCCCATTTCTCTAATCTGTCAAGGTCCCTATGAAGGGCCCTCCCATCCTCCAGTAGTTTGACATTTGCCCCCAGCTTAGTATCATCTGCAAACTTGCTGATGATGGACTCGATTCCCTCATCCATATCGTCAATAAAGATGTTGAACAGTGCCGGGCCTAACACTGACCCCTGTGGGACTCCACTAGTGACTGGCTGCCAGCTGGATGTGGCACCATTCACCAACACTCTCTGAGCTCGTCCATCCAACCAATTCCTAACCCAACATAAAATGCTTCTATCCAGTCCATGCTCTATGAGTTTCTCCTAAAGCTTATTACCTCTGAAGAAAATAAGGCACCAGAGATGCTCATTTCTGAAAGAAATGTTTCTACACAAGAAACCCACTATTTAAATCAAACAAATGTTTAACTTGGAACAAACTTCTTAAGGAAAAAATAACATCCTTATTTGATGTACACTATCTAAAGAACTATACATTAAGCAGTTTGTAGTTAAATACTTTGTCGTAGCCAACACATGGATTCATTGTGTGAAAAACAAGTCTTTGAACACAAACCTGCAGAGACTGTAGGGTGCCTATGATACTGTCATGACTGCTCCTTCTCCCATCCTGCCTTTTTATTCAGCATGTGATCTAGCAAGATACCTACATAAATAATGGATTGAACAGCCTCTGCTAGTAAAATAAACAGAAAACCAAATGAATCAATCTCCACCCTAAGGCATGAGAGCAAAAGTACATCTGTAATAAGATACAGAGTCAAATGAGTAGAAAGTAAAGTGTCTTGTTTTACACTTCCAGTCCTTCCACCTTGCTACATGCTCTGTTCTCACAAAGCTGCTTTTTCCCTATCTCTTCCCTATATTTTCCACCCACTATGCACAGTGTTTCCTGCCTTTTCTAAGCATTTATTAGCCTTTTTCCTAGTTACTCTTCAAACTTAGCACTCTTTCCTCTCTCCTTTTCCCCACCTCATTATTTTTTTGATCTTTAAGCAGCGCAGAACAACTCAAATGTCATGCTATTAATAAATACGTATCTCCATCAGCTCTTTCAGAAAGAAATCCATACTGGAACACTAATAACTGAAAAGAATTCAAGATGACAAGGATGCACTTCTTCTGCCTTGCTGTGATCAAAGCTTGAGTGGATTTTTGCCAATCTCTGATGATATTGGTAAAACTTTATTACTTTTTTCTTAGGCATTTGTTGTATACCACACCCCTTAGAAGCTGTATGTTTTCATAGCATACAGCTACAAGACTGTAGCAAGTCTTGTAATACAACAAGATTTCTCCCAAATTACACATCAGAAAAAGTTTAACTTTGTAACAATTAGAATACTGGCTCACAGGCAAGAATAAGCTAAAATTATTTTGGGATATAGACATAAACCTTCAAAGGTCTCATACATACATTATCAGAACCAAGAGTGCTTCCTAGTTCCCAATAAAATCCAAAGTAAACAGGGGTAGCTTTGCATTTTTTTAGGTTTAAAATCACAAGGTGAATCCTGATTCAGATCGGGCTAGGTTATTTGTGGGAACAAGTCAACTTGGCCGCACCAGTATTGGGTTATCAAAGCATTTCCTTCTATAAAATCATTCCTATGAATAAAAAATTGGAAATTTCCAAAGTCTGAACTGACATTTTTTTCTTCTCAACATGCAATTCAGGAGCTGGGAGCTTTAAAGAGCCAATCTGAACTTGACTTCACCTCCATTAAAACATGTACTTATAATTTAAGATACTTGCATTAAGACTACAAGGAACTCAGACCATGTCATGGTTTGACCCTGGCTGGATGCCAGAGATTCACCCACAACCATTTTCTCACTTCATTTCCCCCCTTCCCCCGCCATACAAACAGGGGAAGAGAGAGGAAAAGTTAAAAAACGGAAGGGTTTTTGCTACCGCAGGAATGAGGACTATTAGAAATCTTTTACTTACAGACAAAACAACATTTTAAGGTGGGATATGAAGGATTTATTTCTGACAAGATCAGAGCTTAATGCAAGAAGTATCATCTTAAAGGCAACCCTCTTCCCTTCCTTATCTTACAACAGATACCACATTCCCTTTTTTCCTCCAAGAGACAAAGGTGGAACAGGAGTAGGGTGTTTTTTCTGCTGCTACTAAGGGGAGGAAGTAATTTCCCTGCCTTTCATAGGGTTCCCCCTCCCACCCCCAATGGAAGAAAGTCTTTTATGACCCTTCCTAGCATGAGTCTGATCCCAGGGGCAACAGCTCTTCTATACACTGCTGCCCGGGGGTCACTCCACAGGGTGCAGTTCTTTGAGCACTGGCTGCTCCAGCGTGGGTCCCATCCCAAAGCACACAGATCCTACCAGGTACAGTTCTGCCACACAGCGTGGACTCCTCCTCCACAGGCTACACGTCTCTCCTGAGACTCTGCTCCAAAGTGGGCTCCGACATGTCTGCAGCCTCCCTCCCGCATCCTCCTGCTCCAGCATGGGCTTCTCTCTCCACGGGCTACAGGTGGATCTCTGCATCCCTGTGTTCTCTCCATTCCATGGGCTGCAGGGGGACAGGCTGCTTCACCATGGTCCTTTCCACAGGCTGCAGGGAGACGCCTGGAACACTTCCTCCTGCTCCTTCGGCCCTGGCCTTGGTGCCTGCATTGCTGTTACAACTTCTCACGCCTCTTCTCCGGCAGCCATCTTCTTGCTATTACTTTTTGGTTTTTTCCCCCCCCGNAGAAGTATCATCTTAAAGGCAACCCTCTTCCCTTCCTTATCTTACAACAGATACCACATTCCCTTTTTTCCTCCAAGAGACAAAGGTGGAACAGGAGTAGGGTGTTTTTTCTGCTGCTACTAAGGGGAGGAAGTAATTTCCCTGCCTTTCATAGGGTTCCCCCTCCCACCCCCAATGGAAGAAAGTCTTTTATGACCCTTCCTAGCATGAGTCTGATCCCAGGGGCAACAGCTCTTCTATACACTGCTGCCCGGGGGTCACTCCACAGGGTGCAGTTCTTTGAGCACTGGCTGCTCCAGCGTGGGTCCCATCCCAAAGCACACAGATCCTACCAGGTACAGTTCTGCCACACAGCGTGGACTCCTCCTCCACAGGCTACACGTCTCTCCTGAGACTCTGCTCCAAAGTGGGCTCCGACATGTCTGCAGCCTCCCTCCCGCATCCTCCTGCTCCAGCATGGGCTTCTCTCTCCACGGGCTACAGGTGGATCTCTGCATCCCTGTGTTCTCTCCATTCCATGGGCTGCAGGGGGACAGGCTGCTTCACCATGGTCCTTTCCACAGGCTGCAGGGAGACGCCTGGAACACTTCCTCCTGCTCCTTCGGCCCTGGCCTTGGTGCCTGCATTGCTGTTACAACTTCTCACGCCTCTTCTCCGGCAGCCATCTTCTTGCTATTACTTTTTGGTTTTTTCCCCCCCCGCTCTTCTTAAATATGTTATCACAGAGGTGTCTCTATCTCTCTTGATTGGCCTGGCCTTGGCTGGCAGCGGGCCCAGCCAGGAGCTGGTTGGCATTAACTCTGCCAGCTATGATGGAGGCTTTCAGCAACTTCCCGAAGAAAAGCCTCCTCCATAGGCCCCCGCTGCCAGAAAAAAAGCGGCCACAGCAAACCCAGCACAGAACAGTAATTTAATAGAAGAATCCTTTAAATATGGTACCATTTCTGTCTCTTGACTTAGTAGAAAACAATTTTAAAATTACAACAATTCGACACAACTATTACTACAGGTAACTTCCGAGATGCTGAAAGAGACTTATGGATAAAGAGAGCTTGTTTCTGGAGGCAGAAGTCTTGCATTACCCTGAAGTTCTACAAGTCCAGCACACTACATGTATGTGAGCACACAGGTCAGGCAAGTGTTAAAGCATGAGGATGGCAGTATGACTGACAGGTACAGCTGGATTCCCATATACGTAATTTTAAGGATCAAGTATAAGTGGGACTTTTATGGGTGAAAAGTAAAAGTAAGGAAGAGGACAGCTGTGGGAAAAAGAAATTTCCAGGGAAGAAATGGGAAATAAAAATAGGAACACTACAGTACCGCATTTAGAGCAAAAAGTACTTTTAAAACATTCTAGTAATTTATGATTTAGAAGAAATTTCTTGGTGCTAATAGAGAAGTAGAAAGGCAACTCGCAAGGGCTCCCTAAAAATGAGATATGAAGGTAAGAACCGATATAAAAAACGGATAATGTATGTCCTTAGAGAAAAAGAAAAATACAAACATTACAGAATAAAAATCAGAACTACAATAAATGTTAAGGAAAAAAATGGATCCAAGCTGCTAAGCAAGGACTCAGTGAGGCCATTAAAGTACAAGAGTGGAAATTCAGCGACAGATGATGTTGATACATTGCTGACACCCTGAACGAATTCTTTGTCTCACAATCCATAAAACAAGCTGAAGGTCACAGAAGAAAGTGTGGAACAAATTTTTCAGAAGGAAAGTGAAAAACATGTTTTAAGGCCACTTCAAGGGTAACAATTAGGAACCTACCATAATTAAAACCTGACAAAGTCATAGGTTCAAATGAGGGATATCCCACAGAAATCAACTCAGTACTGAAGAAAACACTTTTCTGAATAGGGGAGAAGTAAAGTCATGTTACCAACATTTAAAGACTTCATAGCCTCAGATTAAAAATGGGTGTGCCTGTAATTCTGGAGCAATCTTCTGGTGGGAAGACAAGACAGAGCAGACAGACTTTGACAAATCACTGATTTATATAAAAAAAATTTTAAAAGAGAAAAATGAAAGAAGAAAAAAATTAAAAACATAAATCATCAGCATCACCTACAGACCTCTCCTAGTCCTTGCTGTACCTCCATAAAGCTCACTAAAGGTAAGACAGCAGTCAGGGGCTGTCAGGAGGTGTACGGTCACCCAATCCTCCCATGGGAAACCACAGATCTGCACACAGAGTGAAAAGTACAATACTCAGCTTGTGAGGTACCTAAATTCTTCCCTGATTTTGCTTTTGTGCAACTTCAGCTCCGAGGGAAAAAGCTGTTTTACATTAAAAAGAGTCTCAAAGGGGCAGGGAGAAGAGACATAGAAAAAGAAAAGCAGCGAAGTGATTCTGTGCTCCAAGAATTCAGTATTTCATTAGATATAGGAATGGAGCTTGTAAGAGTTTGACATCAGACCAGTAAGAGTCATTGATGTATAAAAGGCAAGGGAAGAAGTGGTGATAAAGGCTTAAGTAGCCTGTAAACTCAAAAGGCTAGAAATATTGATAACAAAGTGAGGAAGAAAATTTTTTTAGAATAAAAATACTTCCAAAAAGCTACCAGCAAATTCAGATGGTCTCACAAGGAAGATGATAGATTTTAAGACAAATCACATTTAACAGCTCAAAGAGGAAGAATCACCAGATTTTTAAAATTATGTATTTTTGACAACATTCTAACATCAAAACACTTCTTGGCAGCTGCTACTTCAGCAGCCACTTTCTCCTACACTTTTAGCAGAAAGGCCTCAAAAGATGCATTTTTAATGGAAGAACTGGATTCAGTAATACAGTCATGTCCCGTTACTTCATGGTTCATCTATTTCGGCTTCAGTACATCGCGTTTTTTTTCCCAGCAAATACATTTTCCAGCTTCCCCTTCATTTGCCCTTTGGGGGGGGTGGGGCAGAACTGGCAGGGGCCGCTTGCTCAGGGGCTGGCTCACTTATAACAGTGTTGCAAATATTAATAAAATGGTAGGGAAGCTTTATAACACTGTCTCAAGGTACATTAAGCAAACCACAGTGCAGAGCTGCTCACTCCTGCAGCTCGAAGCTGGGGGGGTGGGGGGTGGGCCTTATTTCCATATATATGAACTGCTGCTTCGTGGATTTCACTTATGGCATCATCTCTCTGGAACTTACCCCCACGATAGTCGAGGAATTACTCTATTTACAGAGAGCATAGTCAAATGGCTAATACTGCATTCAGTCTTAAACAAATCATATGTATAACAGAGCATGCATTTTAGCAATGACTCTACTGTAAAAGTTGTTTTGAAATTTGCACATAATTGGACTGAATTTAGTTTCAAAATCTGGATCTGTTATTCTACCAAAACCCTCCAAACTTTTACATGGTTTCTAATCAAAACACATGTTAAGTACTGCAAAGGAACATCTCGGAATGCTCCATCTTGAAACTCTGCCTTGTCTCGTGACATTTGGGCAGCAAGTTTAGGAATTATCCAAATACTTCACTGACCACAGACTCCCCATTTCTGGCTTAACTCAAAAGTTCAGCACTCTAGAAGTTAGCACCAAATCAGAGTTTTGGTTCATGTAAATCCGTAAAAGGAGTTACTTAAACTCTTCAGGAAGTTCAAACTACTCATGTACTTTCCTTCCCTCACCTATTAACCACACTGAGTGAAGAGACCGCAATGAATTAATGAACAGAATGGGAAAAGGGTTAAGCAGAGAGCTGTGATGAAACCATAAGTAACAAGTGGAGTTTGGAGAACGAAAAATTGCAGAACAAAGTTAGCAGACACCTATGAGAAGGAACCACTGAGCAAAAGTCTTGATGTTTGAAAATCAATAGGCACCTCAAATTGAAAATTACTTCCTTTCACTTGCTGCACCAAGGAATTCTCGATTCTTTTGGATGACAATGGCACTAAGTGCCAGTGCATAATGCAAGTATGTTATTTTTAAAAGCCTGAAAACACATATATACATATATATGTATATTTAGTCACTCATATTTTATATACATACAGAAATATATGCATTTTTATACATATAAAGATATACGTGTATATATGTATACACATCTACATGTGCAGGCATATAAACACACATAGACACAACAACCAGTAAAAATAGTTTAGAAAACATTATATACATGTTTTGTATCTTCCTTTAAAATTTAGCTCTTGCAAAGTAACACCCATTTCACAATAAATATATGAACATTAAACACAGCTGTTTCAGAGAAGAAAAGAGCTCTTACCTGCTTTACCACTGTCACTGTGCCAGGTGCCATGGTCACTACAGAAGCAACTGCAGCATCATGGGATTCTGAGCCCAACTCAATGATTTGCTGCAGGATGTTCACAGCTGTTGGATCAAGTCTTTCACCTTACCAGAAAGACAGAAGCCACAAGATCATGACAGTAAAACAGCTCTAAGGGTATGTGAATCTAAATGGTGCAGGCTCTCTTTCCCCTCCTGCCTTAGCCCCAACTCACTCCTTGTACATTTCAAATAGCATAATAACAGATCTATGGCAGAGAAATACTCAGAAAACAGATTTGCCCAGAGAATGCATGAATCAGCAAGTGAAGCCACACTGACCATTTTTATACCTCTCTGAAAGAGATCTAAAAGAATACACTGAATAAGAAACAACAGGCACAATTCATAACAGTAACTGCAAAGTAGGAAGCTGCAAGCCTTTACAAATCCAAGTGTGTATTTACCAGACATTCAGTTTAAACAGAACCCAACTATATCCCTTTAACCACAGTCAGAAAGAGAAAGAAACTGTCGAGTGATGTAAAGCTACCTTACATTTTCTTTAATCCCTGTTAGAACTAGGAAAAGGACAACAAATAGAATAAATCTCATCTCAACCCCAAATCCTTTCAAACTGAGGTTGATACTGTGATGCAAACCTAGGTTAGATAATTTAATTGAAAACAGAAAGTGGTTTTATTTTTGTATTTATGTATGAAACGAATTTATCTGCGTACTGAAAAATGGTTGCTTGATTTGCTTCTTTCCTACAAAACTGCCTTTATTAAAAATGCCACAGCTTTTCATACTGAGAGGGAATGTGCTGGACACTCAGGAATCTGGACACATTTTCTTTGCTTCCAGTTTTTGTTATGTCTCCCTTAGTAATCATGATCTAATCACTCTTCTTCTTCAGTCTGATACAGAATAGCTGAGTATTGTGTACCCTCAGAATTGAGTTTGTTAGTACTGCCTTGGGAACGTGGTAAATGAGCTATTTCACCATGTCACTCCTGCAGTCTGGCCGGCTCAGGCGGGGGGAAAAATAATAGCCAGAGAATTGCCATTAGATACACACCATCTACTCTGCCAAGATAGCTGATTTCACGGTGGATTTAATAATACGGGCAGGAAATTCCACACAACTAATAATAAAGTGCAAAAAAAGGATGTGATATGTATTAATGACTTAAGGATATAGAAATTAATAAAGAATGGTAATTTCTCTTTTATCCTCAAAATAAATATAACCCCCCCAGAAGTAAGTTCTGGATGACTAATTTCGTAATTTTTAATAGGAGATTACAAGAGATCATTTATTATCCAGCATGCTTAAAAAAATTAGATATTTATATAAAAAAAAAAAGATTATTTAGTCTTCTAACCTAAGAAAGGTAACTTACCATTCTCAGAAGTGTATCTAAGGTTCTGCAATGCAGCTACAGCAGCTTGAGTGCCTTGAACATCTTCTCCAGCTTCCGTGATATGGAGATACTGGGTGGATGCTTCTTCAGAAACTTCAGCAGTTAACTTGGAAAGAAAATCCAGTCAAGGTATGAATAATCTCATTTTAGCAATTTAGACAACTATAAGGAATGAGTTTTTACACAATTATTGTAAGAAGAGTTATAGAATTATTGGATGAAATAGAATTCAAGAAGACTATTACATGAGAGTCGAGATATCATTCCCCAGTATTCTTCTGGACTCCACTTCAAAAGTTCTTTTAAGTA
This sequence comes from Pitta sordida, assembly GCA_013390025.1. Taxonomy (NCBI): domain Eukaryota; kingdom Metazoa; phylum Chordata; class Aves; order Passeriformes; family Pittidae; genus Pitta; species Pitta sordida. The sequence goes on along the minus strand of WEKX01022742.1, from coordinate 52,821 downwards.
TTCTAAATTATCCTGACTATTTATCTTGGAGTGTTATTTTACAACTAAAAACAGATGTCTACTGTATCAGGGTTTAGTCAAGATCTTTTGGGCAAAATTAATTTATAATGCAGAGCTGATAAAATGCTTCTGAAGTTTGAAATTCGCCTTTTGTTTCAGAAAAGTTACCCTTTCCATGAACTATATTTTTTCAAGACAAGCTGTCCATATGTGTTCCTCTGATGGGACTCTTTCTTTACAGCTAGTTCAGGAGCAGAGACTGAGATGTGCTCTAACTTTTTCAGCTTTGGGCATCTACTGGAAAAGTATACAGAGAATAATTTGGAATATGGATACAAGACTTTGAAGCACTACATTTTAAATTTACATGTAGTGTTGCCCTGTGTTCTTTGAATAACTGTACAAATAGAATTTACTCCAGTATTTTTCAAGGATTTAACCTCTTGTGTGTGGATACTCAATAACCGTTACACAAGACCTGCAGGTTGGCTGTTCCAAATCAGGCATTAGATTTATAATGGAGGCCAGACTGAAATTTAGTAAAAGAGGTCTTAAACTGTGGAGCTCAGCCAACTGCAGTTGACTTCTGGCTTCTTCCTCTCACTGGACATCAAAACCAGCCTGCTTAAGCAGGGGAAGAGACACTACTTGCCAACTGTAATTTTTTTAATAAAAGTGTTGAAATACGTGGTTTTCCCATAGATTCTGTATCTCCTGCCAGCTCTGCTCTGCAAGAGTAACAGAATCACAGAGTCATACAGAATATTCTGAGTTGGAAGGGATCCACATGAATCATTGAATCCAACTCTTAAACAGCACCACTGCCCCCCTGGTGGGAATTGAACCCCCGGTCTCCTGTGTGAGACGTGAGGACACCCACAACTATACTAAAGTGGATTTTTTTTAGCTTTCATTTTAGAAGAAATTGTTCTGCAGATGACAGCAGAGAAAAGCCTGAAGGGTGCAAGAAGAGCACTAGATGCCTAAAATGCAAAAATATGCAGTTTCAAGGTTGTCATAGCAAGGTGTGCATTCAAATGACCTTATGAGCTATGACAAAGTCAAATCAACGTTTTTGTATAGTTCTTACTCTTATCAATTTTTAAAAATCTCAGGGTCACAGCCATGGCAACTTTGCTTTACCTCCCACTTGGTCTCCCCATCGTTTTCTACCAGCTTCATTCCATGCTTGTTTTTAAGATGTCTGTTGAACTCCCATTTTGTACCATACACAAAGCTGCAAACAGGACACTTAATGCCACCTACAGGGAAACAGAAAGTAAAAATTCCTTATTTTAAGATAATTTTTTCTTCAAGGCAGTAACAACCTGTATAGTTTGACTCCTATCTCAATCAAAACATAAAGCTGAAATTTAAAAGTGTTTCCTTTAGCCATCAGTCCAACATGAAGAAAAGGTGAAAAAAATAAAGTCGTTGACCTCTCACAGTGCTTGAAGGGCAATTTGGGACTACGGTAGTGGAAGGATTTTGGAGAAACTCATATATCTGGGAAGCTATAGCTATCCTGCCTCTCTGTTGCATCTCATCCTTCCAGGGATGTTAAGGTCAAACATCTACAAGACTGGGGTCTCTAAAAGGCTCCAGCTTTAAATATCAGTTCCCTGTTGTCTTGCAAAGCTCTGCTGTGCTGGTCTTCAGCACACAATCCAAAACCACAATGTGCAATACTTGCTCAGCAAGACTTTTTTTGGTGGGCTTTTTTAAGTATTTATAAGCAACACCAAGATCTTAATATTTAACATACACATTAGTAGCATACTTTAAAAATCTCTTTAACATGTATCTGCTGTGAGACAGTTATTCTAGTTTTCTCAAGATTCAAACAAGCTAATATTTTTGATATATTATCAAAGCAAACAAGGAAGAGTTAACAACGTAATACGATCTTCATCCAACTATCTGGCTTTTGAAAGTTTTATGTTAACACACAAAACTGTAAATCTAAGTTTTCTGTCTACAAAATGATGCATACCATGAATTTAGCAAAATGTTTACTGTGTCAGTAAGCAGCACTACAGGTAAAAAACGCAGCATGGTGAAATCATAAGACTCAAATTTTCTACACTAGATTAAACAGCTTTTACTTCTTTTTCTTAGGAAAGTCATTTGGCCAAATGTCAGATCTCAGCTGCTTGTAATTATGCAAATAAGTATTTCTCCTTTTCCCCTCTACTGACCAAAGCAGAGCAAAAATAATCTGTATGTGACAAATGGTTGTATTAGGTGACTAGAACTCACTCTAACAAATCTAATGGCTGGGGAAGTGCCTTATGCCACCCTGGGAACTATGATACCAGATGGTTGACTCCACATTACTGTGGCAAATAACAATTCTTACCCATCATTTTCAAATGCTTTAAACAGACTCTCAGAAACTGGTTATGAGCCAAGATCCGGTTGCACAGCCTTTCATGAATAAGGTGAATAGAAAACACTTCCCATTTTACATTAATGGAAACCCACCATATGGCATTCTACCAGGTGAAAAGAAATAAACTTTTTATGTTGATAGAATATAACTACACCCAGTCACTAGCATATTTCACCAACACTCATTCCTATACAAATGCCCCTTTTTGCTCTCTATTATCAAAGCCTTTACCAAACTTCAGTGGTAGAGCAGATGCTCAATACTCCATCTCTAAACAAAACTCAGACAGTTTCACAATTAAAGGAAACTCAAAAAGTCCAGATTAGAACAAAGATATTATCAGCTACAGTAAATGAAATAACACATTAATTTCACACCAATCTGTAGTATTAGGAAAAAGCCATTACTGTGAAACTTTTCCACATTCCTTTGATATCAGAACTATTGTAATAACATACCAGGTAAATTAAATCTGTAACTTTCGTCATTGTGGCTTTAATTAAAGACCAAATAATAGAAGCATAGAATTAAACTGGAAGGATATGACAGCATGTCAGTGACTTGATATGCATGCTCAGAAAAATTAATTTCTAGTTAATTCTTTAAAGTAATGGGTGACAAGGTCAACGAATGACAGACCTTAACTACTTTCAATACCAAAACTGATGTTTGCAAAAGAATAGTACACAGATATTACATAGCTCCACAGCTTTCTTCTATCGACGTGTGCTCTCTATCCTATTTTTGGCCTAAAATCTCCGTAAGCCAATTCTTATCTTCTATCTAAAGAAAGCATGTGATAATAGTTGTATAACAGAACATTCAGGCCACAACTGGATTGTCACGTATGTACTGTCCAAGCACAAACTGAGAATCTGTATTTCAGATACATAACAAAACAATGGTCAATATGGAGTAGCAGTGAAGAGAAAAGAAACAATTTGGGGAAAATTTTATGTCATTTTCCCAGCACAAGGCAAAAAAATTAAAAAATAAGCTATGAAATGTGCATATCGGCAGGGCCTTGCAGAAAAACTAGTGGGCAATGCATATCTAATACTCTTGTCCCCCTTGCAGAATACATCAAATTCTTGTGCTATTTATTTTACTTTATTACTTTAAAATACTAAAATAAATGTCAGATCACAGACTTCTACTTAAACAAAGAACAGCACGCACACACTGCAAAATCTCAAGCATTTATCTGATCCTGGGTGATCCCGATTTCTAATACAAGCCCAGAAATTAAATACTGCTGTCAATCCTTGGCAATGCAGTTGCTCAAAAGAACATAGTCCCTCTTCTATGAATCATTCATTTATTTATAAACTCATTCTAGGAATCTTGAGTACAGTCCAGCAGTCTACATTCATATAAATATTTCCAATTAATATTATTTGCAGCGCTCACAATGCAGTCAAAACCCAGTTTGAGAGTAGAGGAGATGAGCAAGGGTGAGGCAATTCACTCTGGGCTCAGTGAGTAACTCAGAACAAACAGAATACAATATAAATAGATATAGACAGCTTTTATTAGATATTAATCTTTGTTACTTTCCCCTCTCTATTTCTTTCCAAATCCTTTTGCTTGATGGTTCTCCTGCCTTTTCCTTTTCATCTGTAGCCCTTTCATTTCAAAGGATTTGTTTAATATCAGGTATGAAAGGTCTTCTTCCCTTCTTTGAATACATGAATAATTTTCCAAAATTGCTTTTCAGATCTATGAATACAGTAAATTGAAACTAAATGGAACTTCGTCAGTCAGCAAGATGTGGCTTCTGGCCCAAGCAGCTCAGGAACACGGAGATTCATTGAAAGGTTTGGGTTGGAAGGGACCCTAAATATCACCTCGTTCCAACTCCCCTGCCATGGGTAGGAATACCTTTCTCCAGGGCACTCAGAGCCCCATCCCACCTGGCATTGAACACTTCCAGGGATGAGGCATCCAACTTCTCTGGACAGCTCATTCCAGTGCCTCACCATCCTCACAGTAAAGAATTTCTTCCTAATATCTAACAATTTTTACAACATACAAGTGTCATATATGACAAGTATGACATACTTTGCATACTGCATAATGTGACCGCAATGCTCTGTCTGTGCTTTGTGATTCAAATATGGAAGACTTTCTGATTTCAAAATCAGGAAGGCTTTTATTCACTTCAATAGAATTCATATTTATCAACTCTAAATGCAAATGTCTCCCACAACAAACATTTTTTTCCCCCAGTGAAATACCAAAACACTAAGGAAAACTGGTGTTCCTACAGCATGGTAAGAAATCTCTGGTTTATCTTGAACCTGTGTTCAAGGCTCATATCATGAATTGCAGAGCAAGAAACCGAGTTGGCAAAGGAAACTGCATGTGGAAAAATTACACCTATTAACATGGCTGTCCTCATGGTAGAATCCTGAGCAGAGACACTGACTACTGACTACTCCTATGTGGATTTGATGCCTTGTTACTGCTCTAAAGCTTCTCACAGCAGGTGAACATGTGGAAAACAGGTACTGCACTACTGGCACCACAAAGTAAAAATGGTGTGCAAGGAGGGAAGAGAAAAAAGGATGCAACTCAGGGATGGAAAGAACAGGACAGGTTATTTCAGTTGGAAGGGACCTACAACAACCATCTAGTTCAATGCCCTGCCAAGTCAGGGCTGACCAGAAGTTAAATCATGCTGTTAAGTGCATTGTCAAAATGCTTCATAAACACTGACAGGCTTGGGGCATAAACTACCTCGGGGAAGCCTGTTCCAGTGTCTGACCATGTCCTCTGTAAAGAACTGCTTCCTAATGTCCAGTCTAAATCTCCAAGGTATGATTTTGAACCATTCCCATGTGACCTGTCACTGGATCCCAGGGAGAAGACCTCAGCTCCTCTTCCCCCCTTCCCCTCCTCAGCTATAGAAAGTGATGGGGTTACTTCTCAGCCTCCTCTTTAAACTAGAGGAGCCAAGTGCCTTCAGCTGTTTGTCACAGGACATACCTTCCAGACCTGTCACCAGCTGTGTTTACTTCTGAATATAGTCAAGCATGTCCACCACAGAAAAAATTAAAGGCTGTTCCCTCTCATCTCACTCTAATGTCGCCGCTGTAAGACTACTCTTGCATTCTCAACAATTTTACAGTTCTTTTTGTTTCAGTGGAAAATGTATTTTCAGAAGTGCCTTTATCTGGTCCCCAAAGGGAAAGGAAAACCTAATCAGCATATGATTAATTTCATTTGTTCAAAACATTGCAAGTATGATCTCCAATTTATATTAACAGAATTTATTCTCAGGTCTCTAGTCTTCAGAGTGTCTACGGATAAATAATTCCTTGCAGTGCTCAGATATTTGGAAAGTTAAACAAAGCTCTCCATAGTGCACAGTTCTTCCTGCACCAGGGTGACTACAGAATAGTGGCTCTGAGTACTGACCAAGTAAATATTATTTCTCTAAAAAAACTGGAGGTTCCCTGTCAACTATCACTGTCCTTGAAAATAATTCTAAAATTTTACTATACATTCTTACCCTGAAATTTACAGATTTACTCTTTAAATTATTTCAGGTTGGGGGAGGGGGGCGGTTTACAAAAGGAAACAAAGAAATGTCACATAAAAATAATACAGGCTCAAACTCCTCAATGTAGTTATACATTTTTCATTTATAGGGCAAGTTTAAAGGGAGAATCTCAGACTTTGGGTATCTTTCTGCCATGATTTCAGTATTTTATCGTGGATTAAAGCCTTCAATAGACAAATGTTCTGTCTTAAAATGAACGACTTGTAAATATAATCTATTAATAATGTCAACTCAGAAGAATTATATTACATTCATTATCTAATACAACAGCATTACTTTGGTCTCTACTCCTCTTAAACAAAACCAGAAATTTTGAAGATTGCAAAAAATATTATGAAACTCCAGGTCATACCTGTAAAAAAGTAGGAAAAATACTTCCTAAAATTATATTTACCAAGAATGAAAATATTTTCAACACAATTTAATATTTAATCAGGCTTTCTCCTGTTCTTGGCCAATTCCCCCCACACCAGGCACTAGAGCTGAAGGAACTTTACACTCACAAATATAACAGACTGCAGAGTCAGTTGTTTGCTCTGGTTCTCCCACCCAGTGTGGAACCCCCAGACAACTTGTACACATCTCCTTTGCTAGTGTCCAGATGCTAGTTACAAGTTCTTATATTCTTATCAAGCTATTTTCATTATATTATATGACTGCGGTAACAAATACTACAATCTGATTCTTTCCCCTGGCATTGGTGGACTTGGCAGTGTGAGGTTTATGGTAAGACTTGATGAACTTAAAAGTCTTCTCCAACATAAATGATTTTATGATTCTATTTCATCAGCGCTCATATTTGAATTTTTGATCTTGTCCCAAAAACTTTGTTGCTTTTATTTGGTTTTTTTATCAAGTAAATTAGGAATTTCTGATTGACCAGGTGTCTATATCTAATTAGCTTCATTTGTCTTTGTGTGGTACAACTATAATTTCATACAGACAGCAGAAACAAGCAGCTGTTCTAGGAAGAATCAGACATCTGGGACTCTGACATAGAGATGTTATGTGGAGAAATGCAGCTTGGAATGGCAGCCTTGGGAAGAAGAGACACTGGATGCAGCCCAGATGAGGGCAGGAACAGAAATCCAAGAAATGGGGCACAAGGTTGACACTGAAGAATCCAAAGCTATAAATGACTCAGACATGATCAGCTAAAAATATGCAAATCTGAAGCTGGATAAAACCTATTTTAGGGAATGCAAAACCAGTATTTAACATACATGAAGGACAGTGCATACAGTAAATCTGGATTTAATCTGGAGCTACAGACCAATGGAAAAGAAAAGCATAAATGTATGTAAGCAAATGTGTAACAGTGGCAACAAGAGGAAGGGGAGAAGAAGATGAAACCATTAAGACAAGTATCATATTCCTCCCAGTCAAGAACTCCAGATGTAGAAAACTTACTGAAACTACTAGCCCAATGCCAGGAAACCACCTTAGGACTTGGAGGATGGAAGGATGACTCCAGGCAAAGGAGTACAATTTAAGAATAGTGTGTATGTGTGTTAACACATTAATGGTATTAATACTACTAATGCTATTTAATACTACTACTGAGAGTTTTCCTGTGTATAAGTACTCTATTTTATCATTCTAAAAAATAGTAATTAGATCTAGATTAATGGTGTGCATTGGTTTTTCCTGTGGCTGGGTTTCTGGTAGTAGGGGGACTACGGGGGAAGCTTTTCTTCGAGAAGTTGCTGGAAGCCTCCCTCATAGCTGGCAGAGCCAATGCCAGCCAGCTCCTGGCTGGGTCCGCCGCTGGCCAAGGCCAGGCCAATCAGAAGACATAGAGATACCTCTTTGATAACATATTTAAGAAGAAAAAAAAAAAGTCAGAACAGGAAGAAGAAGACATGACTGCCAGAGAAGAGCAGTGAGAAGTTGTAACAGCAATGCAGGCACCAAGGCCAGGGCTGAAGGAGGGGGAGGAGGTGTTCCAGGCATCACCCTGCAACCTGTGGTAATGACCATGGTGAAGCAGCCTGTCCCCCTGCAGCCCATGGGAAGATCACAGGGATGCAGAGCTCCACCTGTAGAGCATGGAGGAGCCCATGCTGGAGCAGGTGGATGCTGGAGGGAGGCTGCAGCAAGTTGGAGCCCACACTGGAGCAGAGTCCCAGGAGAGACATGTGGTCCATGGAGAGGAAGAGTCCACATTGGAGCAGAACTCTGCCTGGTAGGATCTGTGTGCTTTGGGATGGGACCCACGCTGGAGCAGCCTGTACTGAAGGACTGCACCCTGTGGAGTGACCCACGGGCAGCTGCTGCCCCTGGGATTGAACTCACGCTGGAGGCGGTCATGAAAGACTTTCTCCTGTCGGAGGGACCCCATGGAATGCAGGGAAATGGCCTCCTCCAACGAGCAGCGGCAGAGAAACACCAACTGCCTGCTTTTCCCCTACTTCTGTCCCTCCCTGCTACTGGAGGAAGGGGGAATGTGGTATCTGTTGTAAGAGACGGAGGGGTGGGGGAGAACGTTGCCTTTAAGATGATACTTCTCATTTTAAACTCTGATCTTGTTGGAAATAAATTCTTTACATCCCCACTTTGGAGTTTCTTTTTCCTGTGACAGTAAAAGATTTTCTGATAGTCCTTATTCCTGCTGTAGCAAAAACCCTTCAGTTTCTTTTTTCTTTTCCTCTCTCCTGTTAGTATGAGAGACAGGGGCTGGGGAATGAAGTGAGACAGTGGCTGTGGGGGTGAATCTCTGGCATCCAGCCATGGTCAAACTACCACATGGTGATTCTTAAATTAGACTATTAAGATTTCTGTTATACAGTCGGCCCTCTTGCACTTCACGCCCTCCATATTGTGGCTTCAGATCTTAGCGGCATGATTTTTTAGCGATGTAGGCAGCCACCATCCAACGTGGAAGTCGGGCTGCGTGGATCCTGATTAAGACCACGGGTCTGCGTTATAGGAGACCCGACTGTACTACTAATAAATTCTTGGCATGTTTATATAGACAAAGTGTGCTTCCTTGGCCCATAAACAAGATTCGGAGTATAAAATTCATAATCAGTTTTACCTCTACTCTCTTTTTCCCCCAGATCCTTTTAGTGGGGGAATAAAAATTTGCTGCCATTTACTTCAGTCTCTCTTCTTATGTTTGCTCAGTGTTACCTTGAGTTCAACCTTGCAGAATTGTCACAGAAATTTATCAGCAGAATGATAGAAATCTATCATTTATTCCAATACCTTACTTACAAAAAGAGACAACTGAAAGTGATAAATCTATGCAACAAGGACTAGTACAGGGAAGGTCAAACAAAACTTTGGTTTACCAACCCACAAAAAGCAAGAAACAAAGGGCACTGAATGAAGGGTAAAAGGTGGCTATTTCAGAATCACTAAAAAGTAGTCATGATTTATCAGATAACACACAATAAACTGGAGAATGCATATTGCACAAAAATTTACCTTTACTCCAAGTTTGCTTCAGAAAAAAAATAACAAGTCATATGGTGGAAACGCACCTTGTTGGATAAGGGCTTCAGCTGCAGGCTCCCCAGACCCTATATTCACATACTCTTCGTTAGGATGCTTCCTGTTGTAATGTCTCTTCAAGGAACCAGATATATTGCAGGAATAGTGACAATGTGCACATCGGAAGGGCTAGGAGCAGAAGGGAAAATGTTAGACTGCATTTCCTCTCCTCTGCAGGATGCAGGTCTAAGCTGCAATGTTTAGTTTAGGTCCATCTCTGGTTTACGTATCTTTCAAGGAGAACTTCCAAAATTCAGTACAAGTGGAAGTTGTAACTAAACGCTGCCTAAAATGTGGTACTTTTTATTATGTGCAAGAAGCCAACTATTCTCAACATTCTAAGATTATCTACTTTCTGTAATTCAGTATACTCTGTGTTTTCATAACTGAAAATCAAAAATCTGACCATGTGGAGGCCTTTTAGTACAAGGAAATGACTCAGCTACCGTGAGCTTTGGTTTGAAAAGGGGGAGTATGACAGTTAAAATAACTGAAGCTACAATATGACTGTACAGTCAATCTAATTTAACAGGTAACTGTACCTGGCAGGATTATCTCCTCCCTTTTCTTTCCTTCTGTCTCCAACATGCTTTCAACTGCTTCCCTTTCACTGACACTTGCATTCCTCTGACGATTTGGTGAGCTAATTTTGGGAACTAAATTAATTAATTTTTAAGAATATATGTCTCCCTTCAACTGCTAAAGAAAAAAGGTCAGGAAAAAAAATCATTGTGACTAAAGTTAGCCTTTAAGAATAACTTCCTGACTGAGATGTATCACAGTTATGGGAAGCTTGACACACCCATTAGGGTCATGGAAAAAGACCAAAGTCTTTAGGGAAAAGTCAGGTACCTCAGAATGGGATGGAAAATGTTTCATGTAGAGCAGTCAGCCCCACCTAAAGTTAGTGAGCAGAAAATGCTTAGTACAGAAATGTTTATCAAGAAGCTGAATTTAAACCAGGGAAATGTCTACAGTCAGGATCCATTGACTAGAGCACTGGCCAAAGCATGTTGCTCATGACCTTCCTTCAGGCTTCAAACATCAAAAATAAGGGAGAAAAATGATGTTCAGACTCCCTTAACCCTACATTTCAGAGGGTAACACTCAGCAATTCAGTTTTCCAAAGAGGGGGTAACTCTTCTTTTTTACTGCTGAAACTGTTGTTTTATTCAGGAAAATAATCCAGAAAGACTGCTGTGTTCTTGTACCACTCCTTACACACCTGCCAGTCGTTTATGTTATCTGCTAGTGGATGGCAGGATTGCAAAATCACAGAGCTGGGAAAATATTATTTGCTTACAATGTATAATCTCTTTAGATAACTTGTTCCATTTTTTAAAATATCTCGTTTTCCAAAATTTAAGCCATCATTGAAAAGACTGATTTCTTTTTTGCTTTATGGTGCTTATTAAGAATGGCTGCACTGTACTTTTCAGAGAAGTAAAACGATCTGTTAAATAATGAAAGATGTGCATATGAAAACAGCACGATGTTTTCAATAAAATGTATGTATATTGTCAATATAAAATTTTACATTAAAGTGAGCATTTTCATAAATACAAAATACTGGCTTTTTCTGGAAAATAAACTAGTGTAATTTCTATTCACTGAATATAACATTTCACAATTCATTACATCAAGACATCACGCTGAGAACCAATGTGAAATCTAGAAATAAAACTGTAATACAGTTTATTAAATAAACCATATCTCTAATCTAAATACATAGAAACCTTAACAATCTTCAAAACTCTTTCCAAGACATGTTTCAGATAAATGGGGTGTTTTAAAATTAATTCTCTTCATTTTTCTTCAAGTATATGAACTCACCTACAGTACAAGGTGAGAAATCATCAGTGACGTATGGGATTTCCTTTCCTACTTCACTAGAACATTTTAAGGCATATATTAGATTCACTTGCCCAAGGACTGAGAATCAAAAAACAATGTTTAGCTTATATTGCAACATGGAGATATTTTTGGCAAGTAAAGGCATTAAGTACAAATTGGCCAAGAATATGTCAAAAGTCTGAACATAAAGTCAAAATTTCCAAAATAATAAAATGTTTATATACCATAATTGTCACCAAACAGAAAAATGCACCAGTTTTAAAACTGTTGCCAAAACTTCCACATATTTCTTAATTACTTTAAGCATGATTTAAATAAGCACGACTGACATATTTTCTTACCTTGAAAGACACATGTTGTTCCATATGACGTAGGAGCTGTGGCTTTTGGGCAGCTGTATAGTCACACACTGTACACTTAAACTGCTTCCCTGAAATAGAAATAGAAAATGGAACATTTTTTCCCTATTTTAGTTCAGAAAATACTGATTCTATCTCCTCATAAAGATGAATTCCAAAATGCTAAGAATGAACAGTGAACAACACGAGAAGACTGGCACTTTTACTCTGCAAAATTTTTATTAAATAGACTAAGAGTAAAGAAGAAACTCTGTGTCATCTTTAAATTATAAACATTAAATAATCTAGATTCTCCTGGGACAGTCACTTGGGAAAGAAAAAAGAGAATTGTTATAGTGCAGTCTAAATGGAAGAAGAAAATCCATTATTTAGAACTGCAGGCACAGCTCCTCTGCTATTTGTAAAGCACGTTTGGAAATACTTAAAACACAGATGTTTGATCATGTTCACATGGTTTTAGCTACTTTTTTAGCTACAAGGACTGAATTGTTATGATTCAAACGCATTCTTCTTTCAAAGCACTCTCACAGTTTTTTTTCTTATATTTTAAATAAACAAAATTTCTCTCCTTTTATTCTCTGGGTTTTATACTCTCTTTCTTCATATTTTGCCTTTAAGATTTATCAGTCCGGTTACCTCCAGCCAAACCATAATGTCTATTCAATACACAAGGATTTCATTCCTGAATTAAACACCCATGGCTGCCAAACTGTATTTGACTGATGTGGAATATGTTAAAACCTACTCCAAGAGCAAAAGAGTCAAAAGGAAGGATGGAGAAGTAAAATACAGAATATTCTGTATTATCATAAAGAGATTAAGTTTCTTTACATTCTGGATCTTGATGAAAAAAGTTACAAGCAAAGTTTCTATAAAACACAACTAAGAAAAACCTTAAGACAGTTTCTGGTATCTAAATAAAATTAAGAAAACCAGGCTTTCTGGTTTATTTCTAATCACAAACAGCAACAACCCTGGACTACGGACTTGTTTTCTATCCTGTCACTCTTGAGAAGTCTGGCTTCTGGAGAAGAATAAATCAAACACAAAACTACTTTATATTCTACTGGTTAAATTGACCTTGAAGAGCTGATATTTGAACAAAAATTGCCTGGATTCATAAGTCAGAAAGACAAGTCTCATAAATAGCAAAACATCTTTCAAATTCATTTATTTCTGAAATAACTGAAGAACACAAGATGTGAGCTGGTAAGAACTGCTGCAGTGCTGTCGCTGCAGAAAGGGACAGCGTGCAAAGGGAAGCTGTCACCATTCAAGAGACTGAAAGTCCCCAGACAAACACATTCCTGGTGACAAACGTTCTCTTATTTTTCACAAGTGTTTGAAATGCATGAAGAGTCCACTGGGGTGGACTTAGTGGGAAAAAATACTGAAGACTCCACAGACAGTGAGATTCTGTTTTCAGTGGAGCCAATGGCAAAACGCATCTTCCAAAGTTACAGGAAATTTCCTGGAACACTTTTCAAAGTGTGAAAAGCAAGGCAAAAGAGCATTAAGTCTTGGATACATTTGTACCAGTCAAAAAGGATGGTGCATCAAAAATGAATATAGAATCATGGAATGGTTTGGGCTGGAAAAGACCTTAAAAATCACCTCGTTCCAAACAACCTGCCACAGGCGGGGACACCTACCACTAGAAAGTCATCTCAGTCACTGCAGAGGATGATGACTCTGAGGCCAGATAAAAACGGCTCCTGGGAATAACACTGCCTCTTGAGTCAGGGTTTCAGCCTGGCCTAGTAGTTATTTATAAGAGCCATTGTTCCTGGAATGCAATTAAATGTTTAAAACTAACTTCACACCTACAAACCAAATCCAGACACAGCGAGCTCCTGCTCCACTAGAGTGCTACTATTTACAGTGCCAAATTTAAAGCAGCCTCAGCTGAATGGTAACAATTACTCACACACATATAGATTTTGTTCAAGATAAAGAACTAGGAGATGAAAACAAATTCAACTTCCATTGCTGAATGTCACTATTTAAACGTGCCAGATGGTGAAAACAAAACAGAAACATTTTGAAATGAAATCCCATGGAGTTACTTTTTTACAGCACCACAGAAAGGGATCTTTTTACTTTTCCTCATATTCTGATTGTGCTTGAAATTTCCTTCTCATTGAAATACAACAACCTGCCTCCTTCTCTGAGACAGGAATCAGCTGAGGATTGCATTTGATAAGCAAAATCTTTATTCTTGCATATGAAGTTTACATGTTATGTGCCATACCTGCTTGATACTGACAAAATTATTTCAAAATACTGGAAAGCACTTTTTGAATAATGAGTGATTTATTAACTCATGGCAATTCTGCAGTAACTTTGGTAATAGGAGGTTGTAGTCGGGTGTGTGCGAATCTCTTCTCTCAGGCTGCCAGCACCAGAACAAGAGGACATGACCTTAAGCTATGCCAGGGGAGGTTTAGACTGAATGTTAGGAAGTGGTTTTTCACAGAGAGAGTGATCTCTCATTGGAATGGTCTGCCCAGGGAGGAGGTGGAGTCGCCATCCCTGGAGGTGTTTAAGAAAAGACTGGATGAGGAACTCAGTGACATGGCCTAGATGATGGGACAATGGGACAGGGAATTAGGTTATATAATTTAAAAAAAAAAAAAAAAGGAAAGATGATGACACGACCCTGAGATTGGCTCAGATGGACAGAGTACGGTGTCCACAGCTCTGGGGTTGTGAGTTCAATCCCTGTATGGGCACTGGCTTGGGAGGTGGACTTGATGATCCTTGTGGGTCCCATCCAACTCAGAATATTCTGTGATTCTGTGATTCTGTAAGAGAACAATTACTATATGCTTCCTCTGATATGTATTATATTGATGAAAAAGGGATTGTCTCTTTCACTTACACATACAGATGTAAGATAAACAAACAAGTATCTCCGACACAGAAACTTCACATATATTCTAAAGATATAGCAGAGCATTGTGCCCTTTCTGCAAAAGGACAATGCTAATGAAGATGCAGCTTTTTAAAAAAAGAATTTGAAAGAAATGGTCAATAAAGAGTAGGATGACTTCTCACAGGGTTTGATGAGTAACAAAGATCAAGCTAAGTCATAATCCTGTTAAACATTTACTTCAATTTCAGAATCATAGAAGAATGAAGTATTGCTGTGTTCTAAATTTTTATGTAAGATTTGGTATTTTTCTGGATCTGCATCTCACTTCTGACAGTGATCATCACAGAAATATTAAAACTACAGGGTAAATTATGTGCTGCATGTAAGACTGTAGAGAATGCATGTCCAGGTTTGCCACTGGCTGATTAGAGATAGGGACACAGGACTTGAAGTCTATTGGGCTACTGGATTTGGCACCATGATCCTAAGAATATTCTCATAGAGGAAAGCAAGAGACATAGCCACAGAATTATTTGCATTTTCAAATTTCTATTAAGACAAACAAATCTCAGTAACAACAGGAAGGCATAAAAAGACAACACAAAATTTCAGAAAAATCAAGTATTCAGAGACATCTGTCTTTCACAAGAATTAACTCTGCAAAGTTTTGAATTATTCCCCAAATGGTATCTCCTGGGAATAAACAAAATGTGCAAATCCCACTTAGCATTCAACTGAAAACAGCCAGTATTTACTGTCCTAAAATAAACTTAGATGTAATAAACATACCATCAGCAGTATGAAGGAGTTTATGGCTCTTCAAAGTGCCTTTTGATTTGAACTTTTTCCCACACATATCACAAAGGTGCGTTTTCTCAGTGCTGTGACGATTCATGTGGGCTTTCAAGTTACTCTTGCTGCGCGTGGCATATTCACAGAGAGAACATTTGAAGGGTTTGACACCTAAATATGAAAAAATGTACCATGAAACAAGCAGGTTGTACCTTTTGATGAGGGGGTAGACATTTGCTTGAAAGAAATTTCAGATCGTGTGAGCAACATGGACAACAAGGTCAACATTTTAAAATCTGGGTATCTACATTTAAAAAATTTCATCTATAACTTCGGTGTAAATTATGCCAAGCTCTTGACAGCATCACTTAACTTGCTAAGAGAAAGGAGGAGCTCTTTTAGAATTAAATACTGCCCTATTAAAGGCAGGTACTGAGTTTAGCTGTGTCTATCCTTCTGTAAGAGTCGGTTAGAAAAGGAATATTGTCTCAACATTGTCATCAGGGACTGCAACACCTGCAGGATGGCCAAGAGCTCAGGCCCAGTCAGCACAGATTTAGAAGCTGTAGGCCTTGCTTGACCAACCTGATCTCCTTTTATGACCAAGTAACTCGCCTGGTGGATGAGAGGAAGGCTGTGGATGTAGTGTACCTGGATTTCAGTAAACCTTTTGACACAGTCTCTCATGATATACTCTGGGGGAAGATGGCAGCAAGGGGCTTTGATAGGAATATTCTGTGCTGGGTCAGGAACAGGCTGGATGGTTGAGCCCAGGGAGAGGTAGTTAACGGTGTCACATCCAGTTGGCAGCAAGTTACTAGTGGTGTTCCCCAGGGGTCGGTCTTGGGTCTGGTCTGTTTAATATCTTTATTGATGATGGGATTGAGTCCATCATGAATAAATTTGCAGATGACACCAAGCTTGGAGCATGTGTTGATCTGTTTGAGGGTAAGAGGGCCCTGCAGAGGGATTTGGACAGATTAAAAAGGTGGGTAGATTCCAATAGGATGAGTGTTGACAGGTCTAAATGTCGGGTTCTGCACTTTGGTTATAACAACCCCAAGCAGAGCTATAGGCTGGGGATGGAGTGCTTAGAGAGCGAGCAGGTGGAGAGGGACTTACGTATTAGTTGACAGCAAACTCAACATGAGCCAGCAGTGTGCCTGGGCAGCCAAGAGGGCCAATGGCATCCTGGCCTGCATCAAGAATGGTGTGGCCAGCAGGGCAAGGGAAGGTATCCTTCCCCTGTACTTGGCACTGGTCAGGCCGCATCTTGAATACTGCGTCCAGTTCTGGGTCCCTCAATTTAAGAAAGATGTTGAGGTGCTAGAACAAGTTCAGAGAAGGGCAACAAGGATGATTAAGGGGCTGGAGGATAAGCCCTATGAAAGAGGTGGGTCTGTTTAGACTGGAAAAGAGGAGGCTCAGGAGTGATCTTATCGGTGTCTATAACTACCTAAAATGGGGTTGTACACAGGCAGGGGTCGGTCTTTTCTCTCTGGCCACTGGAGATAGAACAAGAGGTCACAGTCTTAAGCTCCAATAAGGGAGGTTTAGACTTGACATAGGAAAAAGTTTTTCACTGAAAGAGTGATCCGGCATTGGAATGTGTTGCCCATGGAGGTGGTGGAATCGCCGTCCCTGGAGGTGTTTAAGGGAAGACTGGATGAGGTGTTGAGGGCCATGATATAAATGTTATAGCTGTTAGGTTTCAGTTAGATTATAGGGTGGACTTGATAATCTTCAAGGTATTTTCCAACATTATCAACACTGTGATACTGTGACTTGGACAATATAGGTACCCCAAAAAAACTTAGGCTAAGGTCTTGACAAGAGTTTGGGAAAACAGGGTGTAGATACTCCAGAGCAATGAACAGTGTGGTAGGAGATGTGTCTACTCTCCTCCATTATCCGGGGGATGGAATGAGGTATGTTGGAACCTTCTCCCCATCACCCAGGGACAGAACGAGATATGCTGTGAATCATACAGCCCTGTCATTGCAACACGAAAACACACTTCCTGGCAAAAGGCCACTCGAGACTGATCACACCTCAGACACTCTTCCTTGGATATATGTGGCAAAGAAAGACAGACTGGGACAGAGGAGGGGGTGAGGGGTAATATCTAGTATAAAAGATGGCCTCTTAGCAACTGAACTTTGGAAGCTTCCCACCCTGCATCACGACAATCTGTAGGGACGCCTTGAGGACTCGTTGTTCTGGTGGTAGCTATAAACCTATTCTCTCTCTCTCTTTCTCTTTACCATTCCTATCTCACTTTCACCTATCGCATTCCCGCTTTACGGGCACATAATAAAGTTTCATTGTTTGATCAAAGCTAAGCCCCTTTTCGGAACTTTCTGTTGCACTTTGAGATTCAGCAAATGAATCATCACATGTCCAGTCCAGCCGGGTGGACCATGACACCTTCTTATCTAGAAGTAGAATCGAGACTGCCTAAATTGACACCTAGCTGGTGTATTTATCTGCCTTTAAAACTCTTCAGATACAGTCAGCCCTCTTCCACTTCGCGCCCTCCATATTGTGGCTTCACATCTTAGCAGCATGATTTTTCAGTGATTAAGGAGGCCTCTTTTCACAACAGTGCATGCACGACCTGGCCCACATGAATATTCAATTAGGCAGTCATGAATATGCAAATCAACCCCCACAGCCATGGCAGGGGCAGCTCCGCTGCTTGCCCCATCCCAGGCACGGCCGCCACTCCTCTGCTGCTTCCCCCACCCCCCCAGCATGGCCACCGTGGTAACTGATACACTGGGCTGAAACAGCGCCTGGGAGCCATCTGAGCGTGCGGGGCAAATTTGCGTATTAATGAGCTGCCAAGCAACGCGGAAGGCAGGCTTTGAGAGACCTGAACAAGACCGCGGACCCATGGTATAGGAGACCTCACTGTAAGCGTCATTCTGTGTTTACTACCATAAATGATGAAGAAAGCTGTTTTAAGGAGGACTGTTCCATTAGGTACTTACTATGGAATGAGAAGTTAAATGCGCAAAGCTGTGTTTTATTGTTAATTAGTACCACATTTGCTGATGGCTCACACAGTAGTTCGATCTCCAACTCAACAGGTTGCAAGCACTTACATTTCACTCCTCTCAAAGCACATAGAAAGACACATAGCATGTAATTTAACAGAAGGTCTATAATAACAAAGTAAATCCTTCAAAGAAAAGTTGAATAAATCTGAACTGGCACAGTAGTTCAACAGTTTCATGAGGCTCAGGCAATTTAAGATTGAAATTTGTGACCTTAAAACTAGATTTACAAGCATGAGGAATCAAGGTCTCCTTTAAGTAGACTTGATTGCACAGTTTGATTTGGGAATAAATTTCTGTTCACCTGTTTCTCCTGCCAGATAGATGAGATGGGTTACAAGCTTCAAGCTTCTTGTCAGAATAAAAAAACTTACGGAATACACAAACAATTGCTCTAACCTACATTCTGCATTAGCCAAATACTTAATGGAGTAAAGGCCACTGGAGGGGACTCTGCTATGGTACACAGGCAGGCTAAATCACAGCTAACGCATTCAAACAAATATGCTGACCTACCTATACAGGAGCAAACACTTTGGAACCCAGATACCAGTTTGAGAGCACCAACACCCATTACCTCATCTATACACAGGGTTGGCTAAAGAATCCAAAAGCATAGGTATCTGTTCCATAAATTATTAACTTCACTAAAGGTCATTTAAGTTGTATTCAACCTATTATAAAAATACACAGACTGGCTAGACACAAAATTTTACTGGGCAGAAGTTTTAAATTCAAGGGCTTTTTAATCAATGTGTTGCTATATTACTGGAATTTCTCCCTAAAAATCATAGATCTGAACCCTAAGGGGTTTTGATTACTGCTTGTGTTCATGGCAGCTAGCAGCAATGCTCTGCATGATTTAATCAAAATATGCACAGATTTTATATGTCTACATCACAGTAACTGGATTTCACTTGTTTTACTAATAGATTTCCAGCCCAAGTATTTTTGGGTAAACGTGAAAGGGGCAGCAGTGACTCATAAGAAGATAGAGACAATTACTTGTTTTAAGAGACCGACTATGTATTTAATTCACTCCTCCTTACTCACATAGAATACTTTAGAAATGTTTATGGAAGAGTTTTGGAAAAAATTGCATCAGAATCTTATTAATTTTATACAATATTTGAGCAGTCTATTCACATTATGAGCGTGCAGATTTATATGTGATCCAGAAACCATTGAAATAATTAACTATCCTCTAATGTAGTTTAAAGTGTTTGAGTCAGGTATGGAAATAAAATTTGAATCCTCTTTTTATGTCAACAAAGCTTCAGTGGAATATGAGACTCATTATATGCCCAAAAGCTTAAAACCAGAGTTTTACCTTCATGAGCCCAAATATGACGCTGAAGGTCTGATCCATTTTTCATAAAGTAAAAATCACAGTAGGGACATTTCACAGCTCGTTTTCCAATAAGTCCTTTCAGCTGTACTCTTCTGCCAAGAATCTCAGAAATAGTAGTCATTGAAACCTCTGAGAGAAATGCAAAAGGTAATAAGAACCAGAAGTATCACAGCATCACAGTATTAGCAAGGTTCGAAGAGACCTTGGAGATCATCAAGTCCAACCTGTAACCCAACACCAACCCATTGTCTAAACCATGGCACTCAATGCCTCATCCAGCCTACTCTTAAACACCTCCAGGGATGGCGACTCCACCACCTGCCTGGGCAGACCATTCCAATGAGCAATCACTCTCTCTGTGAAAAACCTCTTCCTAACATTCAGTCTAAACCTCCCCTGGCGTAGCTTAAGGCCATGTCCTCTCGTTCTGGTGTCGTCAGCCTGAGAGAAGAGATCCTCACCCACCTGGCTGCAACCTCCCTTCAGGTAGTTGTAAACAGCAATGAGGTCACCTCTGAGCCTCCTCTTCTCCAGGCTGAACAACCCCAGTTCCCGTAGCCGCTCCCCATAGGGCTTGTCCTCCAGTCCTTTCACCATCCTTGTCGCCCCTCTCTGGACCCTCTCAAGCAGCTCAACATCCTTCTTAAACTGGGGAGTAGTAAATGAAGGAATTTGTTCTCTAACTGATACTGAAAAGCCAGATCCTTACGCACTCCACCTTTTCAAAAGTTCTGTTTCCCCTACTGCCTCTCAAAACTGACTTGAGCAAAAAGCACAACAACCTCTGTTTTTCGTTTAGGCCTCCTAGGATCCTCTGTCCTTTCTCTTCTGATCTGCAAACTCACTGTCCTCACTGCCTGTTTAAAAAAAAAAAAAAGTAACATTTTAAATATAAAAAATTGTGGTTGTGCCACTGGCTTAGAAATCATTTTCTGACTGTGAACCTTTCCCATAAACTAATTCGGCACTTTTTTCTTCAATATTTTCAACATCTTTATTCAAGATTTCACTCCAGATTTCCAGATGTCAAGGACCTGAAGACAATTCACTTCAGCCACAGGTATAATGATCAGAATGCTGATAATCATGCACTTTAAAGAAAAAAACAGACTCATTGAATAAATGTGATTGGAAAGGACCTCTAAGGTCACTTGCTCCAAGCAGGGTCAGTTTTAGAGTTCCAATTCACAGTTACATTATGTTGCTTGGGGTCATATCCAGTCCTGACCGAAACAGATCCAAGGATGCAGATTCTACAGCTTCTTTTGGCTCATTCCAGTGTTTAACCACCTTTACAATCAAAATTATGTTCCTAATTCTAATCAGAATCACCCACATCCCTTCAATGTACAGCTCCAAGAAGATTCTGGCTCTGTCTTCTTTTTAATTAGATTGCTGAAGACAGCAATTAAGATTCCTCTCCTGGCCTTTGCTCATTTAGGCTTAACACAACTCTGAGTTTTGCCTTCATATGATCTAATGTTTTGGTTGTCACAGTGAAAAAGCTCAAAACAATGAAGTTTAATTTAAAGTGTCCCAAGCACATAGAATGAAAACATTGGCAAATGCTTTTAAAAAATACATCAAATTGTTCAATACATGTCAGATGAATGACATGCTCTCTCTTGACTTGATGAAAGTACAGCACTTAGGCAATCTAAACATTAACACATGAAAACTGGTGACTTATTATGCCCCAATATTTATAAATTTGAAAGTTACAGTCTCAATTTAGGTTTTTAACCAAAACTGAACTCTCATACCTAGTCTCCTGATGATCGGCCCCAGAATGGAATCAAAAATCCTGCCTGAACTCATATGCACAAGGAAAACAACCTCAAAAGGGAACTATAAAAGCCCATGAACTGAGCAGAGATTAGCTGTAAAGTACCCAAAAAAGAAAAATGCAGAAACAAGTCTGAAACCTCATCTGCCTTCCATGGCTTAGATCCTTCACTCATGGCTGCAGGCTAGGAAGTCTGCTCAGTGGGGATCTATGAAAGCTAATGCTTCTCATGTCTCAGAACTATTAAGAAATATCATACTAAATCAGCCAGTGCATGAAAGGTAGATAATTCTGAGAGCTGGGACCAGAATCCAAGACTCCTCCTTCGCTGCTGAGTACTCAGTCATTGAGCAATAAGGCCAAGACCTTATCTCTTTGGTTTGAAATACTGTGCTGCTAAAGTCTACAGAGATTTTTGTTGCACAGCCTTCATGGGACCAAAATTCAACTTCTCTACAAATGTCAAAAAGAAAGGAGTGCTGTTGGATTTCATACTTTCTGCTTGATGAAACAGAAAAGACAAGAGAGGGGGTCATGCTGAATGATACTAAAAAAGAAGGAGAGAGGAGTTCTAGAAATAGCATTTTAATGATAAATATGAAAGGGTTTCAGTTCAAATTAATTTTTGATATGTTGTTTTAAAATTCAATTTATTTTAACAGTACTCAGTTTTCCTTTCATAATTTTTCTTTTCCATTTACATTTTTTAAAATAATTGCACTCACTTGACTGCAATACGTAAAAATTTATGTACCATCAGACCTCTCACATTTATTTGGCTTGCAATTAAGTATGTTTAACTAATAAAGGATTTCTTCCTGATTAAAAGGAGACAATGTACAGAAAAAAAAATAAATTGTGCATTAACTCTCCTCCATACACTAAAAGAGCGTTGTTGCATAACTATTGCTTAGGCATATCTTAGATGTAGTATTTATTCAGTACCATGGAGATATATCTAATAAATCTGGTATTTTGCCTTTAAGCTCTGTTTGTCTGCAATAAATGAATGAAAAATGAGGACATAAAATAATAGGCTGTGCAGATTTTCTTTTTTAACCTTACCTCTGTTATAACACAGAGTTGAGAAGAATCCACTTGGATCAAAAATAATTATACTACACTTTTAGAGGGACTCAGTATTTAAATGCACGAGTTTAGTATTTCAGGGCTCCAGAGTTAACTGGTATTTCAGGACCTCAGACACAGCACACACTGATAATTTGGCAGACAGTGTACCCAGAGGAAGCCAATGGCACCCTGTAAGGCACAGTACATAACAAACCCTGCTATTTAGGGAGGTCTCCTGTGCTCCCTGGCTGAAGCAGCACAAAACCTTTACAGGCACAGCTCTTGAGATTCAATTCCTATGCTTACTGGTGATATAGTGCCTGACTACAGTATAGGAGAGAAGCCTTTTCTCATCTCGATTTGCTGCATCAGACATGTCCACTGACGACTGACAAGCCCTCCAACCACACTGTTGTGGAGTGGTCTGCAAACAGAGAGGTTTAGGAACTAAAGAGCTGAAGTGGGAGTTAGTCTGAAATTAAAGCGAAGGAAATGGTTTAAAATACGAGTCTAGCACTATCTAGTGGCAGTAAGAGGATAAGAAACTACTGCTTTACCTATTATGTTGTACTTCTGACAAAGACAAGAAAAGTTACGTACTCTGAATGGGAGTTTTTCCTTCCCAAACTCAATTTGAGCATGGTCAGTATTTTCTTTCTTAATATCAAATTAATGTCACGTAAGAAGTAACACTGTGGATGCATTAATTGAAAGTGGGTTGGCCAATGCAGTCACTTCTCTTTTCTCTGCAGTAGCAGTGGGTCTTTCTAGCCAACATAACCCAGATACTGAGGAGGAAATGAAGGACACACAAGGCTCTGCTGAGTTCACATGAGTTAGATTTAAAGCAGCCCCTACACCAGCACTTTGGCATTGGATTCCCAAGATCTGAGAAAGGATTGCTAACTTGGGCACAGCACATTGACTTAGCACATTCATGTGATGCTGTGCTTGCACTGATGAATCAGGGCACTGGAATGCCAGATATAAACAGTTTGGATGGTCTGCAGTGGTCAGATGGACCCAGCCAGCCTTGACAGTTCCAGTTTAATACCACATCCCAGCTGGTTCTAGCAGGAACCCTGATGGAGACTCATCCGGCCCTGGAGGCACAGCCCAGCTCACAGGACCTGACCATACACAGAGCAGGCTCTCCATTCACACCACAACTACAGACCAATAATGTGCACTAAATGCACTCCTGTCGGTTTGTGCAAGGCCAGTAGGAATTTTGTGTCTCCCGGGTTGTTACAGGGTGTGTATATGCCTGATTCCAAACTTCTCAGTGCTTTATTTGAATTCACCCTTTGCCAGATGAAGACAGATTTCTTAGCACCATGACCTGATATACTCTGCAACACACATGCTTGAACAGTAACATTTTTCACTCTAAATTCCAGTATCTGCAAAACCAACACAATTCTTACTCTAAACCAGTTAAATTAGACATGGACTCTTTCTTAGGAATATAATCACATTACACTGCTCACTCTAAACCTTTACCCATTTATTGCAACAGACTGAGAAATTTTTCTTGATTATTTTCTTACCAGGGTGATTTGTCTTGATGTGAGATTTTATAAGTCGGTCTTCAGAAAATGACTTCTCACACACAGGACAGGAATAACTCTTTTTATCCTTAAGTGAAAAAGAAAGAGATCACATTATCATTCCTCTGGTATAATCACTCTAGTCAGTATTCAGTAATACACAGTTCTCAACAAAGTTATAATTGAAGATTCAGTTTTCAAGGAAAAAATGAAGGTATTTATAGTGAAACAACTGAAGGAAAAATATTCAAGTATTCAAAGCATCATTAATCTTCATGAATGAAGGGCCCCAAGTTACAGTAGACAAGAATATGCACAATAAATGCAAGCATTATCTTCTGACTGACTCTGTAGAGAATCAAGAAGTGAAAGGTCAAGTCTCATAAGAGAAGAAAACGTTTGATATAAGCAGTAATATTCAAGGGCTTTTCTCTTTTTTTCACAAGTCCACTCCTCTGAAACATAAGGATCCAATTTTATTATTCTGAAGACATCCACAACTGTGTGGATTTAGAAAATGGACCCAAATTGAGCAGCAGAGTTAACAATGACTGATGCCATTACTTTTTCAGGTTCTATATTTCTAATTACTTCATAAATATTCAGCATATTATATATTACCAATAGAGACTTTCTCTACTATTTTGACATAAAAATTTACAGACTACTCTGAATTTTCTCAATGTCACTGATGTTATAACAGATTTAACACCATCAATCACATTCTCTTTAAGAGTTTTGATGCAACTTTAGGATTATATGGAGGAAAGACTAGTTAGTCTGGACAGCTGGGCATTACCTGGTGGGAAAGGTGTATCTACCAAACTACACAGGTCTCTGAAAAGGTGAGCTGAAGCTACAGAAGAAATATTGCACTACTTACTTGAGGAGGACAGAAATATTTCCTTGAAGACTCTGGAAGGAAGATTACTGATCAAAAAGAGACTGATCCCTGTGTTACGGAAGAGAAATACGGAGAAAACAGAAGAATAACAGTCTTGGACACCACCAGTTTCAGACCTTAAGAACAAAGTGCACCTCTGAATAGTGCGGAAGAATGTACAGGGAAGTCATTAGTGCTTAGATGCTGCCATTATACAGCTCTAAAGAAAAGTAAAATTGATGGGTTTCCATGACAGATAGGTTTTGGAATACATACAGGCATTTGCACTCAGTACCATGTACCTCTGAGAAAGAAACCCCTATGTTGAAGTACCTACAAGTCAAAATCAGAAGTAACACCAGAACTCAAGGGCTAAGATAGGAATAAATACTTGCATGACAGGAGGATATGGAGCTCTCACTGCCATTAATACACCAGTGGCACAAGAAGAATTCTGCCTGAGCTGACAGATCATTTGGTCCTGTAAGAAAACCTGCACCAGGGACTGGGAACAGCAGCTACTAAAGGATTACCACTCTGAGGAGAGTATCTTGCTATGATGGAGTTGGGTCTGTCATCATTTTGACCCCTGAGCATCTCAAATGAAAAAAAGGAAGACCAGAGAATGCTAGCTGGTGTGTGGAAGAAGTGACTCAAGGAGCCTACAATGCTGACAAAACCTTGAAGAAGAGTTGTTAATTTGTAGAATTAGGGTCTCTCAAATGATATAATCTAAACCTGCTACTGATGATTTTGGATTTCTATCTGAACGCATTAATCCAATGAAGACTGGTAGATTAATCCTAATAAAACTCTCTTGCAATGTTTGCACCTTTTCAAAGACGGGGTAGCATAATCACATTCTTCATTTGGCACACATAAGAAAAACATAAGCACAGTATCTTTTAGGGGCTCTTGAGGGGGCAGCTGAAACTTGTTGACAGATCTCAGTTTGTTCCTCAAACTTGCTATATAACTAGTTACAAAATACATAATAAATAAAGAAAAAATAGACTTCTAATGTACAGTTGGGTGTTGCTGGTCTTTAATAGTCTGTTTCATAAAGTTAAATAAGAAAAAAATCAACGCTCCACTACACACGTTACATTAATTAAAATGCTGTAATTGTGGCACAGTTACACTCTTGCTAATACTCTTGAGAAAGGCAAAGCCATAAACCCACGCTTTAGAGGAAAATTCAAAATAATCAGTAAATGCAACAAGAGCTATAGAGCAACGTAAAAGGACAGACACTGAGAACACATCTTTCTACATTGTGATGGCAATAAAATTTTTCAATAAAGAAATAATCCAAATAGCTTCTTTCAAGCAATTGGAAAGCTATCTACACCAAGGTCTGCAGAAATGACCTTCAGAAGGGCTACCTTTTGTAGTGTAACAGAATGTGCCTATAAGCACCCAGACCTTTCAAAATGTATCTGTCAAGCGTCAGTCTCACAGAGGGCAGCCAGCTGAAGCCATGAAGGATGAACTCCTGTTCATCCAGGCCAGTGCCACTCACTACTGGAACCCATGCAGTCAGTTTTGAATGTTAAAGCGCACTTCTGTCACTCCCTCGAGAGCTCATGACAGTGTAACCCCACTACTCTCAAAACAGCCTTTAAGAAATCCTCTGTTGCAAACAAAGCATTTCAGAGCACCCAGGCCACAGCGCAGAGCCCCAGAGAAGGTCTCCCTCACCACAGCTTTAGCTCTTCAGAGTGCTCTGGTTATAGATGATGACAGAAGCACGTCGGAGGACTGAGGCTGAGGTTATAGTAATACCTTAATCACACTCTCAGGATGCACATTTTGCTCTGGTAAGAAGTTAATCTAGCCTATGCCTTACTGGAGTGGTTGCCTTTAAAATGCCTTTGAAGGGTTTTTTTGAAGTATATAAACAGAAGCAAAGAATGGAGAGAGATGGATCTACCTTTCTTAGAGACCATCTGCATAGTCCTATTCAAATTTCAAAGTCACACACTTTCCAAGGTTTGCTTAATACCTCTATTAACCAGTCTGAAAAAACATAAGAAACTTAAAGTAATTCCTAAATAAAGGCAGGGTTTCGACTAAAAGTATTATTCACTTTCCACAAATCAGGGACTTAAGAAGTTTCATAAATATTCTTAAACTTAGCAAGAAAAAAGTAACCTAATTCCATCACAAATTTTCTTGTTTATGCCATTTTGTTATAAAATAAGGCCACTTATATAGAATCAAAACACATTTCTCTTTATATAAATGAATTAAAATTGTGCTAGGAAATCAGCTCCATTGCATTACCAATCTACAGCAGGATATTTCTCTAAGGCATGTGTTTCAAAGGAATTCAAGGGGTCGGGTGTATCAGTACACAGTTACAAAAAGAAAGTATTAAAAGCCTCGGTATATGTAGGGAGTCTGGAGAAAAGGCTCAAGGGAGACTCTCTCACTCTCTACTGAAACTCCCTGAAAAGAGGGAGGGGGAGGGTCAGTCTCTTCTCCCAGATAACAAGCAACAGAACCAGAACAAATGTCTTCAAGTTGTGCCAGGGAAGGTTTAGATTGGATACAAGGAAAACTTTCATCACTGAAAACGTGGTTAAGCATTGGAACAGACTGCCCAGGGATGTGGTTGAGTCGCCATTCATGGAAGTGTTCAAAAATGTGGCACTTTGGGACATGGTTCAGTGGTGAACAGGGTAGTACTGAGTTAACAGTTGGATTTGATGATCTTAGAGGTCTTTTCCAAACTAAGGATTCTATGATCCAAATCAACAGGCCACTACAAAGTTTAATTAATCAACACTGCAACACACCACAAACAGCAGCAGCTTTTCTATTGCACTCATCAGTAAAGAGACATGGGATGACACAAATATCTTCAAATAATACAATCATATATTACATGATATATACAGCAATTCTGCCACTAATTTCAAAAGAGACCGTGTGGAGTCGCCATCCCTGGAGGTGTTTAAGAAAAGGCTGGATGAGGAACTCAGCGACATGGTCTAGACAATGGGAGGCTCAGATGGACAGAGCGTGGTGTCCATGGCTCTGGGGTTGGGGTGCGATCCCTGTGTGGGAGTCACTTGGGAGTTGGACTAGATGACCCTCGTGGGTCCCTTCCAACTAGGAATAATCTGTGAACCTGTAACCTGTGAACCTGTGAACTCCTTACTGTTTTGTTATCAATTTCATTAATAGTGCAAAATGGTCCTAATAAACAGCTGAAATTAGACAATTACACTATAGAAATCAATAATCCATTCCCTTCCTTTTAGCAACAGCATTGACAAGACTACTAAATATTGATAGTCCCAGAGCATTTCCAGGAAAAGTTCCCACAACTCCATTAACACATCATTTGGTTGTATAATTCTGTAGAGGAATAGCAAGCCAAAGCTTGTTCCTGCATTTACTCAGATCAACCAAAATTTCATTTTTAACACCTATGGCATCAGAATTAGGCCCCTGAGTTACACTTCCAAGGAATGAAGACATCTAGAATCTTCATCACAGTTGTCATGATGTTCAAATCAAAACTTTCACAGAAGATTCCTGAATTAAGCTGATGTTCTGTTAAAATGCAACTCAGCTAAAAGAATCTGATGTACCCAGGAGGCACCTATGAACGTGTGAAGGAGGCTATAGAAAAATGTGCAAATGGTTAGGCAGGCTTTTATGAAGTCTGACAAGCAGCAGAAGCCACGGCTCACAAAAAATGACAAGCACCTGGATGCAGTACTTAAGCATATTTTCATGAAATAATCACCGGTAAAAAGAAATGCCTGGATGACATTCATTACAGAAGTGAGGACCAAGAGCAAAAGCCATGTCCCAGCTGAGGGTTGGATCATTAGATCATAGATGATTTTATTCCTTCCTTCCCTTTCCAGTACCCTGCAGTCTTGACTATGACTTGGCACTGCTCCAGAGGCAAAGGTAACAGAACAGCAGCAGTCTGAAAATTACTCCTCAGGAAGGGGAAATAAGCAACCAGAGTTCGAGTGTCTCACTTCCTACAGACATAAAGGTCAGCAGCGTAACAGAATTTCTAAGCATCCTTCCAAAGACAAGAATCACTGGCATCCCAAAATGTGTATGAAAGCATATGTTGGCACCTAATAACAAGTGGTGGTTCAGGGTCTGAACTCCAGTTTTACAGAGGGACTTACCTTGCACTATCAATTACATAGAGAGATACCAAATATTTTCAGAGACAAGCCTCTCTGACATTTACCTGCTCAGTATAGTGAGTATTGTAAAACCCACTGAGGGGTGTAAAACAAACTCTGGTACCTACATTACCTACATTAGTTTAGTGCTACACCCAGTCCTTAATGTTACCACAAGCCCATTCATAACAGTTACGTAAATTGCTCAAGTTGTTTTCAACTCTCCAGCCCCTTCCTAGGTACCACAACACTGAAGTGATTGACACATGTCATGGTTTGAACTTCTGAAGAGCTCAACAAATGCCAAAAAATGTGAAAAACCACTACACAAATGTTAGGGGTAAAATCAGAGTCTCCCATAGTAAACTCCTGGAAAAGCTGGCAGCCCACAGCTTGGACAGGTGCACTCTTCAGTGGGTCAGGAACTGGTTGGATGGTGAAGCCCAGAGAGGGGTAGTGAATGGTGTCACATCCAGTTGGAGGCCAGTCACTAGTGGTGTTCCCCAAGGATCGGCGTTAAGCCCGGTTCTGTTTAATACCTTTATCAATTATCTGGATGAGGGGATTGAGTCCATCATCAGTAAATTTGCAGATGTCACCAAGTTGGGAGCAAGTGTTAGAAAGTAGGAGGGCTCTGCAGAGGGACCCTGACAGGCTGGATAGATGGGCAGATCCTAATAGGATGAGATTCAACAAGTCAAAGTGCCAGGTTCTACACTTCGGCCACAACAACCCCATGCAGAGCTATAGGCTGGGGAGAGAGTGGCTGGAGAGTGGCCAGGCAGAGAGGGACCTGGGGGTTGACAGGAAACTTAACATTAGCCAGCAGTGTGCCCAGGTGGCCTAGAAGGCCAATGGCATCCTGGCCTGCATCAGGAATAGTGTGGCCAGTAGGACTAAGGAAGTCATTCTTCCCCTGTATTTAGCACTAGTGAGGCTGCAACTTGAGTGCTGTGTCCAGTTCTGCACCCCTAAATTTCAGAAAGATGTTGAGTTGCACAAACGTGTCCAGAGAAAGCAATGAGGATGGTGAAGGGACTGGAGTACACGCCCTGTGACGAGTGGCTGAGGCAGCTGGGGTTGTTCAGCCTGAAGAATGGGAGGCACAGGGGGGACTTTATTGCTCTATACAACTATGTGAAAGTAGGTTGTAGCCAAGTGAGGGTCAGTCTCTTCTCCCAGGCAACCAGTGATATAACAAGAGGAAACAGTCTCAAGCTGTGCCAAGAGAAGTTCTGGCTGCATGTTAGAAAAAAAATTTTCACAGAAAGAGTGATTGACCATTGGAATGGGCTGCCCATGAAGGTGGTGGGGTCACTGTCCTTGGACTTGTTTAAAAAGAGAGGGGATGAGGCACTTTGTGCCATGGTTTAGTTGATGTGATGGTGTTAGCTAAGATGATCTCAAGGAGGTTAGACTTGATGATCTCAAAGGTCTTTTCCAACCTTGTTCATTCTGTGATTCTATGAGAATATAGGCAAAATTTTGGTCTTGAATCAAGACANTAACATTAGCCAGCAGTGTGCCCAGGTGGCCTAGAAGGCCAATGGCATCCTGGCCTGCATCAGGAATAGTGTGGCCAGTAGGACTAAGGAAGTCATTCTTCCCCTGTATTTAGCACTAGTGAGGCTGCAACTTGAGTGCTGTGTCCAGTTCTGCACCCCTAAATTTCAGAAAGATGTTGAGTTGCACAAACGTGTCCAGAGAAAGCAATGAGGATGGTGAAGGGACTGGAGTACACGCCCTGTGACGAGTGGCTGAGGCAGCTGGGGTTGTTCAGCCTGAAGAATGGGAGGCACAGGGGGGACTTTATTGCTCTATACAACTATGTGAAAGTAGGTTGTAGCCAAGTGAGGGTCAGTCTTCTCTTCTCCCAAACCAGTGATATAACAAGAGGAAACAGTCTCAAGCTGTGCCAAGAGAAGTTCTGGCTGCATGTTAGAAAAAAAATTTTCACAGAAAGAGTGATTGACCATTGGAATGGGCTGCCCATGAAGGTGGTGGGGTCACTGTCCTTGGACTTGTTTAAAAAGAGAGGGGATGAGGCACTTTGTGCCATGGTTTAGTTGATGTGATGGTGTTAGCTAAGATGATCTCAAGGAGGTTAGACTTGATGATCTCAAAGGTCTTTTCCAACCTTGTTCATTCTGTGATTCTATGAGAATATAGGCAAAATTTTGGTCTTGAATCAAGACAAGCTTCAATTCTCAGGCATCAAAAGTAAGAATCTTGCATGTAATAACAATGTGTAGCAAGTACAGATGCATGAGGCAGCAGAAACACACTCCCCATCATCCTCCACCAGGGAATAAACAATCCCAAATTCAGGGCAAGACTTGGATGATGCACAGAGAGTAAGATGGGTGGCTATATAGTGAATGATAAGGATGAAGGGATAGCTGCTTTTCAATACCCATCATTTGTCCTCCTCATCAAGTAATGCAGAGATGCAGCGAGCACCAAGGTAATGAAGGATATGCATCCATACTAACAACTGAATTTTTTGTATCTTCTGTCTCCAGAATTATTAAGAATTGATTTTGCAAACTAAAATCAGGATTAAAGTAGATTTCTATATTTAATTTTGCATAGTTGGTTAATGCGCTATAATTTGGAATAAATGATCCTGTTCAGTGAGATATGTATGAAGCAAATATACCAACCAATGGGGGCACAAAGGCCAATATAAGAAGGGCCAAACTTAGTTACTAAGTAAATTCTAACATACGATTTTTTCAATCCATTTAAATAAATATCCTTGACAGTAAGTATGCCTCTGAAAGATCTTGCTGTCATACTGGTTTTAATTATGAAATGCATTTTCTCAGTTCTATTTAGTATCATGAAAATGATCCTCCTGGTGGGCGCAGTTGGACATTCATCACTCTTGAAAAATAGGTACTTATGGAAGGATATAGGAGCGCAGCTTGTAGGCTCTTTTTTCTTGCGTGTTCTTAGACACCATTTATATCATTTTGTCATCGGACATCAGAAACATAATACATCCAAAACCAGCCTGAAGGAATGTTTATTTTGTGAGTTTTCTGCACCTTTCATAACAAATTCAGATTCTGTTTAAAATAGGTACAGAAGTAAAGGATACAACTGGGAAAACCACTCCTTTTTGTGTCATCTGCTCTGTTGGTTGGTTTGGGGGTGTTTTTTTAAAGCTCCCCTGAAGTAACTGCTTAAGAAGAGTAGGAGATGAAGTGTTCTGCTCTGTTTCAAATACCATTAACTTCAGCTGTTGAAAGTACTGGCCAAGAGCCTATGTGCTGAATTTAGAGAATGATCTGAAAGCACTAGGCACTGTATGTAAATATACTTTTTAAGTAGCTATGCAAAAATTGTCCACATTCTGGGGAAAAAATAATATGAATCCTTAATTCAAGCATCATATTCACTAGTAAAAGGAAGTATAACAACATTTATCACAGTACTTTTGAGTTGTGATGCTGTTTTCTCACAGAATAATAACAAACAATCACAGAACAGTCTGAGTTGGAAGGGACCCACAAGGATCACCAAGTCCAACTCTTAAGTGAATGGCACAGAGGAACCTGTCAGCCACGGTGCATTCTACTATGGATGCACATTTACACAAAAATGCCAACGAATACCATAATGTTGTGTAAAGAATGAAGAAGGGCCCATCTGTGTAAATATTTCCTTGTCCTTAAATGACAGAAGAGTGAGTAATGCAATTAAAGAACTAGCATTTTTTCCTCTGCTGGAATAAGACCAGAAATAAATTCAAGAGAAGGATAAATTGCCTTTTGGAAATATTTTACTGCATCAATAATTCATGCCCCAAATTGCAAGGATGCAATTCATGACAATTTTCTGACATTATCAGTTAAGAAAGTTTAATTACAAATGCCATGCTTGACAAGTATCTTTTGAAATCCTGAATAGTACTTTACTCAATACCAGTACCTTCAAATATAACCCTATGAGATAATATGTTAAATCTTAGCACTCCTGAAGTCCTTCAGGAAACACTACAGCCAAAAGTGGTCTAAATTCCTTGTGCTGGGAGAGTAAGGACCTGACAAACACCCTTTTCTAGAGGTCAGTTTGGAACAGGAAGAAACTTACGTGTGTTCATACACTGTGTGAACATTGAAACCTCTCTGGGTACTCACAAGCCTAGAATACCTTGCAAACAGACAGGATTCTGGTTTGTAGGAGGAAAATACGTCCATGGTGTGTAGATCTGTTTTGATAAAAGCTTAACCCATTTAGGCTACCCATGCAAAACAATAAAAAAGAAAGAAGAAGCTTGGAAACACTGGCATAAGAAAATAATTGTGTTTCTTAATCTTCCGAGAGTATCATGTAAATAATTTCACTTCTAAAAAAGCATCCTAAGATGATGGTGAGGAATAAAAATTTTATTCCTAAATTTTAAAATATTTCTTATTCTGAACATCATAATACATTTTTAAAACACACTCCTGAAAGCAGCTCATGCAGGGTTTACATAGAAAACATTTTTCCTCAAAAGATCATTCATGTAATAATGTTGGACCAGAGCAAGACCACCAAGCAGTGCCTTGCACAAAAAGGGCTTCCACTGTTTTGCAACCCCTTGGACAGTCTCAAAAAAAACACGTAAAGCATGTGGAAGTAGACCAGAGCTGTTTTTTAGCACATGGCATCCACAGATGAAAGGCTTTCTGAATAAGATGTGATTTTTTTGTCTTTGTAACGACAACAGAAAATAGTAGATGTTCAAACAGATTGGCTGCAACTGGTGGGAGCTATTAGGAAAAAAAATATTTTTTTTTAGCAACTTATACTTCTTCTGCCTAATAGTAATTAAGAGTGGAACATATTTTCATTTTATCAGTCATCTATTTGTGAAGAAAGGAATTGAATCCATTGAACGAAGGAAAGTAACAACAGTACCAAACCTTATTTTACTTGCTCAAAACCCAAGGAATCTGACAATACTGGGAAAACCAACGGGAAAAAATGGATACAGACATACTGTACTAGAAAATACTACAGGAAGGACCAAAGATCTGGCTGCTGTAACTCAAGCATTCCCAGAACTATGCAGAGAGCATACAGGTAAAAACCCTTAGCTATGTTTTCAAATATTACCACACAATTCCAAACACTATGATGATGACATTGAATTTAGACACACATACCTTTTTGGTTTTTTACTTACCAGATCTGTGTGAACTTTAAGATGTGCCTGAAGCTTGTATTTATCTGGGGTAGAATAGTCACAATCTTCTGTGGGACATTTCAGCAAAATATTACTGTGTTTCTGAATGACATGACGCTTAAGGCAGTTTTTGGTGATGGAAGAATAATTGCACTGGGAGCAGTAATATAAATGTTCTCGAGTATGTGTACGAACATGCATGTCATAATGCACTTGGTACCAAAACAACTTGCCTGAAAACAGAAAAATGAAATTTCGAAACAATTCTTTGTGAAAATTATAATCAATACATCATTTTTTCCACAATCCTTACGCAGTGACTCATGGAGGGGTGAACAGTTCTGTGGGACGGCGCGGTGCTGCGGCGGCCAGCCCTGGCCCCAATCACCCGCCCACCCCTGCCAGGAGTGAGGAAGACTTAAAGTGTAACACGTGGCACCACGTGGGTCCCACTTGGCTGTTCTGCCTGCGGCAGCCAGCCTGGACTTACCAGCACATATCTGCACATGGGCATATACATAGCCTCAAGCAAAGCACTCCTGTCTGTGGTAGCCGCTGCAGTTAAAGGCAAAAAACTCCGACTCCTACTCTCCCCATGCCAGAAGGGGCCTCAGTCTTGCAAAGTTGCCATATTTATGGCAATAATTTGCCATATTCATGTCTGACCCAAATCTGTGGATTTAATATTTTGTGAGAGCCTCACAAGACCTAAATCCTGGGAATCCAGAGGTATGACTGTACTTCCTTTCATGTTACTCCTTCCTAAGCCTTTCTGACACAATGGCATCAAAAAACGTAGAGCAATTCATCTGAGATACATTGTTCTGGTGTTTCAAAAAGCTTTTTCAGCCTTTGACTCCTTTCTTTTTTCAAGAATGAAGACTAACATAAATTCCAAATTGTTTCCATTCCTCTTACGTAAACACAAACATTTTCACTTAGAATAAATGGGAATGGTGTATTATTCCCACTGCCATAAATTTAAAAAGAACCTGGTCCAAAACAAGTCACAAAAACATGTCAGTATAATGTACCTATTCTACAGAATGTATATTACCATACATCCTCCTATATTATATGAAAAAGACTCTGAATTTTACACTAAGCTGATAATGAAGATTAAGCATTAAAGCATGGACTGACTAATGCTGAACTCATGCCTAAATCTGCTGTGATTGGCCCTGGTGAAAGTTATGACTTGGGGAGAGGCATGTGGACAGAAACAACCTAATTCTACCAAATTTGACATCAACAGAAAATTGAGCCTTGAAAATCATTGCTTTGTTATATTCTACTGGTGTGGGGTTTTTTAGGAGGTTTGACTTATTTCACACTATTTATACAGCAAAAAGTAAATCTCACTGGACTCATACTGAACTACAGAATTAATCCTGCTGCAAAGATACAGAAATATATCAAACACTGTAAACCAGAGAAGGAAAAAAGATGGCTCACTACATAACATTTAAAAAACCCCCATCAAACAGAATTCTACTGCTCCTTACCACAATATTCACATTCTAAGTCTCCATAAACCTTCCTTATCCTCTCACACAACTCTGTGTTCATTTGTCTCTTCTGTAAGCTATCCAAGATCTGCATAAAGGCAACAGATCCAGTCCCACCATTGGATGCAACTGTGTTAGAAGTAGCTGCCTGTGGCCTGGTGGCTGCACTAGCTTCTGGTGCTGGCAAAGGGACTGTGGATTCCACAGAGCATTGAATTGGTGGATTGCTTGTTTCTGATTCACTAGAAGGAACAGACTGTATTCCCTCTTCAGACACTGGAAGATTATCAGTCATTGCATTGTTCTGACTTTTGTCTTCAGACAGTAAAAGATTAATTTCTTCACCCTGCTCATTTACAGAACTGCAGTGATTAACTTCCTCTTCATTTGGAGGAGAAACTTTTAACTCCTCAGGACCAGCGGTACCGTTTTTCAGCAGAAAGCAATCTGATGCTACACAGGGCTGCATGTTTGGGACTGCTATGTCTGTCATCTGACACAGCTTCTCTTTTACATTCTTCACCAGAGGATCTTCAAACTCTAAGGAAAGGACTGTACCAACTTTTACATCACCATTATGTTGACCATTATGGTTTACATCTGCAGCTGTTGATCCACCTTCACAAGCAGATGGTTGTGGTGCATTAATAGCATCAACATCTGTGATAGTTGATTCATCTGTAGTTTGTGTTTGCTGTTCACTAAAGGCTTCTGGCTGGATGTCACCCCCTGGTTCAAGTAGGCAGAAGCTTTGGTTGATAGAACTGTTATAAACAGAATCCTCCTGCAGATCTGCATGTATGTCTTTGATATGAGCACGGAGTCTTACAGAACTGACAAACTTCTTCAGGCACACAGAACACACATATACAAAAGGGTGCTTTCGAATGTGAAGCTCTAGGGCTTGGTACTTAGTGGCTCCGTGACCACAGAGCTCACAAGCAAAAGGTCTTTCATCACCATGAACAAGTGTGTGACGGTCTCGATCAAGTTCATTTTTGAATTTACGTTCACAAATATGGCAGTCATAGAGGAGTTGTCTTTTGCCCTCTCGCGTCATCAACCGAAGCTCATCGAAAACATCTTTCACCTTTTTATCTTGAAGGTCATGAGTTTCCTTGATATGCTTGATCAAATTTTTAACATCTGAGTATTTCTTTTTGCAGAAGCGACAATGCTGTTTAATTTTCTTATGAACCCTTTCAATGTGGACTTTGAGATGGCCTTTGCTAAGACACGTGAATGTACAATAATCACAGCTGAACTTCTCCCCAGTATGTTTTCGCATGTGAACATTCAGGTTGGCTTTGATTGCACTTGCGTAACTGCAGTAAGAACACTTGTAAGGCTTCTCATTTGTATGAATCCTCAAATGTGCTTGGAGGGAGTGTTTAAATTTGAACACCTTGTTACAGTATTCACATGTAAAAATCTTCAGTTGAGTTGGACCCATCCTAAAAAGAAAAAAATGAACTAGTTATATTTACAATACTGATAGATTTACAACTCGATAACATGTCAAAATTTCCCTAGATATGGACAGAAATGTTTTGGTTTTTTAAAAAATGTATTCTCCATGAGCATTTTGAATTATACCACTTAGGCAGAGATTATTTTCAGGTGTTCCTTTAAAGAGCTCAGAAAAATATTTCAGTTTTATGAAAATGAATGGGGAAGCATTTCATTCATATTCTGCATGAATACAAAGATAAGTACTTCAAAATTACCTGCTTGATTTCATCGCCTGTTCACAAGGGGTTTGCTGAATGGCATATTCTTGATATCCTTTACGTTGTGATGGCTCTTGAACTGCTGTATCTGGGGCTGTGGGTTCACTTTCCTGGGGAGCTGCCTCAAGAGTAACAATTTTTGTGGCTCCTAGTAGCAAGAACAAAGAAATGCTCATAAAACTCATACTAAAATTTTGTGCATTGTTTGTAACACATCGATGTAAACAAAACATTAAACTCGGTAATCATCAGTTCAACTATTTTAGTTTCTTTATTAAATTCCTGAGCATAAAATGATGGATACACTTTCAAAGACATTAGTACTTACACCACATAACAGGCCAGGACTGATGGTTCCGGGGGTTATTCATAGTGCTTGATGCCTGCTGTTATGAGATCCTACATGCAAATACTTCCACATTTAAAAGACTGTAACTTTTCAAAATTAAATACATTTTTTCTGTTTCTGCCTCATATATTTTCAAATATTCCTCACATTTGGCAACTTCTGCCAAGCTCTTTAATCAGTTCCACAAATTAGGCTAGGGAAGACAGTTTACTCCATATTTAAAAGTCTGCACGTCTTTTTCTTAAATTCCTTAAACGTATATTGCCACCCTTTCAGAATAAAAGAATATGTTTGAAACAGGCTTCTCGGGGAACTGGTCAGAGCACCAAGCCTGCCAGAGTTCAAAAATCAGCTGGACAACACTCTCAGCTATATGGTGTGATTCTTGGGGATGGATGCTCCTGGAGTTGTGGAGTTGAGTTGGTGGAGTTGGGCCATGAGTTGGACTCAATGACCCTTGTGGTTCCCTTCCAGCTCAGGAATCCATGTTTCATATGCACTTCTCAACCTCCATTAGGAGCAGGAGTAAAGGCGCTCTACCAAATGCGTTAAGATCAGATTCCTGGAGATACTATTTACAAAATACAGACAGTATTAATATAAAGTCTCGTCTCTGAATCAACAGTGGGAGTTACCCAACAACAGGTGTCAAGAGCAGGGACATTAAGTGGAGGAAAGCAGCACAGTAGACAAGAAAAGTGAGAAAGATGGAGACCATGAGTCCTTCAGACAGATATAAAGTGGGAAATGGAGATATTTTGAGAAGACCCCATTTGGAAATGCGTAAGGGGCATGAAGCTTTTTCTATCAGATGGGACATCAGCCAATTTTGTAACTAAATGGACTGTAATAGCTCTGTTGCTCACTGAACTGGTTGCATCTAAAAATGGCATTTTTGATTACTGATTTTTAGTAACGCTTTCAGTTCTGTACTAAATATTCTGCAGGTTCATCAGAACTGATCAGTTTTCCACCTAAATGTTACCAGAATATTATATTTACTATGTATTATATATAATTATGTATATTATACTTTATATATCATATGTAAATAAAATATATTAAATT
>WEKX01022742.1:0-13779 GCA_013390025.1 Pitta sordida | reverse complement strand
TTAAATTTATATTATATATATTCTTCCTGTTCCTCCCTCTCCCACAAATGTCAGGTTGTCCAGCAGAATTGGATGTTCCAGATTGCACTGTGGTATCTCAGTGAGATGGCAGCTTGTCATTACAGCACAGAAGATGTGGTTCAATCAAAGGGTTCAATTTAAAGGTGATACAACAGACAGTAGACACCAGACTGGTGTTCCCATACTTCAATACTTAAAATAGAAGCAAATTCTTCCACATATAGAATGACTCAGTTAAAGGAAAATATATCTTGAACTGCTTTATATGCACGGCTACCTCTTCTAGGCCTCTCATTCCCTGAATGTGAGACAAAGATGCTCATTAAATGCTC
Organism: Pitta sordida; assembly: GCA_013390025.1. Lineage (NCBI taxonomy): Eukaryota > Metazoa > Chordata > Aves > Passeriformes > Pittidae > Pitta > Pitta sordida. Next base: position 13,426 of record WEKX01022742.1, on the reverse strand, counting down.
CACACTAACTCTCCTCTGTGCCCTCCTGCCTTTCGGGAGGTCTGAACATTTCCTGAAAGGACTGCTGAACTGTTTAATAGACTTTTGTACTGCCACTATAAAAATGTAATCACCTAAATTGGGTGAACTAAATATATACTAACTCACTAGATAAATAGTAAGTCATCTAGTAGGTACTTCCTACCTTTGGGAGATAGGGAAGCAGTAAAAAAATCTCCATCCACATGGGATGCTGCCTGTGGGCTACTAATGGATTAGAAGCCACAGCAGTCAGTGCTACATCAGAAACTAATGACTACAATATTATGCCCAGAAAGTGAGAAAATTGGTTTCTAGGCTCCAGCCAACCTAGTCCCCATGCGTTCCAAATCGCAAAAGAATGCCCTCAGTATTCAGGTTACGGAAAAGTGTAAAAACAAGGCAAAAAGATACAAGTTGGTTTTTTTCATTAAAAACATCATATGCCAATAAGGAAAAGTCTCCCTCACTACTATTTCCCATGAACACCATTTCAAGAAGTCAGGGCATATAAATATCAGGGGGAAAAAACCAGTCTCATTGTACTGACCATTTCTTTCAGAAAAATCCTTCCTCCAGCACTATGTAATCTCTGTTTTAAATGCAGAATGGACTTCAGTTTACTAGACTTTATTTATGCTGTTTGCAGTCAGTATCATTTAAGTAAATCTGCTTTCAGAGTAGTAAGGTTTGAGTTCTTTGTGACATTCTGACAGCAACTTCTACAGATAAGCACTACCCCTCTTTAATCAGTTCTTGCTCGAACTCAGGGACAGCCTTTGATCTCTTATAGTCTGCCTCTTAGGAAAGCAGCTTGTCCTCTTCAATACTTATCAACAGTCTAAAAGGTAATAGATTAGGACTGGATCAGAAATAAAACCAGAGACATTACCAACGAAATTCCTACTACAGAGAACCTCCGCATATTCGCAGTTTGCATATTAGTGTATTCAAGTAATGGCGGTTGGATTTTCAGTGAGTTGTGTGACCGCGCATGTGCACAGAACGTCCTGGACCCTGGATTCCATAGCCGGGAAGCACCAAAAGGCACTTTCTGCATTTTAATGAGGTGCTACAGTGCGAGTCACACTCCCACAACCGCCCCTCCAGACCTTATTAGTGGAGGTGCGTGGCTACGGGCGGGGCGTAGTTGAATACTCATGAGTTTGGTATCTTCACGGATTGCATAACTCACCAGATCTGCCTGGAACCGACCCCCTGCGACTTCCAGGGGCATAATATAACTCAACTAAATTCCACAAACCTCCTAAAATTTCAAGTACAGACCATGAAAAAAGATAAAGAAAAACCAGCAAACAGCAACAAAGACAGAATTCCTTAGTTTGGAAAAGAGATGCATAACTCTTGAGACCTTCAGCTTGGAAGAGAGACAAATGATAGTGGAATATTAGATAGATCTCTAAAATTAGCAATACTACCGTGAAAAAGTGTGATAATCATTATCTAATAAACTACAAAGAACAGCACAATAAACACTCAGGAGTCTTAAAAGAATATGTATTTTCACTCTATGTGTAATAAAACTATGGAATAATTACTCCACAATGTCACAGAGACTGAAAATATAAGTGCATTCAATAAGGGATTTAGAGAAATTAATAGGTATGTATGAAATATGATCACCCTGATTCAAACACCAGCTCCACCGATGTCAGAATCCAGAACACTTTACACAGTAAATTTCTTATTTCTTTCCTATAGAGATGCTCCAAGCTGCCTTTAGAGACAACTGATTTGACTACTCATTGGAGTTTTTTTGTTAAAAATGACCTTAGCTAAAGTTAAAAAAAAATCTTCAAAATATAAGTATCCTGGTCTATACAGGTAAAACAATCCGCTATGGGTATGAAGTGAATATTTGCTTCTTACAGTCTCCTTTTGAAGGAATGTATTTTTTCAGCTTCTAAAATACTCTGTGGAATGTGCTCCAAATGTGTTTGATCTCTGATAATACAGTTCTGGAAGTCAAACCAACCCTACCCATAATGCCCAAAGTTCCCCATGCAAACATATCCCTGCCCCTCAAAATAAAATTGAAAAAAAGCAAAACAACCTTTTAATATTGTATATGTTAGCTCACCATGAGGCTAAACACACTTTAACTCAGACAAAGAAATTGAAACAGAGACCTGTGAATGGGGAGATGAAGACTCCTACCCCTTTAAACAGAGTTGGATTGGCTGAGAGAAATCAATCTGCAACCCCATGATAATATAAACGCCTGCTCACATTCAGAGGGGAAAGGTATAATTTTCCAAACCTTCCTTAATTCAACATTTGCTTTAAATCAGCACAAGGTTAGTGCCTTCTCTAGCCCTGCACTCCACCACAAAGAGTATCAGAGAGGAGATCTGGCTAAAACACCATGGGCTACAGAAAAGAAATTGTCATAAACAAAAGACTTTTATCAGTTAAAGAGAAAAGACTGTCATCAGTTAAACTAAGTCAGTCTCAAAATGGCAAGCAAAAATTCTTCCACTTCTCCACTGCCCAAAAATCTTGATAGGAGAAAGAAGCAAGTGTTCATAAATTATGGCAAAGGGTATAGAAGTAGGAAAACTCAGCTGGACTTTTATAGAAAGTGGTTCCCCAGTGGAAAGTGGGGAGAGAAAAACCTGAGAAGTGCTCTATGGAGAATGTATAGGAGAAAACCAAAATCCAACCCCTTCAGAAAACAAAAAAATAATTATCATTGAGAAATTGAATACTTGATGCTATTTTTGTATTTCTTGAAAAAAAACCCAAATATTCCACCATTGACCATCTTCAAAGGAACTTAAAACAACTCTGCTAGTAACAAGTTGACTCTTTAAAATATTAGAGGATTTACATATAACAATTTAAATGTTCAAATCTCTCCTGAGTCAAACTAATCGAGTATGAATAATAAAGTGGTTTTAGAAGACTTGATAATTTACAGAATTTAAATGTGGAAAGTACAATACATAAAAACACCAGAAGATTTAACATTTGGTTGAATTTACTTGCTTGCTCTTAAAAATAGACTACAAAAAATTATGCCATTATTTCCCATTCAAAGCAAACTATTTTCAGATGTGCATATAACTGTAGTTATTCACTCATTCTTAATTGCAATTCTTATGAAAAACTGTACTATGCTTGATCTGATATCAGGTGTGTGTGTTCATGAAAACTGCATTCCTTTTCTTCAAGGTCTCCAGGTCCCCTCAGTTACAGAAGCACAGAATGGTTTGGGTTGGAAAGGACCATAAAGATCACTTTTTTCGATTCTGTGATTCTGTGATCACTTTTTTTCAACCTACCTGCCATGGGCAGGGACACCTTCCACTACACCAAGCTGCCCAAAGCCCCATCCAACCTGGCCTTGAACACTTCCAGGGGTGGGGCTGTCACAACTTCTCTGGACCACCTAGCCATGCTCATAGTGAAGAAATTCTTCCTACTACCAAATCTAAAGCTTCCCTCCTTCAGTTTGAAGCCATTTCCCCTGGTCCTATTACTACATGCTCTTGTCAAAAGCCTCTCTCCAGCTTTCTTTTAGGTCCCCTCAAGGCACTGGAAAGCTGCTTGAGGATCTCTCTGGAGCCAGGCTGAACAACCACAGCTCACTCAGTCTGTCTCCACAGTAGAAGTGTTCCAGTTGTCTGATCACCTTTGTGGCCGCCTCAGGACATGCTCCAGCAGATCGATGTCATTCCTGTGCTGGGGACCCCAGAACTGGACTCAGTAGTCCAGTGGGGCGTCACAAGAGCAGAGCAGAGGGGCAGAATCCCCTCCCTTGACCTGCTGCCCACATTGCTTTGGATGCAGCCCAGGACACATTTGCCTTTCTGGGCAGCAAGCACATATAGCCAGCTCATGTCCAGCCTCTGCTACACCAGCACTCCCAAGTCCTTCCCAGTTGGGCTGCTCTCAATTCCCACATTGCACAACCTGTATCCATATCTGGGATCACTCCAGGGGGCAGGACCTTGCACTTGGCCTTGAACTGCATGGGGTTTGCAAAGATCCTCCTGTCAAGGGGCTTCGACACCTGCACAGAAGAAAATTCTACAACTCCCATTCAAGCTGTATTTACTCCATGGATTAATGCAAGCTTCAGATTTCTAAATCTACTATTACCTTTCACACGCTTTGCAAGAAAGCATAATAGAAGAACACTGGGGAAAATCAATGTTGTCCAGCTGTCCATTCTGAGAAGTTAAAAACTAACTCACCAGTTTGTTCAAAAGGATTCTGAAGAGATGAATTTAGTCATGACCTACTGAACACAGGATAGAAAACAGTGTCCCAAACCTAAACAGCGCATAGCAAAATTATGGCAAAATATTAATGCAACACTTCCAAAGAATCTTTCATTTAAGAAGGGGGAAAACCAGTCTGAGTAGTTGCCTTATATTGGGAATAATATACAACTAATTCTTAAGGCCTTTTCTATTTTTCTAATTGTCATCTGAAATTTTCTCCAATATTTTACTGCACTGGAAACAAAAAGGGATATTTCCAAGCATCTTGAAAGGTAGGTAACAGGTGGCTTCAGATGACTAAGTTTAGAAAGCGTTTAAGCACTTTTAAGCTTTAGTTTCAGTTTAACTTTACAGATGGATTAGCAGAGAGAAAGGAGGGGAGAAGCAAGAACTCTTTAATCTATTTATACTCTTCAACAGCAGTCTATATGAGTAATTCACCTCTTAAGCACATGATATACTCCCAGAAAAAAGGAATAAAGGACTATGAAAGATTTTTATTAAAAGCTCCAATAATTATAGTATTACTGAGAAATGAGTACAGCCTAAGAATTACTAGTGACATTAAGATATAGTTAGAACGCAGAAATTAAAAGACAAAAAAAGAAGGAAAATCAATGAAAAATAAATTAGAACATAACTGTACTAAATTAAATATTTTTCTTTTTAATCTTCAAAGAGTTAACCACCTATATCTTCTAGAATTTCCAAACTCAGAAAAGTTGGGTGACAGTTCATATCTGTCTTAACAGTAACGACGGTTTTATTACACATATTTTAGCCAGAAACTTGAATGGAATAAGATCATATAAATGAGAGGTCTTCATGAACTGCTGCAGGTTCACACTTGACTGTAAATCCTTTCGGTTAATTAAATCCTTTTGAATGTACCATGTACTATGCACAACTAAGTCCAAAGTTAAAGCTGTTTTAATATTCTGAGTCCCTCAAAAAGCTTATGTGCAAAGAAACCCCAAAATTTTTGTTATCCAACAAAGAATTGTACCAGCTAGTAATTAAGGCACCAATGTCCTCTAGATTTTCATTTGTTCTCCCACATCACATGCCTCCTATATTTGCTTCACTATCTGTATCTGCCATTATTTCATTCACCCTTTTAGGTTATTTTTGTATGAAAATGGATCTTTCATTGCACTGTCAAACACGTGTTTCCTTCCCCTCTTGAAAATTATTCTAGTCCTTGCGAGAAATTTAAAGGTCTAAGAGAAAAATTCTTACAAGGTTCATAAAACTTACCACTGGGAGAGGGGAACTCCCACTTACAACTCTTTCCAAAAGCCCTGAGGAAGGGAGGAGGTTTGAATACATCCATAAACAAACACCCACAGGAACTCATTTACCAACACCTACACGCGCCCATTAACCAGCCACTGCACATTCCCCTTTGCCCAGATGAAGGGGCAGAGGACACGAGGGGAGCATCACATGGGGCAAGGAGGGGAATGGGCAACAGGTTGGAGGAAAAGCCACATACAGTAGAAAAGAGGCAAAAGGTGGGAGACACAGTGGGAAAATTAGTGCTTCACAACACCTAGGGAGGAGTCATGGGTTACATGACCCAAGAAAAGGGTGTCGTGGGTAGTGAAACAAAGCAATGGTGACCTCAAACCACCCCAAAAACAGGTTTCCACACTTTCTGTGCTCACCAGTCCTCTTCCATCTTCCTCTGTATTTATAATATTTCAAGACCAAATTTTTAACACCTCAGTGTAAATCCCAAACTCTGAAACTGTAAATCCCAAACAATGAATGTGAAGGTGTTTTTTATTTTCCTTCTAAGCACACAGGATATCTGTTGGTGAGTTCACCCAGCTTCCTCTACCATCACAACTACAAATGCGTTTCAGCAAACAAAATCCAAGCATATCACAGATCTCAACATCAAAAGACATTAAACAACAACACAGAAAAGCCAGTCAACTTCCTACCCACACAAAGAAAATAAATACAAAAAATAAAGAAAATAAACACATTCAAGTTGTTCTAACAGTTAGTCAGCCCTCTTACACTTTGCGTCCCCTACACTGCAGCTTCAGATCTTAGCGACATGATTTTTTAACGATGTAGGAGACCCGTTGTGCAACTGCACATGCGTGACCTGCTGCCGCGGCGCAAGCCCAGGCGGCTGAATGGGTGGCAGTGGGGCGCAGGCTGCAGTGGCCGCCATTCAATGCGGGAGTCGGCCTGCGTGGGTCCCAAATAAGACCACGGGTGCGTGATATAGGAGACCCGACTGTATAATTTCAAAAATGAAAAGGAGAACAACAAAGCTACAAAGCTGAAAATAATGTACAGAACTATTAAAAAGGGATACTGGCAGTCAGGTGAGTTAACGGTTTACATAAACAGGCAAATGCAGCCCTAGTTTTAAAATAAAGTTTGAAACCCTTAATCATTAGACAGAACATGATTTTCAAATATACAGTACACATATTTTCAGTCAAATTATTTGTAGGCATAAATATTTATATAAAGTCGCGTTTCCAATAAAAAATTCTACAATGATCAGAAACATACACACACATCAAAGGCTGTAAAAGAGATACTGCATGGAAAAACTTTTCTGTTCTTTGGTTAATGTTTTATCATTTTCTTCTTTAAAACTATTCACATACCAAACATAAGCAATGTCAGTGCAGGTAGCTATAACCAGGGCCAGCATTTCTCACACCCAAGAAGAAAGCGAGCAACAGGGACGAGATTGGGGCGGTGGCACGAGTGGCAGCGCGGTACACGAGTGAGCGACAGGGTGGGGAGGCGCCGCGAGCCCTGTGAGCAGAACGGAGGTGATCGGGGACAGGGCTGTCTGGGCGAGCGGGGAGGCAGCAGGGGCTGGGGGCTGATCAGACTGAGGTCGTGGTAGGTTCTGCACACACACTGAGGTCACACAGCTCGCGATAAAATCACCCATAAATACGGGATCTTGCAAATACTGGATCGCGAATATGTGGGGGCTTACTGTACTAAACATTTTTCATACAATAAATATCCTAAGCAGTTTGGTCTTAGACCAGTGATTATTTTATATACTGTCAGCATGGTAAAAAAAAAATATATAATTGGTTATTAATATTATTATATGATGTTATTACCTGGAATAGCTTCATGGGCTGTCAAAACCACACTTATAATTGGATTTTTAGCTCCTGCAACCTGTTCAGTCTCCTTAGTTGATGGGGTTTTCTCTGTTTTCTGAACTCTGGGCCTTTTTGGAGTTTTTTCTCGCTCATCTTCCTTCCTGTCAAGGTCAACGTCAGAATCATTACCTAAAGAGCAAACATCAAAAAGAAGGTAACTATGTACAAAAGCAATGGAAGTAACAAAGTCACTGACACCACAAGATGGCATGGGGAAGAAATTAAAGCTACAGTGGAAANGATGCAGGCCAGGATGCCATTGGCCTTCTTGGCTGCTTGGGCACAGCATAAACAAAACAAGATGTGCTGCATGATCCTCAAAAGGGAACTTTTCCCCCCTCTATTTGTATTACTACTGTGATACAAAGAAAACTAAGAAAAAATCTAAAATTTTAAAAATTGACTCTGAAACATTTTTGTTTCTAAATTATATGACATTACTGTGGATTTCTGTGAAAATTCTACAAATGTTGTCAAAGTTCTCATGATTTCATGATTAAGGGACATATTATTTTTCTTTTCCACATTTAACTCTTCTGATGAGTCTGGGATTATTTCTTGTTATGATTAATTAATTAATTATTCTTATTAGGATTTATTGGCCATCTCACCTAATGGAAAGCCTCTCTGGATTAGGCCATTTCCCCTGCATTATTGTGAATCAACAGCCAGAAAAATACTTTTCTTTTTAGCATTGATCCAAGAAGAATTAGGGTTCAGAATGGTTTTTTTGTTTTGTCTAAATACTGACATGTAATTCCTTATTTTGAAAGCCTACACCTCCAAATCACTCTGTGTTGCTGTTCAGAATCTCTTCAGCTCCTTAAATTGCATAAGTTTTAGACATGTTAATTAAACAGCCATGCAACAGTTGTATATAAAACACTCATCTGAAATAATAATAATAATAATCTGAATTATTCCTTGAAGCTATTTCTTTCTTAAAAGAAATAAAGGATTCCTCACTGAAATTCTAAAATAAAAAAAAAACTTTAAAACAAACAAAATCAAATAAAAAAGCAAACCTGCATATATCTAAACAATTAGTAGTATAAAGACAAAAGCAGAGAACTCTAAGTTCATACCAATAAAATTTCTTATATTAGATGAAGTGGTAGAAAATGCAGGCTAGCAAAAACAAAGCTCAAAAATCAAGGCATTATGCAAATGTGCCAGAGGTAATGAATAAAGAAAGCAGAAACTGATGGAAGAAAATTATAAATAAACCCATTGAATTTGGGTTTGTTCCCACAAATGAAAATCAGTTAATTCAATCTCCAGAGTACATCATTCCATGTATATCCATAATGTGCTGTAGCCGCTCTACTGAGATAAGCAAACAAAATATAAATAAAAAACAGTAAGAGCAATGCTGCAGCGTGTCCAGACTTGATTCTGACATGCAAATAGCAGAAGCAGTGGAAAGATACTCTACATTGGAATGACTGTTTTAATTTCAGTAACATTTTGTTAATCTCCAGCTGCAATTCAAGCAAGTCTGTCTTCATGGCACGTATTACCATAATGGAACAAAGGGTTAAAGTGCACTGACTGTTCCTTACAAAAATGAAGGACACAAGGAGAAACAAAAATAGCATAGGTAGGGCTGATCATGTACCTATCACCTCGATAAATTGCAAAACCTTTACTAGACACAGAACCAGAAGGAAATAAAGTATGCAGGAACAAGTTTAGCTTCCTCAGGCATACTGAGGCAGAAATGTGTATACTGACAACTGGTAATGACTTGATGCTAATTTATATTTACAACCCCTAGAATGAGGAATAATCACAGAGCAAACTGAATGCAAACACAGTTACCCAGCCAGGTTTCCTTGGAGTCATGTTGGCAATGCTTCTGCCCCAGTTTCTCTGCCTGGAGAGCCCCCAGTCTTTCAGTGCCTGCTAATGATTCCTTTAATTTCATCAGATAAATTCCTTGAGCTATGCCTCAGCTACCTTTTTCTCTGTAGAATTCTATGATTTTGGAAAATATTCCTGCTTCACGGGTATAAAGATTCTCATATAACTTCTTAGAATACTTACAAATTATTCATTGATACCGAAACCATGTATTTCTAAGACCTCACATATTAATAAATACAAAAATTAATTCGGTAAATTGCTCTGCTTTTGTCAGTAGACAGTAAGAATTAGTGCTAACACCAGGAAAAAAAAAATACAATAATCCATCACTACTTCACAGTTCACTGTTCACGGGTTCAATGCATTGCAGGGTTTTTCCTGTGTCTTTACTGTATTTACCACTACATCACAGATTTCACTTCTCGTGGCATCTCTCTGGAACCAACTCCCCGTGAAATTCGAGGGATTACTGCATATGTCTTGGTTTTAAACCAATGTATTCTGGAAGGTGGGACCCAGTGGAGTAGAAACCGCTCCTTCTAATTTATTTAAATTTGAAATCAATGCACTCTCAGCAAAATACAAAGAAAGGAACAACAGCTCTTCATTAAAATATGTATATTATAAATACAGTTATACCCTGTCCTTCACAAGGAACGGGACATCCACACTTCCCGGGAGAGGCAGCGCTGCCCGTACGGTCCCAGAGGGCAGAGACAGCTGACCCCTCCAGCACACAGAGCTAGCCCGACCTCACTTGCCTCATTTTGTGGGGCAGTTTCCCGGCTCAGGGACAGGGGCACGGTGCTGCCATTGCAAGCCCCCTCCCCGCAGGGCGAGTCCCGTCCCACAGGCACCGCGGCAGCGCCCCTCAGCAGAGCAGATGCACTGCGCAAGCATCGCCTGGCTAAAGTTGCAGATCCCGGAAGCTGGACTGCGAAAAAATTGCTTCGCGAATGGGCAGGGTCATAAAGGAGAGATTGCAGTGCAGCGACGATTCACTGTCTAAGTATATACATATATGTGTATGTGACAATACACAGAAAACCACCAAAACTTAAGAATAGCTTGGACATGGAGGACCCCTGTGCTTTTTGTGACAACAAGGGATGCCTGCATGCCTCCAGGAGACAAAGGAGCATCAGAGAGCCTGGTGAGGGGTCCTATGACCACAATGGCAGCTGCAACAGTGGCAGAGGATCTGAGACCTTCCCACAAGCAGCACAAGGACCCTCTCACCATTTCACAGAGTGGCATGGGGAATAAAAGCTTCTCTGCAGATGGTGTCCGTCCCAAGGGCCCCGGAGCGAGCTTTGGCAGTGATGCCAGTCCACAGAGAAGATGGCATAGGATCATGGCACAGCACAGGGCAAGGCACCGACACTGGAGAGCAGTACATGCTGGCACGGGATTGGGAGCGAGGACCTCCCAGGGCCCACTGCAAGACCACATGAGACAACTGGGTGGCAGAATCGAGTGCGAAGCCACATCACAGCGCGGATGGGGCAGGAGGCGTGTGCAGGCGGCAGAGATAAAAGTGAGGACAACCACAAGGTGCAGTAGCTGTGCAAATCTGGGGCCGCAGCGGTGGAGAGGCATTGCTGGTAGTGTCAACAGAACACCTAGAACAGAGTACTGGGAAACACCAGAGCAACAGGGATGAAGGATAGGGAGAGGCCAATGCAGAAAACAGAGCGACGTGCTATCTCATGGCTGCGGTGGCAAAAGCAGCAGGAATGGAAGACAGGGAAGGTCACGTGGTAAGCAGCAGCTACAGGTTCCCACCAGTCCTCTCCCAAGCCAGCTAAAAGAGAGGGCTTGTTATCTTCGCCGTTCACGGGCTTCCTGGAAGGTACCTGGACCCAAAGACCTGTAAAACTCAGGGGATCACTGTAACTATTCTGTTCTATTCTAAAACTTTTAAGAAGCTGAATGTATTCAGATCAATCCCAAAGCTAAATTTAAAAACTGACCTCTCATGTCAAAGACAAAAAAGGTGAGTTTGGAAATATTTTTAATACAGTAAAACAAGCTATCCAGAAAACCAGTCTCTAAATCTACCAAAAGAAAGAAACAACATTCAGGCCTCCCAAGTCACAGGACAGAAGCACCTGTACAGGATCATCCTTCCTCACCTATGAGTTATACTTATCTGCGTGGCCGATACTGCTTCTCACTGAAAAACTGTAATCCTCTTTGTGAGAAACACAACATTTGCTCGTGCAAAAAAAGGCATTTCAGGGAGTTTTAAGACAGTAATTAGTCCTACAACACATTTTGATAATTTTGAAAAAAACCTAATACCTTACCTACTTTTACGCTCAGTTTTGCTTCAGCATGCTTTTTGTGTTACAAGAAACAGACACTATTACATTTAAAACCACCAGTGGGGATTTTGAGTCAGGTTTCATGGTGGAAACACACTGTCCCACAAATGCTTCAGATATTTTTGTTGGATATTTTCCTACCTCCATCTCCTTCTTCCTCTCCTTCATTTAGAACAATAATGCAGATATGTTTAGTCAGCTGACGTGTGTTGGAGAATTTCCGATTGCATTTCCTACATTCCAAGCTGCCGGGTGAGACTTCAGATAGTTCTGGGCCTTCTTCGGTCACAGGTGGAGTTTCTTCACTTGGAACAGAGTTATTTTCTGCCACATCTTCATCCACACAGAACTTCTTAGTGGACCCTTTTGGTCTGCCCCTTTTCCTCTTTGCTACAAGAAGCTCTAGAAAAGAAAGTTAAAGTATAAGCTATAATTAAATTCCACAATGAATTATCTAATACACCTCTGATCTTTGGAAAACGAGTACATTAAATGAAGTTTGAGAGACTTTAGTGCAAAAGATTATAAAAAGGTTAGCTTCACACAAGCTTATTTCAAGCAGTGGTATTTGTTGGCATTTCTGGTAGCTGGAATGCAATAATGCCTGTGTTACTGAGACCAGCAGATGTCAAAGTGCCACAGTTTTACACAAATTACACTGCAAGCCCTCTTCTAGACTGTTGTGTAATGGTATCAGCACAAATTTTCTACAAAGCTACTCTACTGTGTTCTGACACACTACACAAAGCCTTTTAATGTAAATTATTTTCAAAGAAATTATTTAAGATTGAGATGCAATAAGGGAAAAATAATATGCATTTTACAACCAAGAGCTCATTGTCCTTTTAATATATTAGACAATTACTCCCTAACATTTCCTGTGGTTCTTTACTGTTAGCACTTTCTTGCCAAAAGCCAGCATAAAAAACTTCTGGTAACAAATAAATTCCAGAAGTCATGCAAAAAATGTTCATTTAATTAAAATCAGAAGTTATTCACAACTCCTAATAAATACAATTTAATTTTACATTCTCAAATTTTTATAGAGAAAATATTGATGAACTCAATGAGATGTAGTGATGGTATTTCCTGCTTAAGATTTTTTTCATCACTGCTGTAAAATTACAGATTCTGATAAACTGAGATTGGCAGTGTAAAAGTCAGAAAAATTCTGAGAAAATAAAACAACAAAAAAATCCCAAACAAATCACAAACAATTTTCAAGTCCAGGTGCCAAAGGACCATACTGAATTGGTTGATTTAGATAATACGGAAAAATTAATGACCATGAGGCCTCTAAAGGGAGGCTGATGCAGAATAGGAGGTGGAGGCAGCATCTTATTCATAACCTGTTCAGCATTTCCCTGAAGCATTCCAGGGAAACAAAAAACCCACATTCATTGACCATTGATCCCGGTCTGGCCTGGGCGGTGGAGCCCACTCAGCTCCCAGGTGGGGCAGGCGCGGTGGCAACTCCACTCTGGGCACAGCCGGGCGTCTGCCCCACTCCAAGAGAGGAGGCTTTGTGCAGTTATGAAAGATTTACACACTCTCAGGTTACATGTGCTGTCTGAGACTTTCTAGAACGACTCTCTGAGACGTACTCATTTACCCCGAGTATGGAGAGACCACGTCTACTCACCCGGAGAGATAATTTTTCCTCAATAACCATCTGAAGAGAGAGTTGCTACAGAGGAATAGTCTATGACCATTATCAGAAATATCTTTTTATATTGATTAAATTTATATAAATTTATATAAACTATTGAATTACTTCTGGTAAATACAGTTATACCCCCACATTTGC
>WEKX01022740.1:0-24897 GCA_013390025.1 Pitta sordida | reverse complement strand
ATGATTTCATCTTCTTTCTCAGATTCACCCCCAAAATTCAGAACCTCAAACATATTCTCCAAGGGCAGATGGAAGGGCATCTGGAATGCCGGTGGAGGGCAGGACAGGAATCTGCCTTCCCCACAATTAGAGACCAGTTCCCAGTCCCCATCATCCATCAGACCTTCACCTTCCTTCTTGTGAGAGGGGACCTCCACCCTCTCAGATTTCCAATCCTTATCAAGAGATGGGAGGGCCTGGCTCCACCAGTCAATCTCTTTTTTGTTTTCCCTAATACTCTGGAGCCTTTCTAGCTGATCCTTGAGGTCTGCTACCATGAGAAGTAGGACATTCACTGGCTCACACTGGATGCAGGTGTTGTTTCCACTGCTATCTGGGGCCACCAGGAGGCTGCAGCACTTCCCGCAGCCAGCGGTCTGAACAGCCGCGTCCCATAAGAGAGGTGTTGTTTGAGTGAGCACACTCTTTTTGCTCATGTTTTTACATTTTTTCACAGGCATTGCTAGCTGGAGGACGGAGAAGGAAAAATAGAATTCAAATCAGAGATACTGGATACCAAGACAACTTCCACAGCCCTGCCCACCCTGCCCACGCAAACTGCTGTGCTAACTGCCTCATTAACCACTCAACGACCCTGCTTGCCTTATCCTGCTTACCGTGCTCTGGTTCGCTGCACTCCCAGGAATGTAATAGTTTTAAATAGCGGCAACCAGGAAGTGCCTGGGTGGCTGGAGCCAGCCCTAAGCTCCCACGTGCTAGCTCTCGGCCAACCCGCAAGCCAGAAGGCTCAAAAGCTTCCCAGAGGGAGGTGTGTCCCTGCTAATTGATCAACGACCTGAAGGACACTGCCCAGCCCCCCATGCACCTCAGAAGTTTCCCAGAGAGGAGGCAGCCTCTTCTGATGCCCAGCATCTCAAAAAAAAGCCACCAAAAGGCCTTCCTGGGGAGTTTAAAAGCTTCCCAAAGAGGAGGCAGCCTCTTCTGAAGCCCAGAACCTCAAAAAAAGCACTTATTAGAACTTGAGGACATGGTACTGACAAACATCATGGTGGGACTGGGTTGATGCTTGGACTTGATCACCTTAAATGTCTTTTCCAACCTTAATGATTCTATGATTGCTGATTATCCATTACATCAGCATGTCAGATAAAAGTTTTGTTCCTCTTCATAAAAACTTAATGCTTATTTTTTAACCTTAAAAGACCAATATAAAACCTCTAAACCTTTCAGAAGTTATCAAAAAAAAATCATAATACTTCCACATTCTTTGGGTTTTGGCATTTCCTCAAATATAAACTAGGAACTCATAGATCCTAGAGCAATTATGATATAAAATTTGCTTCCCTACCTATAGTTACATTTGGAATTCTCAATCCAGTAAACCTGTCATTTCCTGATACTCAAGACAAGAATAGGACCACAGAAAACTGAAATAACAACACTAAGTCCATTCCTGTTGTAACTAGTGATTTCCATGAACTCTGTATCTATTAAAAAACCCAAAAAAGACAACACAGAATTTGTAGTCTATCTTAGTGTACGTGTCCTAGGGTGACTCAATTGTGTATACATATTCCATATCTTTGTGCTTCGGCTTTGGTCTGGGAGGGAATTTTGTTGTGGATACTAATCCTTAGTGACCAGGGTCATTTTCTCTCTCTGTCCAGAAGAGGGGAAAAAAACCCAAACCCACAAGCAGCAGTTGGAGGAAAAAAATTTCCAGCAATACGCAGGTCACAGCTGCAGAGGTTTGTTGTTCATTAAGACTCTCTCTCCCAGTACCTGCAAGATATAAGGCTGGAGAAGGGATCCTTGGGTGGGTGTGCTCCAGTCCTGGGAGAGCCTTGTGTGTGTTGGGGGTTTCTTTTCCCTTGGACATTTCCTTGCTGCACTCCAGCCACTAGAAGAGAGAAAGGGCCTGCAATTCCCTCCCCACCTGCCCCGGGGGTTCCTCCTGCCTATCTTCTGCTTTTCCCTCGAGAGTTTCCAGTCGTCGGGACCCTGGGCTCCGGTTACTCTGGGCACCTGAGGAGTTTCTTCTGGGACTGTCTAGTGGAGTTTAGCTGAGTCCTGCAGAACGCTTCACATCACAGGACCCTTCACATTGCAGGACCCTTCACATCGCAGGACTTGTGGGATATATCAGGTTTTTCTCTTGCTGCTTGAAACTGTTGTATCTTGACTTGTGTGTTTACTAAAGTAAATATTTGTGTTTTCCACAAAATACCAAAATAGTGAATGAATTGAAAGGACTGAGTTTTGTGCAAAGGTCGGGAAAGATAGAAGGCAGAACAGCGCAATGTGGCATTATTGAGAAAGGACTAAACTAACATAGTAGCTTCACGGGTAATCCAGTGTGCAACCTTAGGTATATTTCCCTACTCACAGGTTCACAGGTTATTCTGAATTAGAAGGGACCCACAGGATCATCTAGTCCAACCCCCACCGAATGCCCACACAGGGATCAGGCCCACAAGCGTGGAACCATGGGCAACACGCTACATCCATCCAAGCCTCCCACCATCTAGGTCATGTCACTGAGCTCCTCATTGAGTCTTCTCTTAAACACTTCCAGGGATGTGACTCCACCACCTCCCTGGGCAGACCATTCCAATGAGACATCACTCTCTCTGTGAAAAACCTCTTCCAAACATCCAGCCTAAACCTCCCCTGGTGTAGCTTAAGGCCATGTCCTCTTGTTCTGGTGTCATCAGCCTGAGAGAAGAGATTCAAACCCACCCGACTGCAAACTCCCCTCAGGTAGTTGTAAACAGGAATCAGGTCACCTCTGAGTCTCCTTTTCTCCAGCCTGAACAATCCCAGTTCCTGCACCCACTCCCCATAGGGCTTGTTCTCCAGTCCTTTCACCATCCTTGTTGCCCTTCTCTGGACCCTCTCAAGCAGCTCAACATCCTTCTTAAACTGGGGAGGCCAGAACTGGACACAGTACTCAGGATGTGCTCCTCTTTCTTTGCCTTCCTTTTTTTCTTTTCTTTTTGGCAATTCGAATATCTGCACAGATGTGGACAGANGGTTTCTTTTCCCTTGGACATTTCCTTGCTGCACTCCAGCCACTAGAAGAGAGAGAGGGCCTGCAATTCCCTCCCCACCTGCCCCGGGGGTTCCTCCTGCCTATCTTCTGCTTTTCCCTCGAGAGTTTCCAGTCGTCGGGACCCTGGGCTCCGGTTACTCTGGGCACCTGAGGAGTTTCTTCTGGGACTGTCTAGTGGAGTTTAGCTGAGTCCTGCAGAACGCTTCACATCACAGGACCCTTCACATTGCAGGACCCTTCACATCGCAGGACTTGTGGGATATATCAGGTTTTTCTCTTGCTGCTTGAAACTGTTGTATCTTGACTTGTGTGTTTACTAAAGTAAATATTTGTGTTTTCCACAAAATACCAAAATAGTGAATGAATTGAAAGGACTGAGTTTTGTGCAAAGGTCGGGAAAGATAGAAGGCAGAACAGCGCAATGTGGCATTATTGAGAAAGGACTAAACTAACATAGTAGCTTCACGGGTAATCCAGTGTGCAACCTTAGGTATATNACTGAACTCATTCTGACTGCTCTGCACAGCAGCTGACTGGGAATCATCACCAACCAAAATGAGATTTAATGACACTGTGTTGGGGTGTTCAAGCCAACAATGCATGCTGTCATCTTCTCTCTGTATTTACAGTCGCTCTGTCCCAGATGGATCATAATGTTTGGTTTGGTAATGTAAATGGTAATACAAATATTTCAAACATCAACAAAATGACAGCCAAAAAAAAAATATCAAAATACCCGCACACAGTGATCTTCATTTCTCTATATAGCGGGAGTGCAGCCAAAACCGCATAACTTGTGACAGTTTTATAGTATCAATAGAAATCTTTGGGACAGACCTAAAACCTAGCCCAAATTTTTCAGTTTAGAAAATGACCCAATGGGAAGTATATTTTTGGATTAGAGCCGTCTGTGCCTTCATTTATTTTGGACGCTCCAGCATCCAGCTATAACAGTTCCTGAGACATTACAGTTTCTGAGGACAGCAACTGAGGAGTGCTGATACTGCCAGAGTCAAAAACATAGTGTGACAACTACTGCAATGGGAAGTCCAGTTCAGGTTTCAATACTTTCATGCCTGGTGACAGCCAAACTGCTTGCTGCCATAGCTATACTTTTATCAGTACTTGTATCAGCTGGCTTAAATTCATTTGAACATTAGACTTGAGAGGCCTTACTATCAGATCTATATCATGATCTGGGCAAGGGGATCAAGTGCTTCCTCAGTTCGTTTGTAGACGGCACCAAGTTGGGTGGGAGTTTTTATCTGCTGGACGGTAGGAAGGCTATGTAGAGGGATCTGGACAGTCTAGACCAATGGGTCAAGGCCAATAGTATGAGGTACAAGGACAAGTGCCAGAAACTGAGCCACAACAACCCCATGCAGGGCCACAGGCTGTGGGAAGATTGACTGGAAGGCAACTCAATGGAAAAGGCTCTGAACACAAGTCAGCAGGGTGCTCAGGTGGCCAAGGAAGCCCACGGAATCCTGGCTTGAAGCAAGAATAATGTTGCCAGCAGGATCAGAGCAGTGATCATCCCTCTATACTTGGCACTGGTGAGGCCACAAATCAAACAACTCTGTTGAATTTTGGACCCTTAACTATGACAAAGACATAGAGGTGCTGGAGCATGTACGGTGAGTGGCAATGGATCTGGTGAAGGGTCTGGACCACAGACAGGAGTGGCTGAGGGAGCTGGGGTTGTTTAGCTTGGAGAGGTGGAGGCTCAGGGGGGACCTTATCACTCTCTACAAGATTTTAGCCAGATGTAGGTCAGTCTCTTCGCCAAGATTAGACTAAATTGTACAAAAGGAATGGCCTCAAGTTTGCTGGGAGAGTGTGTGTGCAGATTGGATATTGAGAAAAATTTCTTAACCAAAACGGTTGTCAAGCATTGGAACAGGTTGCTCAGGAAAATGGTTGAGTCCCTGGAGGTTAAATCCCTGGGGGCATTTAAAACACATGTATATGTGTGGCTTATAGACATGGTTTAGTGGTGAATTTGACAGTGTTACATTCATGGTTAAACCCTATGATCTTAAAGTTTATTTCCAACATAAATGATTCTACGATTTTGTGATTCAAAGATCATCATCTTTCCAATCGTCCACTTCTGTACTTCTCAAATGAATTTATTATCTTTCACTAATAACTACTTTCATTCACACTCACATTAAAGAAAATTCAAGGAGTTTGTCTCCTTTCATGAGCTGGAGAACTTCTGGCCTTATTTCTGCAAATATGGCTTTTGAAATGCAGTGCTTATCTAAGAAATCTTGTAGAAATTGCTCCTTTGCTAATTAACACAAGTCAGACAGATAGGAAAATACTAATAGACTGTATGCAAAGCTTTCCACTACAACAATTATGCTAATCTATGATGCTTTTTTCTTAGTTTCTTTTTAATTGTAGAGACACAGAACATAATCCTGTGAACATCCAAAATTGATGGCACTTATTATCAAACTGAACACTAGGCAATCTCCCTTCTGATTCCTTACATTTTATGTTGCCAGTATTTTTTTTGTTTTGTTTTGCTTTTTAAGCAGCTGTCTCTACAGACTCACAGGCATGAGGAGCTCTAGAAAAGATCCTCTATTCCAATACTTGGCTCCATAATTTAAAAGATGCAGCCAGCATCCCGTCTCTACAGACATTCAATAGACTCTTGAAAGTCATGGTACAGTATAGGTTGTCAGCCATTCTTTACTTCTTCCATAAATTCTGCAGTCAGAAATGTAGTCGACACATGCACAGCATGCGGATTACAATCAGATTTGTATCATGTATACCTACAAATGGTAAAACCACAAACTCACCACAACTGTCTATGTATGATTTTTAAAATTTTTTTAAAAATTTTAAAATTTTAAGATTTTGCAATGTTTGTTTATTTGTGCACAATACTATGTATAAATACAGGCCAAAAAAATTCACAGAAATGGAAATTCATGGAAGAGTGATGATCACATCACTGTAGAATAATCTTCCACTAAAACTATTAATTATTAAGCAATACATTCTTATTTTCACTTTCTGTGTTAGCACTTCAAGGTTCTGTTTCCTTATTTCTCCCTCTGTGTATGTTTTAAAATGTGTATTTCTCAGGCTGTATTTCCAGGGGTAAATCTGGCTGTTGCTCAGCTGCATTGCCAGTAGTGTATGTACTCATCCAACAGTACCTGGGCCAAACATAGTAAAATACTCAGTCAAATAGATCATTGGGGGTATAGGCAGACTTCTGGTTAATCAACAACATATTAGTAGTAAATTTTTCCCTGTAAACCGCTGCCCATGCCCTGTCTAATTCCAACAAGATTTCTTGGGTTATGACCTAGTGGTTATAATTCCGAAAATTAAACAGCCTAACATGAGTAACACTAGTGTGAATGTCATACTTGCGCTTGTCTCAAAAATGTGGTTAGCATGACATTTAAATTGCATACAGACAGGTCAGTTGGATTATAGGTTGGACTAGATGATCTTCAATGTCCTTTCCAGCCTTATCTATACTGTGATACTGTGAACTGCCTCATTTGCCCTTAAACCAGTTTTTACTGTTTTCAGATTTAAACACTTGGAAATTTTGCTGCAGCAGCACAGGATAGCACCCAGCCCACTCTGCCAGCAGCTACACTGGCCACAGCAGACTCAGAACATGTGGGGACATACCCACCCTTGCAGATCACAACATGAAAACCTGTCATCTGTTTGATGTTTCAAGGTAAAAGGTCAAGGAATTAGCTGGCAGAGTTGAAATACTGGTGTGATGGCTTTACGTTCTGCACTGCCAGTTCAGATGCAATGAACAACAACTTCCAAAAGAAATCTGTTCATACCAGAGAGCTGCAACATTTTACAAGGCTGCAGACACATTTACTTTAGCTTGTCTATCAAAGCACATATTAACATGAAGGCTTAAGAACAAACCCTTCTTCGCCTCCAGGCGGTCATGACATAGACAAGTAGCCATTTTAAAACCAGGTAGCAAGTGAATCTAGAAGCTATTTTTTGCAAATAAAACAAATCATTATTGTCATGGGGAGCGGCCTTTTGTTCTACTGTAAAACTTTTCTCCTTTTTACTGGAACAAACAATAATGGTATCCNTCTTATTTCTCTCTCTCTATATATATAATTCAAGTATTTCTAAGTTTAATTCCTGCCTCATCTTAATTGACCCAGCACAATTATAGAAAATTAGTTTAAAATAACAAAAAGTCCTACATGCTTACTAAGATTATTAGTTATGGCAATATAAATGACTCAGTTCAAATTCATAGAAAATTCCACTGGAGATTGTTCACTCACTCTAAGGTTTTTAACAAGGCAATCCTGCTCAAAGTGGAGCCCACTTTTTTATGATGGCTACTATTACTGGCCTGAGATAAGCAGTATTTCTTTTGTCTCAAAGTGGTTTTCCAGCAGGAAATTCAACAAGGCCTAAGTAGGTCATTCCCTTTGACTGACAGCGGAACCACTGTAGCATTTGCAATTCACAGTGTTGAATAAATGCTCTCCTTGCAGCAGAGCATACAGCAACTACCTTTTCTTTCTCCATCTTTAAATTTCCAGACATGCTACACATAAATATCTGCACAGATGTGGACAGGCACTGAACTCATTCTGACTGCTCTGCACAACAGCTAAGTGAGAATCGTTTTTGTAGTATCATATATTAATATCTGGTGCTGGTTATTGTTTGTCTCATCTGGAGGCTGTCCAATTCATCTATTTCTTTCTTTAAACTTAATGCAAAGACTAGGCAAAATACTTCTGTGATATCCCACTCACCGAAAAAAAGCTCAGTAGCAACTCACATGCGTTGCAGATGACACTCCTGTCTGAATGTCCCAGGGCTATTTGCTCTTTTTTATGCAAAAGAATCAAATCATTCAATAATTGCAATTTGTGTTCTTTTCTAATACCCAGATATATTTATACACTACTGCTGCCTTAACATTGATTTCCTGTTTTGCATATAAACACTTCATTCCTCATTTCTAAGTTACAGTAGTTAGCATTTGTCTTTATTGATCTTCATCTTATTGAGTACTGTGTGCAGTTCTGGGCTCCCCAGTTTAAGAAGGATGTTGAGCTGCTTGAGAGGGTCCAGAGAAGGGCGACAAGGATGGTGAAAGGACTGGAGGACAAGCCCTATGAGGAGTGACTGAGGGAGCTTGGGTTGTTCAGCCTGGAGAAGAGGAGGCTCAGAGGTGACCTCATTGCTGTTTACAACTACCTAAGGGTATTTGAGGGGAGGTTGCCGCCAGATGGGTGAGGATCTCTTCTCTCAGGCCGACGACACCAGAACAAGAGGACATGGCCTTAAGCTACACCAGGGGAGGTTTAAACTGAATGTAAGGAAGAGGTTTTTCACAGAGAGCGTGATCGCTCATTGGAATGGTCTGCCCAGGGAGGTGGTGAATTTGCCGTCCCTGGAGGTGTTTAAGGGAAGACTCGATGACGAGCTTAGTGACATGGTCTAGCTGGTGGGGTGTTGAACTGGATGGTCCTGGGGGTCCCTTCCGGCTCAGAGTGGCCTGTGAGCCTGTGAGGGAACTAGGTTTATGTCCACAGCTCTGGGGTGTGGGTTCGATCCCTATATGGGCATTAGCTGGGGAGTTGGATTAGATGATCCTTGTGGGTCCCTTCCAACTCATAATATTCTGTGATTGAAAAACATTACTCCATTTTATCACTCATTTAGATCTGACACCAAGAAGTGTTTATCACTCTTAGAACCTCCCTGCTATGCACAAAACTTTAAGAATATTTTCTATTGCAAAGGCTCTTTTTACCATTTTCTAGTTGCATCTTATTATACATGTGGATCAAATGGAATATAAAGTCCTCTAGATTTAATGAATTTTGTGATCACAGCTGAGTTAATGGAACATACAAATTCTAAATATGGTACATAAACTCAATCTCTTACCAAAAGTGCTCATACAGCACCGGAAAGAGAATCGATATTAAGTATTTCAAAACCAAAGATAATTCAGCATAAAAAGAAAAAAGTTCGTAAAGGAGAAGAAAGATAACTCAGCACAGATTATGGCAAAGAAAAGAAACCACTATAACTCTCTACAACATGGAAACACTGCAAATCAAAAACTGACATATAATCCCTGATAAACACAAACATCCACAGGGAAAAAAACAAACCTAAAATTTCCCAAACAAACAAAAAATTGCACCACTCAATAAAAAAACTAAACAGCACCTATCTACAGAAAATTCTACAAACCTGTAGGTTTGTAGATCAAATCACCAAAATTCACAATTGGAGGTCAATACAACCTCCAAAGTAGATTCTTGGAAAACTTCGTGCTATCTTCATATTTTCAAATAAATACTTAAAATTACATAGATAGGAACTAGTCAGCACATAATTTCTGAAAAAGAAAAATCTTTTGAACTAGATAACCCTTCCATGTTAAGGGAAAAACAAATTTTAAAAAGAAAATAATATACATGATAGTTTTGCACAGCTTTGATTTTCTTTCATAATGGTTCAGCTTCAGGCAGTGGAGGGGTACAAGAGGAGATAGGGACACATGGAGATGATTCATAAGAGACAACTGTCAATCACATCACCACCAAGAAAGGGATTGTTGATCTAGGAAGGTCAGCAGGAAAAAGTGGAGGTATAACAACTGGAGAAAAAAAATAAGATGAATCAAAGGGTATGTTAAAAGATTCTTGAACTGCATGGCACAAGGATGGAGAACAGGTAAATAGACCAAATAACAAAAGAACGCATATAAATACCCCAAAAAACTGTCTTCCCAGTGAGTGCAGTGTACCGCAATCAACATTCCTCCATTCTAAATCCTATGCAACACTTACAATAAATGATAGGATTTGTGGTTCAAATCTTCCCAAACACCATTCAAATATGATTCATTTATCTTACTAAATCTCTGCAAGATAACTATAGTTTTTGTCACTTGACAAGTGGATTGACAGACAGTGCACCTTGTCCAGTCTTCCACAATGACTATAGCAGGATGAAACTATTTCAAATCCCAATCTTCTTCATCATTTATATTATCATCATTTCTCTACACTTTCCCAAGTATCTTCTGAAGACTGGCACTAACAACACCACCTATTGTACAATACTCTGCTTCCCAGATGTGCCCTCAACTGTGCCACTAGGTATGCAAACCGAGTAATACAATCCACCTCTTTTGGAATAAAAGACCTACTGAAAAAATACATTTATAGGTGGATAACTGAAGCTTGGCAGTTTTGAAAATAGATGCGTATTCTGACAGTTTTATGATACATATGCCAAACAGATATCAAAAGTCCCAGTTCATATTCATGGCAAAACATAAGTCAATTCAATCAACAGTAGAATTAATTGTATAAGAACAGCTCTTCCACACTGATCTTTGTCAGTCACCTTCAAACCCTTCACCCAATAACAAATTTGTTTACTTGCTAAATCAAAGAAGAGAAAGATTAAGGGGTTTCTATGTTAAGCACGTCAAAATTACTATAAATTATGCTTTCTGTAACCACTGAATGAAACAGTTCTGGAATTAACAATTCAAGCTAAAAAGGAAAAAAATTGTTCCACCACAGAGACCCATAAAGTAGTTAATACATAGAAATACATATATGAATACAGGAAAACCTATCAGAATGAATAAGCAGCAAGCAAACTAACAGTTTTCTAGGAAACTCAGGTCCTACACTTGATGGATCATTGCTTCTCAATATTTCTCCATAACTCAACACTTACTAATAAGTGAGCAGTAAGTCCCCATCTATTACTCCATACTAGAATTCAATTCTGGTATAATAGGCTGACACATGTTTACATCTACACAAGCACATGGATTTTTCCACTGCTACCAGGCACTGACAGGGTGCAGTGATCAGTTCTTGCTTGGAAAGGAGCTGATACTGCAGTGCAGTGCAGGAAACAAATGCTGCCAATGTCATGTTTTGAAGCTGCAGCTTCTAAGAGTAAGGACTTACTCACATATGCTACGCCTCTCAAACTCAGACTGGGATTCTGAGACATTTTCCTATCTCTCTTGATTGGAAAAATATATAAATAAAGAATAATAAAAAGTGTGTGTTCATCAGTTAGCATATATATAGTTTTTACATCCCAGTTCCTTCTTTGCACAAGACTATAATCAATTATATATTTTAAGACATTCTATCCTATTCTAATTGTCTCGAGATTCCAAAATGTAAGTCACACTAAGAATCTTAAAGGTTAATGAGAATAATTTTTCCAGATCCAGAACAAGTAATTCAGTATATTATACTTACGGAAAATAAAAATGCTATTTCAAGAACCTCTCAAAAATCATATATTGCCTCTTTCTCCCCCAAAAGACTGATCTCCAAGTCATTACACTTTTTCTTTATAGAAGATAAAATTGTTCAAATAGAAGGCCTAGTCTACCACATGACTTTTTAGCTCTGCTCATCCTCTCTACCACTACATATGTACAAAAACATAAGGTTGAAAAATCAAATTTTAATGTACTCTAGCATGCACATATCTCTGGCTGCTCCACAGGAGCCTCCACTGACCCACTGTTCTCCCTTAAGTTCAGAGAAATGCCGTTCATCTCCTATTTCTGTCCTCTTTGCCATCCCATATTAGGGCTATTAAACAGAGCTATCATATGATTAAAAAATAAATAAAAAAATGGGGATCTTACATAGGGATAGGAGCTCATGGGGCATCAAGAGATAAGCAAGCTGTGCTGCTGCATCTGAAACTACAGTTTTTACCTAGTACTCTTTCCATTTTCACACAACTAGAAACAGCATGAAAACTTCTGCTAGTCAGTGCTATTGCATATTCCCTAGACACTTGCACACACATCAAATCGTGATTCAGTAACAACAGACTGCACCTCTGCCATCCACAAATACTCATTCTCTTCATTGCTTCAGCAGCAGTGAATTGCTATCCACTCTCTTTCATATTGTGCTTATAATACTGACCTTGGTTCCTCCCTTTCACATATCTAAATCCATGTCCTGTCAGCCACTCACACATTGCTGCTCTCACTTGACATGTACCTTTCAGAAGGATTTCAGTGTTCCTTGCAGTTCCCACCTTCTACTTCATGTTTCTTGTGCTCCAGATAGTGCTTATGGGCAGCTCTGGCACTCAGGTTTTGCAGGAAATAAGCTGCTGCATAAATTAAAACTACTCAGCTAATTCTACAGTGAAGAACTCATACTTGGATGGAATGGTGAGATAGACCATGACACCTGGAACAAACTACTCAAAATGTCTTGGAAATACAAACCTGACTTTCTGAACCAGTGGAACAGATGGTTTGCTTGAAGATGTAGATCCAATCTCACCAAAATCGATGTGGCTGGCTCTAGACACAAAACCACTTTTAAAATAAATTGTGGCCTAGTAAAGACAACTTCTGTCAGTCCTAGTAAAGACCTAGAGCTGTGCCTGAAACTGAGAACTGTCAGAAGGCAGCAGCCCTGGGCAAGCAAACACATGAAAATAAACCCAAGCAGGTCCCAAGGGAGAAGAGGTGAGGACTCCCACCATGAAACTGTCACAATCTGCTCATCCAAGACACCAGCATAGTGATTGCACAACAGTACTCACTGTGGGCGAGGAGAAGATGTCAACTGTCAACATGAGGATCCAAAAGGAGCCTGGAACGATGAGCATGGGACAAGAGAACAGACACTAGGACGGCTATTACAATTTCACATGTTAAGGTTGTTATTAAGGATTTTGGTCCTCACGTCTGCAACCTTGTTAGAAGACTAAAATAAAGTAAGAAAGCTTCTAGCTCTTTCTAAGGCTCAACACACATCAATTCTAACTTTGGATTTCCTGCAACTCTAAAGGTCTGGTACCAGAAATTGCTTAACTCTCCATTAACTTATATTTTTTGTAATATGTGCATGCCAGGGATGAACTTACTTTAAATCATACTAGTATTAGACACATTCTCACATAGGTATAAAGGACTATGAGAGGTGACAGGCAACAGATAATTAGTTCCATAGTGACTACCAAATGCAAACGAGGACATTTACTTTTTTTAAGCCAGCAGGCAGGTTAGATCTAGACTTTATCAGTACATATGCCTTTTCTGTGTACTATGAAGCACATGAGCCAGCTTACAAGTGATAGGCAAAATGCTACTGAGTCTGTTGACTCTGGGTTGCAGAACTTCAGAATACTGCAAGGGTATCAACTGGGGGATGAATGGCTAGAGAGTGGCGAAATGGAGAAGGATTTGGAAGTAATGGCTGACAGAAAACTTAATATAAGCCAGCAGTGTGCCCAGGTGCCTAAGAGGGCCAATGGCATCCTGGCCTGTATCAGGAACAGTGTGGTCACTCGGACTAGAGAAGTTATCCTTCCCCTGTACTCGGCGTTGGTCAGACCACGTCTTGAGTGCTGTGTCCAGTTAGGGGCTCCCCAGTTTAAGAAGGATGTTGAGCTGCTTGAGAGGGTCCAGAGAAGAGCGACAAGGATGGTGAAAGGACTGGAGAACAAGCCCCATGGGGAGTGAGTGAGGGAGCTGAGATTGTTCAGCCTGGAGAAGAGAAGGTTCAGGGGTGACCTCATTGCTGTTTACAGCTACCTGAAGGGAGTTTGCAGTTCGGTGGGTGAGGATGCCTTCTCTCCAGCTGCCAGCACCAGAACAAGAGGACATGGCCTTAAGCTACACCAGAGGAGGTTTAGACTGGATGTTAGGAAGAACTTTTTCACAGAGAGAGTGATGTCTCATTGGAATGGTCTGCCTAGGGAGGTGGTGGAGTCGCCATCCCTGGAGGTGTTTAAGAAAAGACTGGATGAGGAACTCAGTGACATCGTCTAGATAATGGGAGGCTCGGACGGACACAGCGTGGTGCCCATGGCTCCAAGGTTGTGAGTTCGATCCCTGTGGGGGCGTTCGCCTAGGAGTTAAGACTTGATGATTATTGTGGGTCTCTTCCAAATCAGAATATTCTGTTATTTTTTGATATGAGACATCTGAGGAACCTGAATTCATTCTTAATCGGGAAAGAAGATGGAAGCAAGTTTAAGTATATAAACGCCTACTAGGAAAATTATGGAAAACTAAGACAGTACCTGTTTTTACGTATTGTGATACCACACTGCTTCACTATATGGTATCTACCATACAAACTTCAGGGAAGGAAGAAGTCAGTTTACTTTCTACATTGTGAATGATTTCCATGTTAATTTAACTCTTTTTCTTGTTTTTTTTTTTGGTTTTTTCACTTGACTATTTTTTTGATTGCAAAGCTCTGTCACCAACATTGATTCAGAATATACAGTGGACCCCGTTACTCGCGAGCTGTTGGGTCTGGTCCATCTCCTGCGAGTTATGAAATCCGCAAAGATAGTGAACCCACTAGGTAGTCGAGTACGCCACGCCCATAGCCACGCCCTCTCCCCATATAAGGTCTGGAGGATGGTCCTGAGAGCAGGGCTTGTCTCAGTTGTCTGGCTGTGTTATGCCAAGGCGGGCGAGGGGCGAGATGGGCGAGGGGCGAGCCCAGAGCCGCGGGGCCGGCCCCGAGTCAGGATCTGAGAGCGGCGCTGGCCCGGAGCCAGGACCTGAGAGGAGCGATGCCAGCCCCGAGACGGGACCTGAGAAGAGCAGGGCTGGCCCCAAGCCGGGACCTGAGAGGAGCGGGGCCGGCGGCGAGAGCCGGCCGAGCGGTGAGCAGTCCCTGGCACACAGTGGCACACACACAATGGCAGCCCCATCACCCCATCTTGTAGACCAGCGGAGGACATCCCAGGTGCGCCATGCCGGCTCCCGGCTGGGACCAATTTACATATTCGTGAGCAGACGGGGCCCCCTGTGCTCGCCCTGGGAGTGGCGGGGGCGGGGGGTGGGGGGGGCAGCTGGGAATACACGGGGGCTCACTGTATATGGAAAATTGCTTACAGAGCCAGATGATGCAAAGTCTTCCTTTACATAAGTCTTAAAATTAAAGGGCTTCATAAGACCATTTCATGAACACACAGAACACTGCAAAAGTTCAGAGTTTTTCACTGATGGGATTTTGGGTCGAATTCTTCATTGATACTAGAATGAACGTTAACCAACACAAATTACTTCCACATAGTGAGTGGGCTTTTCCTGGCAGTCATAGATTATTGTTGAAGGCTGCAATCACTGCCAGGGAAAGCAGGTGTACTGTGTCAGTGCTGTGCTCAGTTCTATCATTTTACTTCATTGTGTTGCTTGTTTTCACACTTCTAAAGGTGTCTTTCTATGTCAGTTACTTTCATAAAAAAGGCCTGACTGTGATCAAAATGTTAAGGCAATTTCTTTATGAATTGCTCACAGTGGGCATAGCTTGACATTTGATGCATTTTAGAGGTTGCATCACAACCAAGAGAATACATTTTGGGACTTAGCTTCCTATTCAACCTCCTCTATGTGATAGAAGAAGACACGTGCAAGAAATGTGGGCAAAAAAAGATTCAGGAAGAAAGATCTCCTTCCTAACAAATGCTGAATTTAGACAGAAAGACCCTTAACCCACAGAAAGTCACAAAGTACAAATTTCAAAAGTTTAAAGTACAAAAGCTCAAAATCTCGAGTTTCTTGCTTAACAGTATCTAAAGTGTTTAGATACTGAGAGAAACCAAGAATAATTTTAAAAATTGCTGCTATTAACAATAGAGAGCTCAACACATTTTCCATCACAGAAAGAAGTATACACTTGTGTGGATTAAAAATGTGAAGGAGAGATAGAATGTTGAGGTTCACCGTGATATACACAAGAGAAAATATTACCCAGGTTTTATATGAAAAACATAGTTCAGAAATACCTGGGGAGTATTTTTAAATAAAGAAAATATGTATTCTCAGTCCACAATCACAAGCAATATAAAAGACAGACACCAGAATGTGTGCCAAGTAAACCCATACGAGTTCTACAATTTATCACATTAAAAACAACATATGCTTTATACAGTAACAAGAAACTGACTTCACCTTACATTTGTAACATATTTATTACACTTTGGTCCAATAATCCATCTGTGATCCTCCTAATGCTCTAACTACTAGAGTATTATACCACAGTGCTTTATATACTTACCTTTTAAAATTAATTTATAGCTAAGAGAGATTACTCAAACTCTCATTTAGGGGGGAAAAAGTGTTCTGTGAAACAAAAATGAAGGAGGCGAAGTTTTTTTGTAAGCAACAACAACCAACAATAAGCATGAAAACAAAAATAAATAAACCTTTTATTTCAAATAAATATGTTTCATATGTATGTTCCATATGTGTATGCATATATACATATATAAAATACCTGCATACACTTCAATTGGTAAGAGATTAGATAGAAAACTGAGCTCAATTACACTCTAAAATCAGAATCCACATAATAACTTTTGATTAAAAGACTTACTGTAAATTTACCTCTGTACTTTCTTCTTTTTGTTACCTAGTTGTGTTTCCATGGTTACTCAATTTTAGAAATCACTGAGTCTTACTGGAGCATGAATAATGACAATATTCCTTTATCAATAAATTTTATGGAAAGATCAACCAGTCTAGACTTCTAAGTGTACAAAAGAATTTTCTCTTATTTTTTAATTATTATTTAAATTCTACATTAGTCATACATATAAGCAAACAAGTGGAAAAGAATGTCAAAGAAATATTGTAATTAAAACTGAGTTTGAACTTTAATTCTAATCCCAAATTTAGGTAAAGCTTTCTCAATTAATTTTTAATGAATATGCGCTGTTTACAACTACCTGCGGGGAGGTTGCAGCCAGATGGGTGTGGACCTCTTCTTCCAGGCTGACGACACCAGAACGAGAGGGCACGGCCTCAAGCTACGCCAGGGGAGGTTCAATCTTAACATTAGGAAGCGGTTTTTCACAGAGAGAGTAATTGCATATTGGAATGGGCTGCCCAGGGAGGTGGTGGAGTCACCATCCCTGGAGGTGTTTAAGAGAAGACTGGACGAGGAGCTTAGTGACATGGTCTAGCCGGGAGGTGTAGGGCTGGATGACGTGACATTGTGCCCCCTCCGTCTCGGAGTGGCCTGCTAGACTGTGAGGGATCTAGGTTGGTGTTATGCTCTGGGATGTGCTCTCGGTCTCTTTACGGGTGTTAGATGGTGAGTTGGACTAGATGATCCTTGTGGGTCCCTTCCAACTCATAATGTTCTGTGATTCTGTGATTCTGTATTTATTAAAGATGTCTTTGCTGGTTTCTAGCACTGACATTTAAAAGGGAAGGAAAGGGAATGAGAAGTGGTTTATGTTTGATATAAGCAAGGCTTTGCAGTTTACAGAAAGTAGTCCAAGCAACTACTCTTAATTGAAACTTCATGCTAGAGGCAAGTTATTGTTACAATTCTGTTGCTAAAGAGATCACAATAAAAGATTTGTTTAAGCACATAGCTGAAATCCGTCTACTGTAGCATGCACACAGATACAAAGCTCTCTGCAAATTTGAGTTGCCATGATATAGGTGCATAGATAGAACCCTTTTTTTCTGAGACACCATTTTCAAAGCATTACTCATTAGAAAAATTCCTTCCATGCTGAAGGGCAGTAGAAATAAAGGGAGAGCGAGTACAGAATCGCTGCTTTAAGTAGATAAAAGACCGGGGTTAAGTACTTCCTCCTTTTCTTTCCCAAAGGTATCATAAATAAATGAGTGTATTTATTTATACATTACTTTGCAGGCACTAGAAAATACCTTTTAAAGTCTAGTGTTTCAATGAAAGCCATTTACATTTTCCTTTTAAAGAGATAGGTTTATTTACAACTCTAGTGACTGCCATAATCTTTGAAATGTGATTAAGAATGGTTTATATACCAGCCATTTCTCTCAGGATTCTGGGATGCATCTCATTGAGTCCCTTGAACTTAGGTATGTTCAAGGAGGATGCAAACATGATTGTCCTCTAGAATTGGTGGAATTCCATTCCACCCTCCACCACTACCTCCCCTGGGTCCACCTGAGGTTCAGGGCCTTGAGACATGTTGCAAGAAGGATTACTATCAAAAATTAACACAAAAAAAACCCCTTAATACAAATGCTTTTCAATTCTATCCTCTGTCTACAAAATAACAGTACATATGACTCATACTGTTAAAAAAATGAGAATCAGTATCTCTTCAGCTACATGAGACTTAGATATCAAATACTGAATAAAATCACCGAGAATGCAGACGAATCTCAGTTTCAAGCATCCCAAATAACCTGATAAAGGTCTAGTCTGCTAACTCAATTGCACGTAAACTTTTATAACCTCCCCATCACCAGATTCAATTTGTAGTGCTTACTCACTCTTATTCTAGTTCCCCAAAGTTTTAATATTATATTTGCATAAAAACGTAACATACTCATACAGGCTCAAAATCCCACTGAACGAAACGTGCTAGGATTTTATCAACCTGAATCTGACATTTCATGTCAAGCTTATGTCCTTTCACATAAGACAAAAAACAATTCTTACAGGAAGCACAAATATCTGACAGGATCAAAAGTCAATTGATAGCTGGAGGACTGAGACAGTTTTATTACATGCTTGGATTGGTTTTGTTTTGGTTTTTTCCTCTCTTGTGCCAATGCTGGTCTCCCCAGTTTAAGAAGGATGTTGAGCTGCTTGAGAGGGTCCAGAGAATGGCGACAAGGATAGTGAAAGGACTGGAGGACAAGCCCTATGGGGAGTGACTACGGGAACTGGGGTTGTTCAGCCTGGGGAAGACGAGGCTCACAGATGACCTCATTGCTGTTTACAACTACCTGCGGGGAGGTTGCCGCCAGGTGGGTGCGGACCTCTTCTTTCAGGCTGACGACACCAGAACGAGAGGACATGGCCTTAAGCTATGCCAAGGGAGGTTTAGACTGAATGTTAGGAAGAGGTTTTTCACAGGGAGAGTGATTGCTCATTGGAATGGACTGCCCAGGGAGGTGGTGGAGTTGCCATCCCTGGAGGTCTTTAAGAAAAGACTGGATGAGGAGCTTAGTGATATGGTCTAGCCGGGGGGTGTAGGGCTGGATGGTCCTGTGGATCTCTCCCGGCTTGGAGTGGACTGTGCGCCTGTGAGGGATCTAGGTTTATGTTTACTACTCTGGGGTGTGCGTTCGGTCTCTGTACGGGTGTTAGATGGTGAGTTGGACTAGATGATCCTTGTGGGTCCCTTCCAACTCATAGTATTCTGTGATTCTGTGATTCTGTGAATGCCTTGTTTGCATTTCAATAAAAAAAGCAACTTGAAATTTCACGTATTTCATTAGTTTGCTTCAGAGATGTCAATGCTGGAAACTCTTTATGAATCAGGATGCTCAGTCACCAGCAAACTATTAAATCACTGTGAGAGGCAGGAGAGTTCAGCAGCTTCCAAGGCAGTACCACTCTTTAGAGGGATGTATTTACAGGGTCTTTCAGAGTAACTTCTTTCAGCACTACCACCTTACAAAATATAAAATGAAATGAAGACTCTACAGTACTCTGTGGAGGTTCATATGTAGCATGAGTTTCCCATCACTGTGGTGGTTCAATCAAGGGCCACTGTCACCTCCAGTGGTGCAGGAACTGACACTCATCATATGCAATTCATTTTCCTGGCTCTCACTCTGGCAACTGCCTACAAACAAGTACCAGGACCAAAGGAAAGGGGAGAAGGAAAAATCACCAGTTCCCACAGCTATTGAACAAAACCAGTTCTGGTTCACTGAAGAGGGTGTCAGTGCCCAGGCACTAGCTTTGGGGGCTGCTGGAGGTCTGTGAGGAGAGACTGGGATTGCCCTGGTCTGGATATGGCCAGTTCCAGAGACCTCCAACACATCCACCACAGGGCACAGCGGAGCACCTTGGTCACAATGACATCACCTCTGGGAAAATGTATTTAAGAAAGGGCAAAAACATCAAAGATCAGTGAAGACAGACAAGGAAAAAGTGTGAGAAACAGCTCTGCAGACACCAAGGTTAGTGAAGAAGGAGGATGAGGAACTGCTCAAGGCACCAGAGCAGAGATTCCTGTGCAATACCTGGAAAGCACCCCTGTGAAGCAGGTTGTCCCTTGGTAGCCCAGGCGGAGGACCACAGGAGAATAGATATCCACACTGCAGCACATGAAGGACTCCCATGGAAGAGCAGGTGGGAATTCTTTAAGGCACTGTGCCCATATGTTGAAATCTGTTTATTCTGAAAGACTGCAGAGTACGGGAAGGATCCATGCTCGAGCAATGAAAAACAGTAAGGAAGGAACTTGAATTTTAGTGTTCAATTTCTAACTAAAAAGGTTTATATTTTTCTTTTACAAATACCACGTTGCATGTGACTTCAAAACTTTCAGGAAAAATACATTAGGAAACAGAAAAACTACATAATGTAAAACATGTGAAATCTCCAAGTAACATATTGGACTACCTGCCCTGAATTGGTTTTTTTACCAGAAAGGAAATAAGTAATGAATCAGAGGTTCTTGTAAAATGAATTTGGTGGAGGAAGCTTATAGCACAGAAAAGGAAGAAAGCAAGAGTCATCAGCAAGTTCAACATAATGAGAAGGGAAAAAGGATTTTGCTTCCACACTTATGATTGAATAGACAAGGGAAAATACATTAAAACTAGTTAATGGAAAATGTAATAAGGTCAGCTACAAACCCAATAGGGTAAAATAAGGAGTAAATTCCAAGACACCAGAAGCTTACCACAAATTTCAAGAGGTCCCTCTAGGAAAATCACATCAAGTAATTCATGTTTAAAANGCAAGGCAAGGCAAGGCAAGGCAAAAAATCAGTTCCATGTAATAAATACTTTTATGGGAAGGGTGAGACTGGCCTTCAGGGCTTTTTTTTTAAGTAGTCATGATGCCAACCCTGGATGTGTTCATTAGGGGAGGCTGGACGAGGTGCTGAGTGATATGATCGAGATGTAGAGGATAGGTTAGTTGGATTATAGGTTGGACTACATGATCTTCAAGGTCCTTTCCAGCCTTATCTATACTGTGATACTGTGATGTTTTAAAAGCTCTGAGGGCAGAGATGTGTTCATGACAGCTTCATTTTTCCATTAACTCCTTCATTGGTTTGCTTTCATTAAAATAATTTTCATTTTAAATCACTTTAACGGAGCTAATGAAAAATTTTATTCTTAAGGAAGGGGGTTTGAGGGCAGACATTTTTTTATACTGTAGTTATTGAAATAATAAGCCAGAATGACTATTAAACCAAACAACTAAGTCTACAAATTCAGAAGAAAAATACTGTGGTTTCTGCACAGACTCATATTTAAATATCAGTGACATCATGAATTTCAAGATCCCATTAAAAGTTTATCATTCAAAGGTTGTGCAAGCATCAGTACTCTGCATCTGGACATCTGTTCTGCTGGTTCTCTTCTATATGTCTAAGATACCTCCAAGTACCAGTATGAGTGTTTTACTTATTTCATTATGTCCAGAAAATGAGTCTATCAATGACAACCTTACACTACAAAACAGTGGACAAACAAAATATTCATGCTTTTGCAAAAACAGCTCTGCTTTGTCTGTTCTAAAGTAAAAATGAGGGGAGAAAAAAGAGCATATATCAATTAGATGGGAAAAGTTCCAAATTCACACATTAAAATATATAGTTCACTAATGAGCAGAAAATGACATTAAATACGAGAAGGCATTGACTTTACCCTTGTTGACTTCAGAGAAGAAGCTTTTTAAAGGTTATTTGAACTTCAGTATTCATATACCCTGATCTAAGAGAGATGAAAGAGTATCTCAGCAAGGACATTTTGTACAATTGTAGTCCTTCGTACTTATATTCCTTGGTCTGTAACTCAGCTTTAGGCTAGCAGAACTAAACAATGTTTTAAAGAGAAATAGTAAATCAAAAAATCACTCATTTTTAAAGGTTAAGTTTCTCTCTGTGTTATTATTTTTCTGAATTACTGAAACCACCGTAAAACTCATTTTGTCTTATTAGTGATTATTATATTTCTCTGCATAGTAAGGCTTATGAAGCCCTTTTCTTTTTTATTTTGTATCAGTTTTCATTTTGTCCATCAGATTTTAGCCATTTTTAACAGGTAAAATTTTAAAACAAAGTAAAATATATTCTTCAATAATAACTGATATTTTCTAATTTTTTTATACACAGAAACTCCTTACTGACATCTGACTCAAGGTGATACTGTTGCTTTGCAGCTTAACTAATCAGTGATACTCAAGAGTGCTTGAACTTCTCTATAAGAAAACAGAGCTAGGTGTGACTGTTAACTCATTTTCTGTATTCTCACCTCTATTTGCTGTACTTTTTAAGAAGACACATGTCAGGTATGTCATGTCATCATGTGTTAACTGGTGAAACTTAGTTAGTAGAAACCACATGTGAGAGAGCCAAAAACAGCTTTGTTTTCAGTCATAATTAAAGTTATAGTTATTTCATCCTGGGATCATTTTATCCAAATATTGTTTTTCCTTTTTTCATGTAGAGAAACCCCAGTATTTCATGACAAGTATGACAGGTACATACATAACTCATTTAAAAGCAAAGCCTGTATACAGCAGCCTGTTTTAGACATCAGAGCTTGTGTTTTGTTTACTGAAACGTGTGTTTGTAACCTGAGGTGTTACCAAAAGATGACAAGTCCTTACAAGATTGCTGACACAGAATAGTTTTGAAACATAAGAATTTGTTTAGTTTACCCCAAATGAGCAGCCTTAGTATAATACTTACTTTAATAAGTAAAATCTTATTATTTTCACTTGCCTCAATATCTGCTTGGGCCTCAAGAAAAATATTAATCTATGCATTCGGTCTCTGTACGAGTGTCAGATGGTGAATTGGACTAGATGATCCTTGTGGGTCCCTTCCAACTCATAGTATTCTGTGATTCTGAGATTCTGTTAAGTATCTTTTCTCATTAACACGCAATTTCTTCTCCCTGACTTTGAGACACAGCAAAGTTTTAAGTAAAATGTCCTAATTATTAGAATTATGCAAAGATAGCTTCCATTTATGAAAATTAAATAATTTACCAACCTGCATACACTTAATGAAGCATAATAAATATTAAACTAATGACACTGTACGTCCACAGAAGATAATACATCAAAGCAATTCACAGCCATCATTTGCTACGACAAGTCTAAATTTTCACAAGCATAGTCAATGCCCTAAGCAGATATGGGGAATTGATTATTATTACTACTATTATCATTATTATTATTATTATCACTACTGTCATTATTGTCATTATTATTGCTAGAGGGTGTTTTTCACAAATTTTTGTTTTGTTACACAGCAATATTTTAGACACCCTATCAATAGCTAGCAGTGTGAAAGAAAAACTGTAAGTCTAATAAAATTTATTATAACATTTGATGATAAAATCACATCAAAGGATCTCTTTACAGAAAATGATGAACAAAACAAGAATGTTTGCGGAAAACATATTAGACAGCTTTTAATTTTCTTTTTAGTCTTTTGGGGAATCTAAGGCATTTTCAACTGAAATTAATAATGTGGTTTATCTTTGTTGGACAGGATTTTACACACAGCAGGAACTGTCACCTATCTACCTACAAATAAAATACTTCAGTGCAAACTCAAACACTAAAAGGCATCTTACCCCTTTTCGCCCCTCAAGTAAGAATCAAGTCTTGGACTGTCAGCCAGGTGACACAGTGATGCTCTGCCACGCAGGGAAGCAGATACATTGTCTTTGGTATTTGCCAAAGAACACATAAATTCTGCACCAGGTGGGAAACAGAACACCCACCCTAAATCCAAGACACTGTGATCCTGCCAGTGCAGAAATTGGATCTCTGCTCCTTGTGAGGAAGGAGAAGCCACATCCTTCAAGAACCTATATCCTTGCTACCAGTCAGAGGCCAGTGTGCAGCTCTGGCAGCATCACCACAGCCGTTCCTGCCTCCAAAAGGTCCATCTGCACCCCAGTCCCAGCAACAGAGGAGATGCAGCCGCCAGACTGGAAGTGACTAATCTGCAGCAGCAGGAGTCATCACAGCCCAGCATAAGTAGCCTCCAGCAGTGCTTGGAGTAATCACATCAAGCAATTCCAAGTCAGTGAAATGTTAATGGGGCCAAATTTATGACAGCCTCACAATTCTAATCAAGTTGACACAGGTCTATACTTCTGATCTCAGAAGCATCACTTCTCTTCTGATTCAGCTTATGACACCAACCATGTAGCTCATGTTGGTATACTCATGTTCTTCCTTGTGCATGGTATCCCATTACAGAATCACAGAATCACAGAATATTATGAGTTGGAAGGGACCCACAAGGATCATCCAGTCCAACTCACCATCTAACACCTGTACAGAGACCGAAAGCGCATCCCAGAGTGGTAACACAAATTAGCCATATAAGAATAGAATAACCTTCTCTTATGCCATGGATCATTACATATCAAGCAAAATTAAGACATATCCTTACATAGAAACATTTTCAGGGCGTATAAAACTTAGAAAATAAAATGCAAGAAAAACTTTTTAGAAAGAAGGTGACTAAGGCAACACTTAGAAATATGCCTTATCTTTATATAATCATGTCTAGCTTTGATAATCATGTCTACCAGTCTGGAAAAGAACCTTTATACAACATCCGGTTAGTAAAAGAGAATCAACGTCAAATTAGTTTTGCCAGATCCTGAAAGATACATAATTAAATGCAGATACATATATTCATACAGACTACATTATATGCACTCCCTTCTAACACAGTATAACACATGGAATTAAGTTAGACATCTCTAAATGCTACAGTGATCTTTGCTTTAGATTGTACCCACTGCTGTTCAAACCAGCCAGAAAAACTGAAAATTAATTACAGATTCACAGATTCAC
>WEKX01022738.1:26480-50397 GCA_013390025.1 Pitta sordida | reverse complement strand
ATATCTCTGGTTTTGTTGTTTAATACTCGTTGCATCTTGTCTGCTTACTAAAGTAAATAGTTTATACTTTTCACAATTTCCTTGTTGTTTTTCTGAACCTGGTGAGGGGGAGGGGTGGTTTATTTTGTTTTTTTGCTTTGGCTCAGCCCGAAATATGCGTCAAACCTTGTCACGGGTAAAATTTGCATGTTAATGAGCTACCATTCAATGTGGCTGGAGGGCTTTGCAGAGAGGCAACAAGTCCCGTGGTACCATGATATTTGAGGGCCAACTGTATTTGATTGCTACAGATTTTTCACCAGAAATTTGTAATATAAAGCACGATGAAAATTATACATTTCCCATGAGAAGCTGCAGTAAAATCAATGTGGATATAGAAGAGGTCAATATTGTAACACACATTTTTATGAACAGGAAGCACTGTGGGTTTTTTGGGGTTTTTTTTGCTATTTTAGATCCCATCAAAAAAATTGCTTTTTTGTGAAATCTGAGTTTGTTTATTTTCTATTGCTATGTCCTACATCTTTTTCTGTGATACATCAATATGATACATACTATGCAAGTCAAAATTCCACTGTCGCTACAGTTGTCCACTACGCAGGGATTTATGTAAAGCACCTGAGCTGTAATCTTGTCTCTTACGGTGTCCTGATGAGTGACTTTGGAGTTTCAGACATGATTTTCTAGAATTCAGCTGATATATTATTTCAGTCATAAGATCTTTCAGTCATAAGATCAAAGAATATACATTTTTACTTGCAGAGTCCTTACTACAACAATGACACCCAGAATATAAGGGACAAGGTGCTGTTAAGTCAGAAAGTTGGACTTGATGACCTCAGAGGTCTTTTCCAACCCAGCTGAGTCTGATTATGTGAAGGGTGATACATATCTTATATATTTTTTTAAAATTTTATTTCATGGTATTTTGTCCTACTCTTTTGGAGGCTTTCCTTCTCTATGGATTTCATAAGCCATTATTATCACATAACTATGAAATATTAACACATTTTATGCTGGCTCACAAACTGGATATTGGATTTCAAATTACATATTTTTGTTTAAAAATTTTATCCTTGCTTAACATCAAGAATTTTAAGCAGTGTGGTGTTCAGGGTTACAGTATCTTTATCATCTATGTAATTTTTATTCTTTCTTGAAGTATTTGTTTTCTTTTTTTTAGATTTACTATTATTTTTAATATTTGCTTTGTCAGATTTTGTAAGATATCAATATGCTGTCTGTGTTTCCGTATCACCTTATGTGATTTTTTCCTCTAAGTAAGTGTAATTTATAACTCTGTAAGTGAAATGGCTTCACAAGCAGAAGCAAAAAGATATATTACACATCTATGTTTTCATCAATATTAACCCAATATATTGCAATGTATGCTTTGTCTTCACCAATACAACTGTGGTTGTTAAATATGAATAATGACAGTCAAACCACGAGCAATCTCTGTTTGTTTTATTATCTACCTATCTATTCATCTATCACCCCACTATCCAATCACTTCCACAAAAATGAATAGTGGTATATTTTATGGACTTGATGGAGCCTTTGGCAGGTCTCCCATTTCAGGCCCAGCATTGTGCTGGGGTAGCGATCTTTTGTTTTTGGTATTTGCTGTGGTTTATGGTTAACAAAGAATGTCATATTTCAGCAACCTCTCATTTATCATCTTCATTGACTACCTTAGATTCCCAAACATAACTCATATTTCGCAAACTCACTTTTGGCTTTTTGCAAAGAGTGACTCTGTTTTTATTTCAACCACGTCCATTCCTCTTTTTTTTATACTTTTATATCTTCTTTTGTTTTCATTATTCTTCTTTGAATACTCATCATGAAATTTAATATGTCTTTCTCTGGTTCCTCATTTCTACTGAGTTTCTTAGCTGATATCAATTTCTCAGCCTATCTTCAATGAAGTTTCACAAACTTTATACACAGTTTTGTAGAAACAAATCTTTTTTTTCTGGTTATTATTAGTTTTCTGTCATTTCTCCACTATGTCCTCTTTTATGGTCTCACTCTCTCCTCTTAAATTATACAGTAAGTTAATATTAAGTCTTGGCTTTAAATGCTTGGAGTTCTTCACTGACTGTAATGAAAGTAAGTCTGGATCATATGTCTGTACAGGTCTATTAAGAACAGGAAACACATGCTCTCCTTTGGTCCTACAGAAGAAAGCTGCTTCCTGCTGTTTGTCACACTTCATATATATATTTTATGAAATAAAAATTATTACAGTGGTGTGCTTTGCAGCTGTAATAGAAGCAGCATGAACCTTTCCCTTAAAAAATCTTTTATAGCACTGGCTACTTCATAAATTAATACTACTGATGATATTCCATTCCATGAAGCATCTAGCAGATATTGAAACAAAGTACGTTGCCCCAGTCGCAGAGATTTTATACCAATGGTATAAGTGAAACCTAGTGGGATGAGACTTGTGACTGAAGCGCTCTTTAAGAGGCTTTTTAAGAGGGATAGGAGGGGCAGAAGAGGCAGAGAGGTGGCACTGTATGTAACAGAAGATTTGGAATGCATGGAACTGTCCTGGTTTGAGTAGTTTTTTTCCTCAGGCAGTGGTGGGGGCAAAGAGCTGTTGCCTGAGCCTCTGTTGCTGCCAAGGTCAGGAGCAGACAGAGGTGTCTCTGTGATTACATATTTAAGAAAGGAGAACAAAAAAGTAGAAACAGCAAAGAAGATGGCCAGAGCAGAGCCTGTGAGAGGTTGAGCAACCATGAAGACACCATGAGGGCACCACGGCCAGGTCAGCCGGAAGGGTAGGAAGGATTCCAGGCATCTTCCTGCTTGTAGAATGGACCATAGCGAAGCAAACTGTCTGCCTGCAAACCCATGGAATAGAGAGAGAGAGAGAGAGAGAGAAGAGATGTAGAATCCATCTGCAGCCACGCTGAAGATGGAGGATCATGCTGCGAAAGCTGCAGATATCTTAATGCTCAGAAACACCTGGCTGGAACAGAGCTCGGCAGAGATGGCAGAGATCCTTTGGACAGACGTTTTGTGACAGAATTATACTATGGTAGGATCTAATCTATGTACTTTGGGATTGGGCTCACAAATGAAGTAGCGCAACCAGTTCTTAAAAGACTGCATCCTGTGCTGTGACTCTCGGGCAACAGAGAATGGAAGAGCAGTTGCCCCTGAGTCCGGACTGAGAGAGAGAGGACTTTATGAAAGGCAGAGAGATGGTTTCCTACCCTAAAACTGGTAAGGAAATACCAACTTCTCTGGCTTTTCCCATACTCCTGTTCCCCCTTTTGTCTCCTGGAGGAAAAAAGGGAATATAATACCTGTTGTAAGAAGAAGGAGAGGTGGGGGGAGAAGGTCGCCTTTAATATGATGCTTCTCACATTAAGCTCTGATCTTGTTAGAAATAAATAAATCATTCATATTCCTCACTTGTAGCTTGTCTTGTTTTGCCTGAGATAAAACTTTTTCAATTTTTTTCCTTTTTTTAACTCCCTCCTCCTGTTTAAAAGGGGGGGAGGGGGAGAAAATAATGGGAGGGAGAGATTGTCAGTGAATCTCTGGCATGCAGCCAGGGTCAAACCATGACAAGAACTCACAGTGGTATTGGCAGAGTTCACAGGTTATTCCGAGTTGGAACATCTAGTCCAACTCCCAAGAGAATGCCAGCCCAGGGATCGAGCCCACAAGCATGGAACCATGGGCATCACTCTCCATCCATCTGAACCTCCCATGGTCTAAACCATGTCAAAGAGTTC
Organism: Pitta sordida; assembly: GCA_013390025.1. Taxonomy (NCBI): domain Eukaryota; kingdom Metazoa; phylum Chordata; class Aves; order Passeriformes; family Pittidae; genus Pitta; species Pitta sordida. Next base: position 46,639 of record WEKX01022738.1, on the reverse strand, counting down.
CTCATCCAGTCTTTTCTTAAACACCTCCAGGGGTGGCGACTCCACCACCTCCCTGGGCAGACCATTCCAATGAGAGATCACTCTCTCTGGGAAAAAGCTCTTCCAAACATCAAGTCTAAGCCTCCCCTAAGGTAGCTTGAGGTCTTGTTCTGGTGCTGGCAGCCTGAGAGAAGAAGTCCGCACCCACCTGGTGGCAACCTCCCTGCAGGTAGTTGTAAACAGCAATGAGGTCACCTCTGAGCCTCCTCTTATCCAGACTGAACAATCCCAGTTCCTGTAGTCGCTCCCCATAGGGCTTGCCCTCCAGTCCCTTCACCATCCTTGTCACCCTTCTCTGGACCTTCTCAAGCAGCTCAACATCCTTCTTAAACTGGGGAGCCCAGAACTGCACACAGTACTCAAGATGTGGTCTGACCAGCGCCGTGTGCAGGGGAAGGACAACCTCCCTGGACCGACTGATCACACTGTTCCTGATGCAGGCCAGGATGCCATTGGCCTTCTTAGCCACCTGGGAACACTGCTGGCTCATATTGAGTTTCCTGTTGATCAGTACACCTAAGTCCCTCTCCACTTCACTAATCTCGAGCCACTCCTCCCCCAGCTGATAGCGGTGCATGGGGTTGTTATGTCCGAAGTGGAGAATCACACTGTCAATTGAAAACTCTATTATCTCATGGTAATTGAGAGGCTCTGGATAAGAATCAAGGGACCAACAAATAATGTTGATGCCATCATGGAAGTCTACTACAGTCCTCCCAGCAAGGATGATGACACTGAAAAATTATTCTTTGGGGAACTAAGGTACCAAGGAATCAGGCTAATTTTCCTTGTCGTTATGGGGGACAACAATTATCTGAGAGCATTAGACTACTGGTGAAACACATGGCAGAGGATTCCTAAAATATTTGGATGACAACTTTATGGAACAGGTCCTAAGGGAGCTAACTTGGGAAAATGGTCTCCTTTATCTGCTACTTGTCCACAGAGTAGATCTCATGAATTAAGTGGACATTGGTGGCTGTCTTGACCACAGCGACCATGAAGTGATCAAGTTTAAAATCTCTGTTGCCAAGAGGAAAAGTACCAGTAAAATATCAACTTTGGACATAGGGACAACAGAGTTCAGGCTGCTTAGGGAATTAGTAAGTAAGGTCCCCTGGAAAAATATTTTTACAAGTGCTGGGGTATTGCAATGCTAGTCAGTTTTCAAGAAATACAGGGGACAGTAAGAAGAGTTTTGTTCAAATATATTAACGGCAATAGGCAGTATAGAAATATTGTTGACCCATTATAAGATAAGAATGGTCTCCTCACAAACAGGGACAGAGATGAGGCAGAGATGTTTAATGCTTTCTTTGCCTCTGTCATCAATATCGATGACAGACCAAGGGAATCTCAGTGCCCTGAGCTTGAGGACCACGATCATGAGAATGATCTACTCCCAGTCAACCCTGAAATTGTGAGGGATCTGCTGCTCCAACCGGATCCCTACAAATCTATGAGGCCTGATGAGATTCATGCAAAGACTTGGCTGATGTCATCACAAAATTTCTCTCTATGATTTTTTAATGGTCTTGGGAATCCAGAGAGGTCCCAGCTAACTAGAAAATGGAGAATGTTGTCCCAATTTTCAAGAAGGGCAAGAAGCAGGACCCTGGAAACAGGCCTGTTAGTCTCACTTCTGTGCCTAGTAAAATTATGGAGAAGATTATTCTTGGAAGTACAGTGAACCCTGCTTTTTCGTGGGGTTCTGGGCCCAGCCAGGCTGCACGAGAAGAGAGCATATTTATGAATATTCAATTAAGCCCCGCCCATAGCCATACCCCGGCCACTAATGAGCTATGGGAGTAGTCCTAGGAGCACCACATGCTCTGCTGCACTTCAGGAGAGCAAAGCAACTGCCTTTTTCTCCTTCCCAGCAAGGAAGTCTCGGGGAATGGGGGAGGCAAATGACAAACTGTGTTTGAACCTGAGGGCTGTGGGCCTTGCAGTGCTTAGGGCTCAGGGCTTGGGGGGGAATGCAGCAGCCCATTCCCCCCACCCACACAAGCAGCAGGAGCTCGAGCTGTGGGCCCCTCCCCTGATGGCTGGGTCTGAGCAGCAGTTGCCATAGTCACATCGGGGCCTGTGTTACGTAGGGTTACAGAGCTGGCACCACCACTGCCAGTGGATGTAGCTGGCAGCTGTGTTGCCTCGGCAACACAACCAGGTTGTTCCTTCACCAGGGAAGGCAAGTGCTTGCTTTTAATCAGTGCCTACAAAAAGCTTCCCCTCCCCTTAGTTCAATCGTGTAGCGTGGGGTGTTTAACTGTGTGTGGAAATTTTGGTCCCTGCTCAATCACAGCCCTTTCCCTGGAGCATCACTGGCTCACTAGCATTGCTATGACAACAAGCAATTCTATAGCCATCCCCAGCTGGCGCTAGCTGGAGTGCAGCGTGGAGCCAGGAGCCAGTAGGAGAACCAGGACGCTGTATTTATTCATTGGAGCAGGCATAGCAGTTCCGTCGTCCCATCTCATCCTGCCCCCAGTGCCATGCTCGTCCTGTCCTGTCCCAGAGCAGCAGCTGCCACAGCCAATGACATGGTGTGGCAATGCCCAGGTGGCCAATGGTGAGGAGAAGAAGCTGTGCTGCAAGTCAGAAGCAAGGGAGGGAGAAGGTAGAACAATAAAGACTCAATCACAATGTCAGGAGTCCTTCAGGTGATCAGGAGACAATGAAGATGCAAAATCTTAAGCATCAGTTCTGTTAAAATGTTACAGAAACCTACCATCTGGAGGACAAGTGGTGGGCAGTGACAGTGGGGTACCAGGGCTAGTACGGGGACTCTAAGCCAGTGAGTGACCCTGGCCCAGGTGGGCCTGACTTCCCTCCCTTTCCCCCCAGCCCCCTCACCAGTGCTGACAGGGCTAGGTCCCCGAGAGCACACAGTAGAACAGGATGTGACACAAGTGGACTACGATGCACCCTCCGAGCCAGGTGAACAACAAAAACCTGACCAGCTGCCACGGCACACTGACCCCGCCCACTGGTAACCCATCCCATGAGCTGGTACCGCTTCCCTCCCACGCTGGCAGGAACCCATCCTTCAGCAGTCACCTCACATAAACTTGTACCATACTGATTGTAAGCAGGCAGATTTTCTTCCTTTTTTTTTTTTTAAGGTTTTTCAGCCAGCTTACCTGCCTCCCTCTTCCGACCCAGCATGGGGCACTGGGGATGGGGCAGCACAACCAATGCTGTGGGACCCCCATGGTCTCAGCCCCTGGGGCAGTGCGGGAGAATGTGGACTCTGCCCCATGAGTGCAGGAAGCAGGAGTCACAGGGCCACTCTTCCCTTCGTTGACACAGCAACACAGAGCACCACGGGGGAACCTGCAGGGGAGGGGGGAACATAACTCCTGTTCCTGCTTTCACACACAGACACACATAATGCCAGCACCCATCTGCAGCTCAGCAGAGAACAATTCCAGCCATGTAAGCATTCCGGGGTGCCCCACCTCCTCTGTGCTGCCCACCCATAACCACTCGAGCAGCAGTCCCAGCATCAGGGAAATGGTGACGGTTCTCCTTCTGCTTAAATGGTAAAAATTGATGGAATTCAGAAACTCCAGTGGGCAGGGGTGGTGGGTGCAGCTAATGCTATATATTCATGAGCTCAATACATATTCATGAGCTCAATACATATTCATGAGCTGAGTGAGTTAGCGGTACAAACTGACAGTATCTGTGCATGCACATGGACACACAACTCACAGAAAAATGTATAACACAGCAGAGAGGAGACAGTCCAGAAGGTTCCTAGAGATAGTTGATTACTGTTTCTTGATGCAGCAGATAAGTGAGCCTACCAGGGGGAAGGCTGTGCTTGACTAATTGTTTACAAATAAAAAAGGGTTGGTTAGTGATATTGGGGTTGGAGAAAGTCTAGGATGAAGTGACCATGAGATAATAGAGTTTTCATTCGGCAGTGTGATGAAAAAGGGCATGAATCAAACCTCCATGCTGAACTTCCGGGGGGAAGACTTTGGTCTGTTTAAGAAATTAATTGGAAGGGTACCATGGGAAACAACCCTTAGTGAATAGGCGGTCCAGGAAGGCTGGACATACTTTAAGAATGAGCTCATGAAGACGCAGGAGCAGGCGGTCCCAATGTGCCGAAAAATAAGTAGGAGGGGCAGAAGACTGGCCAGGATGATCAAAGAGCTCCTGAAAGAACTAGGGGAAAAAAGGAGGATGTACAGCCTTTGGAAAAAGGGGGAGGTAAGTCAGGGTGTGTTCAAGGAAGTTGTCAANGGTTGATGACAGAAAGGCTGTGGATGTTTTGTACTTGGACCTTAGCTAAGCCTTTGACACAGTTTCCCATGGTAAGCTTCAGGAGAAACTCTTAAAACATGATCTGGATAGAAGAATTTTCGGTTGGGTTAGGAACTGGTTGGATGGACAAGTTCAGAGAGTGTTGGTGAATGGTGCTACATCCACCTGGCAGCCAGTCACTAGTGGAGTTGCACAGGGATCAGTGCCCGGCACTGTTCAACATCTTTATTGATGATATGGACGAGGGACTCGAGTCCATCATCAGCAAGTTTGCAGATGATACCAAGCTGGGCGCAAATGTGGAACTGCCAGAGGGTAGGATGGCTCTTCAGAGGGACCTTGACAGACTAGAGGAATGGGCAGACTCCACAGTATGAGATTTAACCAGATTAAGTTCCAGGTTCTTCACTTTGGACATAACATCCCTATGCATCACTATTGGCTAGGGGATGAGTGGCTGGAGTGTAGTGAAATGGAGAGGGACTTAGGTGTAATGATTGACAGAAAACTTAATATGAGCCAGCAGTGTGCCCTGGTGGCTAAGAAGGTCAATGGCATCCTGGCCTGTATCAGGAACAGTGTGGTCAGTCGGACTAGGGAAGTTATCCTTGCCCTGTACTTGGCGCTGGTCAGACCACATCTCGAGTACTGTGTCCAGTTCTAGGCTCCCGACTTCAAAAAGGATGTTGAACTGCTTGAGAACGTCCAGAGAAGAGCGACAAGGATGGTGAAGAGACTGGAGGGCAAACCCTTTGGAGAACAGCTACAGGAACTGGAGTTGTTCAGCATGTCTTCATGAAAGTGCTGCTTATTCAATTTTATTTCCTTTTATGACAAGGTAACCAACCTAGCTGATCAAGGGAAGCCAGTTGATTTCATCTTTCTGGATTTCAATAAAGCTTTTGATACTGTCTCTCATAGTATCTTTCTGGAGCAGACATCTAGTACACAGCTGGATAAACACATCATGCAGTGGGTGACCAATTGGCTCATGGGTCAAGCATAGAGGGTGACAGTGAGTGGGGTGACATCAGACTGGACACCTGCCACTAGTGGAGTTCCACAAGGCTCAGTCTTAGACCATGTGCTCTTTGCATCTTTATAAATGACTTGGATGCAAGATTTGAAGGATACTAAGCATGTTTGGAGATGACACAATACTAGGAGAAGGCGTTGACTCCTTCGAAGGCAGGGAGACCCTGCAGAGAGATTCTGACAAATTAGAGGACTGGGCAATTACCAATCACTGGGTGGGCCCAGAGAGTCATGGTAAATGGTGTCACATGCAGCTGGTGACTGGTTGCTAGTGGTGTTACCCATGGCCCAGTATTTGGGTCAGCCCTGTTTAATATCTTTATTGATGCTCTGTATGAGGGGATGGAGGGTACTCCAAGTGCGTTCACAGACAACACTCAATTGGGTGGGAGTGTTGATCTGCCAGAGGTTAGGGAGGGATCTCTACAGTCTACAGACTGAGACCAATGATATAAAGTTCAACATGGCCATGTGCTGGCTCCTGTACTTCAGCCAGAATAACCCCATGCAGTGCTGTAGGTTGGAAGAAGAGTAGCTGGAAAGCTGCCTGATGAAAAATGACCTGGGGGTGCTGATAGACAGACAGATGAACATGAGCTAGCAATGTGCCCAGGTGGTCAAGAAGGTCAATGGTGTCCTGACTTGTTTAAAAAATAGTGACCAGTGATCATCCCCCTGCATACTCAGCAGTGGTGAGGCCTCACATCAAGTCCTGTGTCCATTTCTGGGCACCGAACTACAAAAAGAACGTTGAGGAGCTACAGTGTGTTCAGAGAAGGGTAACAGAACTTGTGAAGATTCTAGAGAATAAATAAGACAATGAGCAGCTAAGGGAGCTGGTGTTGTTTAGCCTGGAGAAAAGGAGGCTCAGGGGAGACCTTATTGTTCTCTATAACTACCTGAAGAGAGATTGTAGTAAGGTGGAAATTGGCCCCTTCTCCCAAGCAACTAATAACAGGCCTCAAGCTGTGACAGAGGAGGCTCAAGTTGGACATCATGAAGATTTCTTCATGGCAAGTGCAGTTAAACATTGGGATAAGCTGCCCAGGGAGATGGTGGAGCCACTATCTCTGGACATTTTGAAGAAATGCCTGAGTGCTATATTTCATTTGACACAGTAATGTTCAGTTAAAGGTTGACCTAAATGATCATGGAGGTCTTCTTCAATCTTTATGGTTCTATGATTCTACAATCCTATGAAACATGTATGAAATATACATCAGGTGATGTGATTTAAACAACTGTCATAACTTCATTAACGCCTCAAATAAAATATGTATTTTTTTCTTAACACTAGAAGAACTACGGCTATTTTAGTCTCATACATAAAAATGGGCAAAACTCTTGACCAGATTTTCTTAGTTCAAGTGACAGTGATCAGTGATAAAGAAGCACTTTACAGAATACTTTTACAATTAAGAATCATAATCCCATAGTCCACAGCTTTCTCTGAGGAAACTGACATACTTGGCAAATGGTTTTATTAAAACATAATCAGTTCCCATTCCCACATCCTTGTTTATATCATAAGGGAGACCTTATTTCTCTCTGCAACTACCTGAAAGGGAGGTGTAGCCAGCTGGGTGCCGGTCTCTTCTCTCTGGCTACAAGTGAGAGAACAAGAGGACACAGTCTTAAACTGCGACAGGGGAGAATTAGACTGGACATTAGAAGGAACTTTTTCACAGAGAGGGTGATCTCTCAGTGGAATGGGCTGCCCAAGGAGGTGGTGGAGTCACCGTCCCTAGAGGTCTTTAAGAAAGAGGTTGGATGATGTACTTGGTGGCATGACTTAGATATTAGAGTAGTGTGTTATAGGTAGGATGGTGTGTTGGTAGCAGGATGGCAACAGGTTAGGTAACAGGTTTGGCTAGGTTAAGTGATAGGTGATACATTGGACTTGATGACCTCTATGGTCTTTTCCAACCTTACTGATTCTGTGATTCTGTAATTTACAGCAACAAGAGTATTTTTTATTTTCATTCAAATAATATGAACTAGTTACTGTCAGTGCCTTACCTCATTTTAGGAAAAAAATGGTATGACAAAGTTTGCAAAATATAAAACATAATGTGCAAAATCTTGGTAATATGTTTATATTTTCTGTGTAAAAATTCAATAGAACAACAGAAGAGTGTTCTGAAAATGCCATTTAAAATTTGGACTTGATGATTCTTATGGATCCTTTCCAACTCAGAATATTCTGTGAATCTGTGCATTTGTTGTCAATTTCACACAATTAGAATAACATTCTAGTTACAAGATTCATAATTACACTCCTCACCTTGTCTGAGAAGACAATGTAGTCACCATGGAAGAAAAATAGAAAAATTTGTTCATAGAAAGCTGTCTTTTCACATGGGCTAGGTTTTTTTAGGGAATTAATTGCCTTGTGTTAGCCAGCACCTTAACCTTAATCTTAAGTGTGATGGGAAGAAATGTACACTTAAAACAACCACATTTGTTTAGAAAATAATTGTGAAATTATACCATGTTAGGTAATCAATTCTGTTGCCAAGTATACTGCTATATGAAACAATTTTGTCATACAGCAGGACCTGAGGCAATTGATACCAGAGCAGGATAAAATGAGTTAAATTCCTCTGTCTTCTTTTTCTATGATACTCATGCTTAGAAACAAGCAAGGATTTAATATATTTTTAGCTTCTCAATCCTTCACAGCTACTTGGAGAACAGATTGCAATGATTGCTCTCATCCACTAGTTCAGAGTATTGAACTATTTTCATGTCACAGGATCACAGGATCCTAACACTGATCCCTGTGGGACTCCACTAGTGACCAGATATCAGCTGGATGTGGCACCATTTACCAACACTCTCTGTATTCGTCCATTCAGCCAGTTCCTAATCCAACACAGAACGCTCCTTTCCAATCCAGTTTCTGAGAGTTTCTTCTGAAGCTTACCATGGGAAACAATGTCAAAGGTTTTGCTAAGATCTAAGTGTCATGATAGGCTTAGGCTTACTGTCTCTGGAAGGGTATTTCTCTTGTCTCTTGTCTCCCTCATTGGGTCAAAATTACAATAATAAAAAATAATTTTTAGGGAAAATATCAAAAGCAATGCACCNGAGAGATGGTTCCTACCCTGAATCTGGTCAGAAATACCAACTTGCCTGGTTTACCCCTACCCTATGTTCCCCCTTTTTCTCCTGGTGGAAAAGGGAATATTACATCCATTGTAAGAGAAGGAGGGGTGGGGGGAGAAAGGTTGCCTTCTAAATGATGCTTCCCTTGCAGTTCTGATCTTGTTAGTTAGAAAATAAACCCTTTATGTTCTTTACTTATAGTTTTGCCTTGTTTTTGCCTGTAACCAGGTTTATTCTCCAGTTTCTCTCCTTCAGGAGAAGTTGGGGTGGGTCTCTGGCATCCAGCCAGGGTCAAACCACGACACACCCACACAAAGATATGGACCATGAGTAGGGTAAAAACTAACTCTAGAAAATTTTACTAATCTTTCACTATAGAAATAAAGATTGGTTTGATTAGCTCTTTGATTCCTCTCACTCCCTTAAATTTTTTTTCTTTTCTTCTCTCTGTGCAATAATTTGCTTATATTTTATGATTGCAAGGGGCAATTGATGTTTCCAAGAATGAGATACAGTCGTGTCTCCTATACCGCGGTAGCGCGGGTCTTGCCCCCTGTGCGTGAAACCCGCCTTTTGTGTTGATTGGCAGCATTAATATGCAAATTTCCCCCACACTCTTACACACCCCCTTTCACTCCAGCGCTGTTTTGGCACTGCCCTGTTGTGTGTTGGCGTTTCCCAGTGCCCATGGCGACTCCAAGCTGGGAAAAATCCCTTTTCCACTTGTCCAGGAACACCAGTGTGGGGAAGCTGCCTGTGCCACTGTCCCAATGTCTCTCCAGGTGGGTAGACATGGTTTCTCCATACTCAGGGTAGACAAGTACGTCTTGGAGAGTCTTTTGAGAAAGTCTCAGACAGCATGTCTAACCTGAGAGCGTGTAAATCTTTCATAACTGCCTGAAGCCTCCTCTCTTGGAGTGGAGCAGGCACTTGACTGTGTCCGGATCAGAGCTGCCACCACCCCCAGCCGGGCCAGAAGCAGGGGAGATGTTTATTACACAAAACTCCATTATTGTAGCACAGACAACAAAGGTGTTTCTTACCTATAAAGCCTTTGTCACAGTTACAAAGAAAGGTGTTTGGAGTAACATTGATGCAGTTACCATTGAAACATGTAGATGGCTGGCACTGTCCATCTATTTCTGTACAATTTTTACCTATTTGGAAAGAATAATAAAACCATTAATTTTTAATAAATATTTTGGGATGTCAGTGAAGTATTTTTTAAATATCAGATTTATAGTTACAATATAAATAGATAGATAGATAGATAAGGATTTTGTTAAAGTTGTTCATTAGTTTTCATCAAAATTACTGAAACTGTAAAGTAAGGCAGAAAGATATTAATCTGCTTTTATATGAGCTACTCTGTCTAACCTCATCTGCCATATAGTTTCAAATACACATATGCATACCTTAAAAAGCAGAAATACTGCTAGAACTGCATTGTTTATTTCTTTTTGACATCAATCCAGCTTACCATTTCTTCCAACATTGAGAACAAGAGATGTTCACATGTGGAGTGGAATTTGACACAATTTTTCTTAATATGCAAGTTTCTGGAAATTACTATTCTAGTTACAAGGGGTTTTATGCTATGACAGTATACAGGTCTAAATGTCATATATTTGTGCCTGCCACTTGAATTATTACTATGACTTTACTGAAAGTTCAACAATTTTTGACATTTCTAATGGATTTTATAATATGCGAGGCACCTTTTCCTCGCTTACTTTTTTTAGTCACATCCATAGTAAATGGTAGTTTATTCTCCTAATTCTTCTTGTTACATACAGCTTATTTATGGAACCAGCACTGTCAGTACAAAGTTATGGCATTACCCAAAACTTTCTTATATAGGCTAACAAAATATTTCAGGTATTATTTATTGATAACATTAAGCATTATGATTTCTTTTAACAGAATAGCTTGTGAATGTCCTCATTAAATTAAGTTGAATTAGTATCAGACACTTTTTTATGTTATTATTTTATAGTATTTTGCACAGCCCCTAGAAATCATACAAGAAATATAGAACATACTGCACACTGTTTTCCACTGTATTACTAATACTAAACTATGAATAATTATAAAAATATTGTTCTCATAACATTAGCTCATTCATACCTGCAGAATTTTCTATTGGCAAATGCATTAGTAATGAAATTATTATCTATTTTGAAAAGCAATAAAAAATAAAGTACAGCAAACTTTATGCAACATAAGCCTCATTTCTGTTTTCTACGCACCTCACTTGTTCATGACTCATCAGCTGTGTTTCAAACATGCATCACTATTGCAAGAGCAGGGAAATTCAGTCCAGCAAAGGAACAGTGCAACAACTGTGCTCCACAAGTACAAAACAGGCTACAACAATCCATTTTGGGATGTGAATGAATATTTCTGGTACTTTCTAAAGCATACCCAAACTCCATTATTCTGAATGCAAGTACAATATGCAAATTATTTTCTTAATCCTCTTTTTTTCCTCTATGAAATGAAGAAAATGTCTAGGTAAGTATTTGTGTAATCATGCTGAACTCTCTGGTATTCCAATCTCAACCCCAAATTCAGTTTCTCTAAGGAGTTTTCAGTAAGTACTGCAATTTTTTAGCTAGAATTAGATAATTTAATTTTCATGTATGAAATATTTAATTCGGTTATAACAATATGTTTAACAAATTCCTTTTGAAGGGAAATTTCTGGCACACAAAAATCCTGAAAAAAATTTAAGTATATTGTTCTGCTTATTCGTCTAATTCAATGTTTGATATTTCTATTAAAAACAGATTTTTATTTTAAGAATTTCCTTGATGTAACTTGAAATGTTCTTAAACTGAAAAGGAAGGGTGTTTTTTGCAGGTTGAATGAAGTGTTCAACAACAATGTTTACTCTTCTTCCGTAGTTTGATTAACTAACTATTTTTTGGAGAGTGTACTCCAGATGATTTATATTATTTGGAGTAAGAACTTGAACTGCTGAAAAACAAAAACATTGTTTACTTCTATGAGTTCACAATGTTTTTAATGTCTCAGGCTTAACTGGGATAGAAATATGATAAGAACTTGGATTTTCTCTTCAGTGCACTTATAAATGTCAGCAAGTACAAACTGTCTTCAAATGCTTGCACAATCTTCTATAAGTGACTACATGTAAAAGAGACTTAGTGACTGCCACTGAGTGATAGTGACTGCCAGGTGCTGTAGTAGAAAGTCAAATTATACAAATTATACAAAAGGCTTGCTAATGATCTTCCCACTATTTTTTCATCCATTGGGGGAAGTATATGATCTATGTAACATTTATTCCTAGAGAAGAAAATAAATACCTGAATATTTCGGAGGACACGTGCATTCATAAGAATCTCCAGAAGGTTCTGATTTCTCAGTGCAGGAGGCATTGTTATGGCAAGGTTTGGTAGAGCATATATCAAACTTCTGGCAGAATGTTCCAGAATACTGTGAGAAACAGTGGCAATTATATGCTTTTTCCCAAACATGGCTTAGACATTTTCCATGCCCAGAGCATAATGGTGCATTAGGAGACTGTTGGCAAAACTGCTGCTTCACAGTTACATTCAGACGAAGGCCCATGTTGCACAATAGGGGTCCTCTTCTAAGAAGTTCTGCAAAATAATGCGTTCCAACACCTAGCCAGTTAGGGTCAACTTGATGCAATCCTCTTATCTGGCAAACAAAAATCAGCTGTTCTTGGAGAAAACCAGCTTTAGGGCATTTAATAAATTCTTCCTTGGAGACATTTACCAAATTCATTCCATAAGACTGAAAGGATGGCTCAGAAGAGATGAAGAGACTATCACCTAATTGAAGTTGTAAAGGGCATATCTGAGGGACACTAAGGTTTTGTTCTTCTGAGATTCCCCCTGTAACACTTTTATTCATATTCCAGCATTCAGTGTAAAAGTCTGAGCAGACATTTCCCCTTGGTGTCCATTTGATTATGGTAGGTTTTGGTTCCACTCGCCATTCAGCAGTCATTTGCCTCTCACATATTACCTTCCCATTTACAACACAGAGTTGAAGTAAGTAAACTAGCATGTGAACTACTGATTTTGTAGTCATCTTTTCACCTGGCAAATGGAAGTTGTCTTTCATATCTGCTTAATTACTGAGAGTAGCTTCAGAACACTTATTCCTTAAGATTTGTTTGTTTTTTCCATGGCAACCTAGGAATTCAAACACAGGAAAATATATCTGTTTTCACACCAAATACATTTGAATATTAATACCTCATTACAAAACCAGAAAATATAGAACAAAGCAAGGGCAACATTTAATTACTTTTACGGGAAACTAGAATAAGTCCAACTAACTCATCAAAACTACAACACTGTAACAAAAGTCAGGGTTTTTTTTATTTTTATTACAGCCAAACATTTGATTTTTATTTAGTACATTTCATTGTACTAGTGTGCAGAAGGGAGTTTTAAAACCTACTTTCCATATTCCCTCCCTCTCTTCACAAAAACTAATGTTAAACAAGTTAAGACATTCGTGTGAAAACTAGGAATTAAACCAGAGCATCTAAGTTCTAGTCATGAGCTTTAAACATAAATATTTTCCTAATAATGATTTATCAGTTTATTATAAGTGAATATTCTGAAGAGGTAGTTCTAAGAATTTTGGGTTTATAAAGAAAACATGCAAGCAATTCTCAACCATTACCTGTTCCTATACACTCAGCAAAACACATAACTAAATCACAAGTTATTCCGAGTTGAAAGGAACTCCAATCCTTAATTTTCAAACTATGTATTTGAAGACCAAAGGTCCTTGATTATATGCTTGAAGTTTTTACATATCACTTGAGGTTTTTTGTGCACAAAGGTCATTGCTGAGCATATGAACCTATCCCAGTGATCTTTATGCAGCAGAGTGACCAGCATTGCTTAAACCTTTGAACATAGCAGAAAAGTATGGACCATGACTAACTAGTAGTAATAATAGGAGACTTGAGGTTTAGCATATTAAAACCAGAAGGGCTAGAAACTAAGTTTTGGTCTTTCTCCCAGAATAATTCTTGTGTTAATTTAATCTCTGAATCCCAGTTCTGCCTTCAAAGAATTTCAGTACTCTAAGCACATAGCTCTAGAGCCAGGCAAATATGCTAATTTAAAATTTTCTATCTTTGTACCTGAATTTCCAGTCCTGGGAGTTAACTTGCCATACAAAGAAAGAAAGGGCACAAATCTGCAAGAAAACTACTAGCTTTGTTGCTGAATACTCGTTGCCTTTCTATTTTGAGACCATTTTATTATCTTCAGGATCTCATGATGTTTAATGATACAATTAGATAATGGCTTATGATATTTTGGATCATTTAGCTTTTTTTTCTTTCAATATAGCGGTCTTGAACTATTATATTCATTATAGCTGCTATTACATCTGTCACTATTATCAGGTAGAAAATCTATTCTCTATATTACTGTATATTTAGAAATCCTGCATTCAGCAGTCCATCTTTTCATACCTATTTCATTAGATTTAATCAGCTGGTACTAAAATAGACCTTTATAAAGGTTATTTTTCTTTTTAGCTACTTCAAAAAGAAAGCTACTGAATGAAAAAGAGTTCTTCACCACTTAGAGTTTGCCCTTTTTTCATGTAACTATATTGTTCTAGTATCATTTTTATTGGTAATGAAAATGTGCTTCCTCTCAATACTTGTATCAGGTAAATCTGAACTTAAGATACATTATTGGTAGCATTTTAACAATTGATACTCTTTACAAAAATCATTATTAGTCTTCACGTCCAAAACATTATTATGGCATCATTACAATTAATAGTATTAAATAGACAAAAACAAATTGTAAAAGCAATGGGATAAAAACTAAGAGAATATTGAAAAGAAATAGCAAGAGAGTTTTTATTTAGTATTAAAATAATGAAGGGAAAAAATATTGAGTGAAAACTATACAAACAAAAAAGCTATGCATGAAATACAGTTACAACATAAACATATAGAGTTGTATCTCCTAATTACTGAGGAACGGGTCTCCCAAGGCTCTCCCGATCCGTCTAATTCGCAGACACGCACAGGTCATTAATATCCATACAGGCCACGCCCATCACTCCAGCCGCTGCCACTCCAGAGCGCTGGGGAGCATTTTCCGCTCCTCCCCACGGGCTCTCACAGCACAGGGGAGCAAAGGGAATCATTTCTGAGCCCTCTCTGCCTGGGGATACACCCCAGAGAATCCCTGGGCTTCTCTCCATCCACGCTACTGCTTTTACAGCTGCCGCCAGGCTGCTGCCAATGCACGCGTTTGCACTGCCTCCGCAGTGGGGAAGCTCAGGGGCCATGGTGGGGAAGGGGTGTCTCTGGGCTCTGGTCAGCACTTTTGGAGTCTGGGAAATTTTAACTTTGCAACACTGCGACTTCTGGGACCCCTTATGGTGGGGGGTGGCGTCAGTGTTGGAGTGTCTTTCCCTTTATGTATGACATATACATGGGGGAACAGAAGCCTCTTCCTTGTGCAGCAGCTCCGATGGTGGTGTGGCCCGGCTCTGCAGGGAGGGTGCACAGTGCCTCTCACTCACTATAGTGTTTATTGTAGTCCCACAGGTCTATAAACAGAACCTTCGCAGCATTCATAAGGGAGGGTAAGACTTCTGCAGTAAGGACCAGGCACACAGACACACAGGTGTCAATTCCTTCAATGTTAGTTTTCTTGATAGCACCCTTTGTGGGCATGAACCTCCAAGTGAGCCCATGCTCCCACAGAGGGGTGGTCAAGGGTCTGCACGGGGTCTTTCCCAACCCTGTGCTCTGGGCAGCAGTAAAGCTACAGCATTGCTAGTCCCCCTTTCCCTCCACTTCCCAGGTTGGGGTGCACAGTGATGTGAAAATTGAAACTAAATAGAACCTAAAGACTATGCCAGCAGGTTGTAAACTGCAATGAGGTCTCCCTTCAGTCTCCTTCAGGCTGGACAGACCTGGTGACCTCAGCTACTCCTCATATGGCTTTCTTTCAGGGGAAGAACATCTTTGTTGTTCTCCTTCTGATAACCTCTAAGAGTTTACTATCTTTCCTATATTATGGCACCCAAAAGTGCACACAATATTCAAGCTGAGGCGAGACAATCACTTCCCTTGACCAGCTGATGAAGTTGTGCCTGATGTTCTCCAGGACATGTTTGCCCCTCCTGACTGCCAGGGCACTGCTGACTGATATTCAACTTGCCCTTGACCAGGACCCCCATATCCCTTTGTGCAGTGTTGCTCTCCAGCATCTCATTCCTCAGTCTTCATGATTACTCAGAGTAGCTGTACCCCAGCTGCAGAATCCAGAACATTTCCTTTAAGAACTTCATAAGGTTGATGATCACAGAATCACAGAATAACATAAGTGATAAGGTTGGAAATGACCATAGAGATCATCTAGTCCAACCTATTACCTAACTTATCCTATTTCCAAACTATTACCTACCACACCATCCCATTATCTAGATCACGTCACTAAGTACATCATCCAATCTTTTCTTAAACACCTCCAGGGACAGCAATTCCACCACCTCCTTGGGCAGGCCATTCCATTGGTTGCACAGTCCTCTAAACTGTCACTTTATTTTCATATCTTTGAGGTTTTTGATTTCCTATAATGGCTATTCCATAAGAAAATTTACAGTAAACTTCTCACTAAGGTCAAGAATATATTTCTAAAGCTAACTAAAAATCATCCCCGCTCAGCATACTTTAGTTCACATGCACAATGCAGCAATCTCAAAACAAGTGAATACTCAGGTGAAATAAACCTGAAAGAAACACTTCATATGTAATTGTAGAAAATAATTTTCTGCAAGAATTGTTATGAGGAGTTAGAGCTCATTTCTCTTAGAAGTCTTTCCTACTTGGAAGAGGCATTTTTTGAGAGCCAGTGTGGATGTTTCTCCTTCCCCTGTCTTGCAGAGGAGTTAACTCCCTGAAAAGATAACTTCTCACAAAAAATCTTGGAGACTCTTGGAGGGGGGACTAAGCAAGGCATTAAGAAGGCCCAGAGAGGGAAAAACCATTGCATTTTTTCAAGCCTGGTGTACATGGTGTTGTGTTTAGTGTTCTTGCCTTTAGAAAATAAATTTTCATAAATCCTTTTACTGCCTACATTTTGAGGGTGTCTGCATTATCTTTCTTTACATCAGGAATGTACCTAGTGTATTCCATTGACTAATGGATCATTGAGCCATATGTCTAAGGCTAGTCTCTCTAGTAAAATCCCCAAAAGAAGTATAGCATGAGTATCAAGTAGCAATTTCAAGTAGCTTCACTGCATACTTTAAAAATCATCTCTTATCTCTCCACACTGCTTGAAAATATAGGCAACTCTAGGAAGTAAACATGAATTAAAACAGAACTGATTTCCTAACATATTCAAGGAGTTAAGCTCTATTGTCTTCAAGATATTTGATCGCTAATTAGAGAAAGGAATTAAGAACAGTCTACCTTTAAACTAGCATAAATCTTGAAAAGAAAATTCATTTTTGCCAACTCCAGATAATTTAGGTTCATTGAATTGGCTTCAATACTGTGTTAGAGAAAGTATGAGATTGATTTATTCATTCTTAAGGAGCTACATTAGTCAAAGATTGCTTGACTGTTATAGCCCATTATGACTTTAGTTCAGAATAGAAAGAAAAAAATATAATTGGACACTGTGAGATCCTGGATTTGAATATCACTTCATTAATCATTTGGGTCATAACAAACTAGCTGGTGTGTGTGTGTGTGTGTGTGTGTGTGTGTACACATGGGAAAAGGGCCAGGCTTGTGGGTGCAAAACACATGGGCAGACATGCTACTTCTCTGACAAGTCTTGTCAACAAAGCATGCCAAAATGGCCAAGTCCATGAGGAAGCATGTGGACCAGAACACATGTGGCTGCCTGTCAGTCAATGAAAGCTTGTCTGTTAGCTCATCCACACCACAGCCATGGAACTCTTGATGTGCTGCAACATCTGCCACTCTGGGTGGGAGGGCACTGAGTAGTCAGTGGCCCAGATGTCCTGCCTAGGGGGAGTAGTCACTTGTCATGGGTTAATACACATGTACCTGGTTTTCCTTGTTTTCCTTTTTCCTTTTGCTGTGGCAGCTCAGGACCTGTCCACCTGTCCACCCCGCCTGCTGTGCGCATGCTGAGGTACGAGGCAGGGAGTGCTGGCCCCACTTGGTGTGGGGGCTGGCATGACTGGAAAAAAAATCCTTCAGTGAAAGAAAAACAGCAGCCTGTGCTCAAAGACAGCAAACCGGATTACCTCTTCCAGGCCAGTGTCAGACACCAGGGACAGGGCAGCGCTCCCGGGGGGCGCAGAGGGAGCGTGAGTGCTACCCTGTGCATGAGGGAGATGGGAGCTGCAGGACCACCCTTCCTTTCACTGCCCCAGCAATAAAGGGCACTGCAGGGGCTGCTGGGGTGGGGAGAAGGTGCCTCCTGCTGCTACTCTCATGTACAGACACACAATTTGAGGGATTAGTCCATATACATATATGTAACCTCTAACTCAGAACATTACAGACACTTCTAGAAGTTAGAGAATCATAGAATGGGTTTGATTGGAAGGTACCTTAAAGATCTTCTAGTTTCAACCCCTCCCGCTGTGGGCAAGGACACCTCCCACTAGAGCAGATTACTCAAAGACTTGTTCAATCTGGCCTTGAACACTGCCAGGGTTCGGAGGTTCACAACTTCTCTGGTCAACCTGTTCCAATGTATCAACACCCTGACAGTAAAGCATGTCTTCCTAACATTTAATCTAAACATACTCTCTTTCAGTTTGAACCTATTTATTACTCAACCTAACGCTACAGTTCCTGAAGAAGAATCCTTCTGCATCTTCCTTATAGGCCCTCTTCACATACTGGAATNACCAATACACAGCAAGGCAGTGCCAAAAAAGTGGGGGGGGGGAGCAGGGGGGCCGTGTGAGGGTGCAGGGCAAATTTGCATATTAATGAGCTGCCAATCAATGTGAAAGGCGGGCTACACGGAACCCGATTACGACTGTAGGTCCGCAATATAGCAGACCCGACTAATGAGATCTTCACACAAGTTTGTCTTTCTCTAGGTTGAACAGCCTCAACTTTCTCAGCCCGTCTTCTTAGGGGAGGTGTTCTAGTCTCCTTATAATGTCTTACTGTAAAAACCCAGAAGATAAGAGGCTACTGAGTGTCTCAAACATCAACAGCCAAATATCTGTGGCGGACAATCAAGGACTGATGGTAATAACATGCTGTGAGAAAGAACAGGATGTGGCTGAAAAAGGGGGCCATATGGAGGTAAGGCAGTACTTTTCTGGGACAAATGTCTTTATGGACTCCTAGAGAGGAGCACAACACAGCACACACCATGAACTGTGGGTTTAGAAACAGACTGTTGACCCAAAACAGACCTAGCAAGAGGGGATCAAGATCACCAATGACCATCTAAGCCCTCTGACCCATTTCCAGAATGGTCTAGAAGAACAAACTGTACATAATAATGAATGTGAATAGAAATCAATATACAGCCCCTGGTACAGGGAAAACTTCTGAATAAAAAGGCATACCCATGAAGCCCAGGCAGTGTATCTATGTAAGATACAATAGACCTGGCTGTAGTAATAATCAAGTAAAACTTTATGTTATCAGCTTTGGAAGCAAGAAAAAGACATTGATTTTCAATACTGTTAAACTGTTAGGTTGGTTCTTGGAATAGTTGTGGTTATTAGCAAGCTGCAGTTTAAAAGTCAGTTCTCTAGGGCAATTTGTGAGATACCAGGCCAAGAGTCATTCCCAATGGGCAGTCAGAGTGTAAACACATTTTCTGAAAGCTAAGAAAATGTGATATGTTGGATAGGCCAGCCAATCCCATTAAGCCTTGAGACTAGAGAAGAGCCTCAAGAAGTATTGATTCGTAAGAAAAATGTCTCCAGGCCTTTAGTGCAGGATGTGATTATATTCTTTCATGGTGTTGGGAAGCACAAGACAAAAGACAATACTTATGTCTGTCAGAAAAACTAATTGCCCAGAATATGGAACCCACAATATATGTCCAGAATACATGGGTTCTCTTTTGTTAGTATTTTCAAATATATATAATAGCAAAATAACTGGACCTGTGAATGGTGACAATAAATTAATTTGTGTGACTCACAATATTAAATGGTCTGCATGGTAGTTATCAGTTCAGTAGTGCTGCATTTTACTTAATCATGTACATTAAGAATTCAAATTCAAGAAATAAATTTTTCTTGTATATATTTCATAGCTGGCAAACATGCACTATCAGCACATGAAATATGCAATCACAGAAAAATATTTTGGTTCACATAGAGATAAAATTTAATTCCTAACACAATGTGTAAACAGAATCATAGATCATTTAGCTTGGAACAGACCTTTAAAATCATCAAATCCATCCACAAACCTAATAGTGTCAAGTCCAACACTAAGCGCACACACACAGGGAACACATATTCACTATAAATACAGTAAATCCTCAGTACTTCATGGTCCTTATCTTGTGGGTTCACTTCACTGCGGGATTTTTTTCAATGAAGACGGCCCCATGTTTCGCAGTATATTTGCAACTGTGCATGAGCAGATTGACATGCAAAGACAGGCAGTCATGAATAAACAAATGAGCCTGCCCATCGCACTGCCCACCTCAGCCCCTGAGCACTTCAGTGGTATGTTGCCCCCC
>WEKX01022738.1:13217-25329 GCA_013390025.1 Pitta sordida | reverse complement strand
GGCCATTGTGATTTGTGGGGCCACACAGAACTAAAGGTTCCTTCTGCTGTGCTGTCCCGGACACTGACAGGGGTCGTTTAGACTGGATGTTAGGAAGCGTTTTTTCACAGAGGGAGTGATCTCTCATTGGGGTGGTCTGCTCCGGGGGGTGGTGGAGTGGCCATCCCTGGAGGTGTTTAGGAGATGACTGGATGAGGAGCTCAGTGACATGGTCTAGTTGGGGGGAGGCTATTTGGGAGTTGGACTAGATGATCCTCTGGGTCCCTTCCAACTCGGAGGAACCTGTGAACCTGTGAACCTGTGAACCTGTGAACTATAGTACCCTCCCAATTAATTTCTTAAACAGTCCAAATGCTGCCTTCCGGAAGTCCAGCATGGAGGTTTGGTTCATGTCCTTTCTTGTCACACTGCCAATTGAAAACTCTATGATCTCATGGTCACTAAATCCCAGGTTTCCTCCAACCACAATATCACTAACAAACCCTTCCTTATTTGTAAACAATAGGCCAAGCGCACAGTCGCAGGTTGTTGGCAATAGAACAGCCAGGTCTACATATAGAACTGTCATTCAAATTTAGTCCCATATTTGGCTTTCATAGACTCTTAGAATGGTTTCAGCGAACATCTGGAGATTGTCATGTCCTAAACACCTACTCACACAGAGCAGGTTGCTCAGGACTTCTGTCACGAGTTCTGTGTTTAGTCCTGGGCTTCACAGTGCAAGAAAGTTATGGAAATACTGTACTGTGCCCAAAGAACGGGCACTAGGATGCTTAAGAATCTCAAGTATCTTTCAGGTGAAGATAAGCTGAGAATTGGGGCTCTTTAACCTGGCAGAAGAATGCTCATGGGGAGTCTTATCTATGTGTAGATTGGAGAAAATGACGAAGTGGAAGAACGACCCTTCTCAGCAGTCCCCACTGACAGAACTAGATGAATTAGGCACAAATTGAAACACATTAAAACAAGCCTCACTGACACTGGTAGTATTACATGAGCTTACATTGGGGAAAATAATTTCTACATATGGTATTCTTTATATAATTATCTACTATTACAGATGTAAGTTTTCTAAAGATGAGACTTCTTTTCGTTTTGGGGTTTTGTCAGGGTTTTTGTATCATGGGAGCTGCAGCGATCACTTCTGTGAAAAGCTACTAGACACTTTCTCCGTGTCAAAGAGAGCCAATGTCATGCAGCTCCAAGACAGTCCTTCTTCTGGCCACCGCCAAGCTCATCAGCAATAGCGGTAGTGCCTCCTCCAGTCAAGAAGCAAGAAAAATGTTCCTGTGCAACATCATCTGGAGAAGAGAGGAGTGAGAACGTGTGAGATAAAGAACTCTGCAAACACCAAGGTCAGTGAAGGATGGGAGAAGGTGCCCCAGGCAACAAGGCAGAAATACCCCTGCAACCTATGGTGAAGAATATGGTGAGGTAGGCAGTTCCCCTGCACCCATGCTGGACAAGTGCATGAAGGATTATTTCCTCTGGATGGGACCCCATACTGGAGCAAGGGAAGAGTGTGAAGAGGAAGAAGTGTCAGAGTAAACTTGGGATTAACTGACTAGAACCTCATTTCCCATACCCCTATATTGCTCAGGAGCAGCAGGTAGAAAAATATTGTATTTCTCTCCCCCTTCCAACTGACAAAGGAGAGCGATAAAGTAGCTGGATGAGAAACCTGTATCTAGCCAGAGGCAATGTATCTCAGTCAATGAGGTCTCTGAAAGAGTTACAGAACGAAGGAAGAAAGAGGGTGTTCAACTGTATGGTTATGATATTTCTGAATTCATACTCTGTTTTCACTGAGAATTGTTGCTTGAAAACAATCCATTTTTTACCCCATTTAGGACGATGAGTAAGAGGAGATTTGTTTCTCAAAATGATCCTCTGGATTTCTGTGTATTTTTTAAAATCTGTTTCTTCAAATATTTAGAACAATACCTCAAATTGGAAAGGACTCAAAAAGATTGTCAAGTCCAACACCCTGCTCCTCACAGGACTACTTAAAAAAACTAAAAACCCATATGAATAAGAACATTATCCATCTGCTGATTGAAATTTGACAGACTTGGTCATAACCACTTCCCTAGGAAGCCTTGTTTCCACTTTCATAATACTTTTGTTGAGATTGGAAGATAATGAACGTTATGGCTAGGATTACAGCATTTAAAATATTCAAAAGCAGTGCACACAAACCTTGAACTATCTTCACTCACACTACGAGTGAGTGGGTTCACTCACTCATTTGAATATAATTTTTCTCTGAAAAATTGAGTCCTTATGAGTCCACCGCATCTAATGTTGCTACAAACTATTACAGTTAACATTTAGGCAAGACAAGGCAAGGTTCTGAGAATATGACTCAGAAGTTGGGGGAATTTATTATGATATTTAATAAAGCTCATGTGTCTGTCCAACGTTTTCGTTCAGCTTTCAGGCCACAAACAAGGAAAGTTCAATTTTTCAAATGTAATTGCTGAAGTCCATATAGAAAGTTAAGAGAATGCAGGATTCTAAATATTTGCCCAGAAAAGTTCTTATTAAACCTTTATACACATAGTTAATAAATAGCTATAATTATTAGCTAAAAATTAGCTATAAATAGCTAATATAAGTTAGATAGAAATTTTCAAGTTTCTGTTATCAAATTTTAAACAAACACATAGGACGGTCATGGATATAAGCAAGATTCTTAACAACCTCAAGAAAAAAATAATACGGTCAACCTCCAGAACTCATGGGGAGTCGAGTCTGTGCAGATCCCGTGAGTCATGGAATCTGTGAAGACAGTGGATCCATGAATATTCAATTAGGCCACACCCGTAGCCATGCTCCCTCCACTAATAAGGTCTGGAGGGCTGTCCTGCGAGCGTGGCTTTCTCTGTAGCTCCTCATTAAAGTGGACAAAATGCCATTTGCTGTGGAATCGTGGCTTCCAGAAGGGACATGTGTTTCCAAGTACAGAAACCTCACAGCAGCTGGCACACCTGGAAGCCTTGAAGCCAGTGCCTGCCACCCCTGCAGATCCAAGCGAGTGTGTAGCTTCTTGCCACTGTCCTTCCCCTGCTGTGTCTGTGCCGGGTTTTATTGGGGTTTCTGATTCCTGGTGTATGTCTCTTGTGTTCAAACATGGTGGAGGCATGGTGCTGCTCCAGGGCAGCCAACGCAGCACCGGAGAACAGAGGCACCCTGCATCAGGAGTGCCTGCAGCCCTGTTCCTCCCCTGCACCTGATGCCTGTTGTTTCTTCTCTTCCCTCTCCTACCCTTCCTCCATACCTCCTCCCCCCCACACATATTAAAAAGAGACCCCCCCCAGCATGTCTCATATTGTCTGTTTCTGTGTTTCTGACAGGGCAATAAACATCTACAAAAAAACACAGTACATGTACATACTCTGTGCTGCCCAGAAGGAACTTTTCATTTTGGGCAGTGAGGGGGGGTTCTGCTGCCAGCACTAGGGCTTATACCCTGATGTCAGGAGCCTGTGATGTTGGAATTGGGACACACTGGGCTCTGTCCCCAATGTTGCGGCGGTGCAGGCAGAGCTGAGGTGTGGTGCTGATTCAGTGGCTCTGCTCCTGCCTGCTTGGGGATTAAACCTCCAGGCCACCACCACCCTGGGGTTGTCACTGGTGGTGGCAACCATCCCCAGCCATCTCCCGCTTTGCAGCAGCATCACGCCGCCATGCCCAGAAGTGCTGGTACGGCCCTGGTGCGTCTGTGCCAGCCACATGGCAGCACTCCTGGCAGCACGGAGATGGTAGTAGTTCCCCTTCTCCCTAAGTGGTGAAAATGAAGGATGTACGGCAAGCCTGGTGGGCTGTGATGGCGGGTGGAACGAATTATGTGTTCATAAGATCATTATGTATTCACAAGATGTTGGAGCTGCACACGCAAGGTTGCACAACTCACAGAAAAATCAATCGCAATACTAGGATCTGCAAAGATATGGATTGCGAATAAGCAGAGGATCATTGTAGTATTTTAACGTTTTATAATTTTTTAGTGTTTATGTAATATATATAGTAAGTTTTTTCATAATATTTTTACTTATACACTGCACATTGGTGGTGATTATTATTGGAGAGGGTAGACCTTAGAGCATTCTATAACATCCTCATGTGGGGAAACAGTGAGACAGATCTGTCTGGTGACTAGTGAGAGGACCCAAGGCAATGGCATGAAGCTTTGCCAGGGCACATTTAGGCTAGATATTAGGAAATAATTTTTCACCCAGAGAGTGGGTAGCCACTGGAACAGACTCCCTACGGAAGTGGTCACAGAATCATGAAATGGGTCATATTGGAAGGGAATACAGTGGGTTATCTCTTCCAACCTCTCTTCTCAAACAGAATTATCCTAGGGTTACAGCCGCAAACACGCCAGTGTTCAAGAAATATTTGGACAATGCTCTCAACCACACAGTGTGGCGCCACCTACCTCACATGGGGAGGTGGGGATTTGCTGCAGGTAAAAAGTTGTTGTAGGATCTCAGCCACAGCTGGAAACTATGCCTGCCTCTCCAAGACAGTAGCAAAGCTGGGAGCTGCCAACTTGCCATGTCATGCTGAGATCAAAGCAGCCCAGGAGTCCATGGAACTTCTGCCTGTGCTGGAGCCTCTGCCACCACTGCACAATCCAGTCAATCCAAGAGGGTCAACATACCGTGCTGGGAGTAAGATGTGTCGGGGAACAAAGAGACTCCAAACTGGTACCATTGCTGCAGTTAAGACCTGAACCTAACTAGGTGGGGTAGAAAGGCCAGATTTTGTAAGGTAGCTCCTTGTGAGCAGTTCAGTTCTTCTGGGGTTTTTTTCTTTTGCCCTTGTTCTCCTGTTGCTTTCTTTTGTTTAATTGGGCCAATCAGAGTGGTTGGTGGGGAGAATGCTTCACCATTCTCTTTCCCTTTTGTTCTCAGGGGACTATGTGACACGATGAAGTCCTTTTTTGTGGGTAAGCCTTTTCCTTTATATCTCTTTGGTGCTGGTATTTTCTCTTGTTAGTAAACTGTTATTTTGTCTCTTATAACCTCCTCACACTTTTTTTTTGTCTCTTTGTATTAGAGGGGAGAAGAAGGTGAGGGAGTTCATTTAATTGGCATCCCTATGTCAATATTTCTCTTTAAACCAAGATAATGGTATATTAAAGTTTTTCCCATATTTTGCTAAGTGAATTTTATATGAAATTTTACACCTTCCATATGTGGGCTATATAAAAGAACTTGTAGAGAATGTATTGCATTCTGACAGTGCCTTACCTAAAGAACTACTCAACCATATTGTTAATTATGATTTAAATAGACTTTCCATTTTTCTGTCTTATAAAAAGCATGCTAGGAATGTTGTAGTGCGTTCATACTTTCTACTGCTTTGGGTGGCTTGTCACATTCGCACACATGGTACATTCTGTACTTCCCTGTCTGCCTTGTGGTACCTTCTAGCAAACCCCTCCCTATACCCCACCCCCTAAGATTCCCATTGGTTGTAGTTACCTTCCCACTGCCCACCCCCTTTTTCCCGGGGACTGAAAATGAGTCAAGACGTGTTTTGAGTCTCTTTCACTTTCAGCTTCAAGGAAGGGCATTCCAGAATAAACTGGGATCGTATCTCTGAAGGAGCAAGAATGCCTTTTGTCTTTCACTTTTGTCTATTGTCGGGTTTCTCTCCCGGGGCTGTAGCTAGCCAAACACTTGGCCTCCAGGAAGCAGAAACTCGTCATAGGAATTTCACAGAAATGCTTAAAAATAAATGAAGATTTTAGTTTTAGCCGGCAAAACACATATAATATAAGTATCATGCCTTTTTTAAGCCTTACTTTTTTCCTCTTTTTTTATATCTTCTCTGTGTCATTACATATGTTAATCACTACTCATTAATTGTGAGGTATATCATCCCTATAGCTGATCCTATTACAAGGTGCTAGCACATTGTCTTGCACAAGTGTAGTAGAAGAAAAATACCTTCTGCCATGTCTTCTCAAACAGTCTGCAAATTAAAAAGTGTTACAGAAAAAAGATATAGCAGGGTCAGAAATGTACTGACTTTTCTAGAAAGTCATTAGAACTGCATTTATCTGCAGAACTACAGTGTCTTCCTCCTTCTCCTCCCCATTCCCCCTCTCCCCCACCCTCAGTATTATTTGTTTATGTTTTTTTCATTTGGTACCTCTTGTTCTCCAAATATTTTTGTATTCACACCATATAATGGTTGAAAGCCTACCTTTTAGAGAATGGGATTTTTTTGAGTTATACATTTGTTATTAATCTGTTCCTAGGCCTTGCTTTTCAACTTATTTGCATTTTTCAACTTTGTGGATGTATTATGACATTACAAAAGGATACATATAAAACTCTTGAAGTCTTGACTTCCAAAGCCATGAAAACAAGACCTGACTGAATTGAGGCTGAAACTCTGGCTTGACATTGGCCTCTTAATATAAATCCAATCACATAAGTAATCCTCTTAAATAGTTTCGTTTTCCATGATCATACTTGTAGTTCAAATAAAAATTATTTTAATCCTTTAAGCAGTAGAAATATATTAAATTTAATTCTTTCAAACTTATTCTGAAATTATGCAGATAGTCAGAGGATAAGAGAAGCAAAAGAAACAGCTGAACACATACTACAGAGCCACCTCAATTTTCTTGTTATATGCTTGCTTGCTGTACAGAATATTTAGAGCCAGAAACAATGCTCTCTAGAATTAAATGCAAATAAATATAGAAAACAGTTCAGTAACTTACATAAGTCATGGTAGTAACTTACATTCCCCTGATTTATAAGCAGGATTGATTAAATAAGAATATTTTTTATTATTTTAAGAAGTTTGTGGGAGAATTTTCTTCAATAAATTTTAATAACATGTTCATATTTTGTGTTAGAAAAGGGAAAACTTCTGAAAAAGTATAAAAAAATTAAAATACACAATTTCATATAATTTTCTTTTTTTCAAATAGTTTTTTTCGTTTCTTTACCTCACTTCTTCTCCCTTTAAAAGAGGAGAACATAGAAAAATGTATAAAAAATAGGGGTTTTTAAATGCTCATCTATTAATGAAATTAAACAATTCCATTTTGGTTAATTTCAAAGCATTAAATACTTCTGAATTAATTATGAAGTATTTCTACATTTTTCTTTGCATCATTTAATGTATTTATAAAAATTTTTTGTTGGGTATTTAATTTTTTTTATTTTTATATAACAAAATGTCCTGTTTGTTTTTTGCTTTCTGAATATTTGAGTATAGAAACAATTCATATGGCTTCCTTTTAGCTAGAGGTTATTATAGTTTGCGGTAGCAAATACACTTTCTCTATGCTGATTCGGAAGTAAATGAGCTATCCTTACTTTTAACATGCTGTAAGTTTATTTNACCCCGCGGGGCAGGGGTGTTCAGCTGTGACAGCGGAGTGAGCATAGCCACTGCGCCAAGCCCACTCCCACTTTCCTACCCTTCCTCCCCGTACNAAAAAAAAAAAAATCCTGCACACCCAACAAAAACCGCCAACAAAACAGTCCTATAGAATTGTTCAATTTACTAGTTTAAAAGAGTCTGAATCTCCTAAATCTCCTGTATTATAAATATTTTGGTGACTTCTGAAGTAATGTATTCTCCCTTGACCTGTTGTCTTTTTCTGCCTTCCTCCACTTCAACACTAAACATGTACTTGAGAAAAGTCTTGTAAAGGACTATAACATTTTTTTGAAATATTTTTTACAAGTCATACTATTCTTTCTGTTCAGTTCTGTGTTGTTTTTTTCTTTTAAGTACAGTTATAGCTCCTCCATCGCGAGGAAAGGGACAAGCCAATGCTGTCGTGAAAGCCTAACCTCGCAAAGAACTGCAGGTCATTAATATGCATGCAGGCCACGCCCATTGCTCCACCCCCCGGAACTCCGCAGGGCTTTTTGCTTCTCCCCTCGGACTCTCTGAGCATGGGAAAGAAAAGGGAATCATTTCTGAGCCCCCTCTGACTCAGGAGACCCCCTCTCCCAACCCTGAGAATCCGCGGGTCCGCCGTGACCAACCCCCGTGCCGCTGCTCCCGCCCTCTCCCCAGCCCCAGTGCATATTCCTGCCGCCCGCCGCATGTTGTCCGCCCCGTCCCACGCCGCCCGTCCCATCCCGTCCCACACCGCCCATCCCCTCCCATGCTGCCCGCCCCGCGCCGCCTGTTCTGCGCACCGCCTGTCCCAGGCACTGCCAGCAGCACCCCGCGGGGCAGGGGTGTTCAGCTGTGACAGCGGAGTGAGCATAGCCACTGCGCCAAGCCCACTCCCACTTTCCTACCCTTCCTCCCCGTACCATGGAAACAGTAACATGCGCCCACAGTGGGGTCAGTTCCCCAGCTGTGCTTAGAGTAACAGCGGACAGCGGGACATCTGGCTGTCCCCGTGGGGCCGGGCCAGCACTGCCCCACTGGGAGCTCCGGCACCGCCTCTCGGTGGAGCAGACGCACTACGCATGCGAGAGCGGCATAAATTCGCAAATGGTGGAATCAAAACTGTGATAAATTCATATCACAAATGTGCGAGGTCATGAAGGAGAAGTCACGATACAGAGAGGATTCACTGTATCATTCTAAGATGTTACATAGAGCTTCATATCTATGGAGAAAATGAGGTAAACTAGTCAGCTACTCCCCAATATGTTGCATTTGGAAATAATCTTAAACTGATACGAGTTATTTCAGGTTGAATATTTAATGCACTCAAATAACCCTATAACCATTTCATTTGAGCTTACTGAACAGATGTAATACTGTGTTGTCATACCAGAGAAAAGATTTAACTTGATTAATAACTGTATAAAATTATTTGTTGTAGTTCATATTTTGAAAATACATTTCTATATAATTTACATTTTTCCTAACATTAAAAATCAATGGATATGTTTTCTAAGTAATGTAGGGAATATTTTTCAGTGATACGAGGAGAGGAAAAAGAAGAATTTTCTGTATCTCTCAAAAAATGCATAAATTAAAAAAAAAAAGAAAAAAAAAGGAAAAATAACAGCTACAGTCATACCTCCGGATTTGTGCAATTTGGATCTTGTGAGGCTCCCGCAGAACATTAAATCCGAGAATTCAACAATGTGGCAAATTATTCCCATAATTATGGCAATTTTGCAACCCTGCAAAATCCTGAGGACCCTTACAGCTATGAGTAGGAGTGTTTTCCCTTTAACTGCAGTGGCTAGCAGAGCCAGGAGTGCTTTGTTTAAAGCTATGCATATGTACATATGCACATACGTGCGTATNCACATATGTGCGTATGCGCTGGCAAGTCCAGGCTGGCTGCCGTGGCTGGAATGAGACCCACGCCATGCCATGTGTTACAGTTTAAGGCTTTCTCACTCCTGGCAGGGAGTGGTGGGCCCTGGCCCAGGCCTCTGTCAGGTGACAGATATCCACTGCAGGGCAGTGGTCATGAGTGTGAGGTCCTGGGCATGATTGTGAGGTCCCAGGAAGGCATGGGACCCTGGCCAGGCATAGACAGACATGTCCCTGTGTAAGCCCATCTGTAGGTGGCTGTGGAAGCTTTTGAAACAGACTTTCTCAGTGGTTTAATGTTATCAAACTCTGAGTGCCTCTGGAGTGCCCGCAGTGGCCACACTGCCAGCGGTGTTGGCGAGGGGCTGTAGGGCTGTGGTGATGGGATGGACACTGGAGAAGTCAAAGGAGGGCCTTGTGTGCGCTCAGCCAGTGCCTGGTGGGGGTCAGTCCCTCAGCTAGGCTTAGAGTGGCAGGGGAGGGCGTGACTTCTGCAAAGCCGCACTAGGTCTCAGTGCTCGCCCGCAGCTCTGAGCAGATTGGGGGTAGCCAGCACTGAAGGATCCCTGTGTGGGGCCTCGTGTGACCTGAGTCATGCAGTGGTGTCGTGTGTTAGAGTACATATAAGCTTTTCCTCATAGGGACCAGCCACAAAGACACACAGGAGTGGGGAAGGGACCACAGCACTGTCTCACGGCGCTGCAGGACTTATAAATGCCACATAACCTTTGCAACACTCATAAGGGAGTGATCTGTGGCTATCCTCAGTGAGCGAGAGGCACCACCTGCCTGCTTGCCCTCCAGGGCTGGGCCAGTTGCACCCCATGGGGAGTGACAGTGCCACCCTTCAGCGAAGCAAAAGCACCACACATGCATTGACGGGGAAGCTCTGTGAATCACTGAGGTAGGTCTATGGAAAAAAGATCCACGAGTCGATGAGGCCGCAAATACAACAGCTCAAATTACCGAGGTATGACCATATATACAAGTGTGCTGCTAGCTAGCCATCAGACTAAAATATTTTAAAATAATAATAATTCCTCATAAGGTAATCAGACTTAAGATCTGTTCAACTACTTGACAATAATCATTGGTACATAACAGACCTCTATATCAGAGACTGTCTTTTTAACTGAAGTAGTCGAACAAAAACTTAGTACCTATTTTAAAATTCACATTTATTTAGTAGTTGCATGGAGTAGATATTGCATAAGTACAATCACAATAGCTAGACACATTTGTTATCCTTTGAATCTCTATCCTTCTTTTACTTAAAATGAAATGCTTAGGGTTAGGGACTTGGTGTGTGTCTAGTAACTTTCTGCAGGAATTTATCAGTGAAGTCCTAGGCTTTCCTATATGTATTTGTTAAAGACAACATCAAAGGAACCCTGTGTGAATGAAACTCTTGCAAAATAAACATGGAGATTTGCAACACAAATTTTTGTATGTGGAGGAGAAAGCTGTACATTTTAATGTTGAATACAGTCGACCCACGGAACTCACTGGCCATTGGGTCTGCCTATATTCGCACGAGTTCAGAAATCTGTGAAGACAGAAAATCCATGAGTATTCAAGTAGCCCACGACCCTAGCCATGCCCCCTTCACTAATAAGGTCTGGAGGGCAGCCTTGGGACTGCAACCCCCTCTGTAGTGCCTCATTACAGCGGAGGAAATGCCTTTTGCCACTTCCCAGATGTGGGTAGCTGTGTTTCCGAGTAGAGAAACCCCACAGCAGCCATCACGCCTGGGACCCTAGAAGCTGGTGCCTGCCCCTCTTGTGCATCTGAGCGGGTGCAGAAACTCCTGCCACTGTCCTTTTCCTGCTGTGTCTGTGCTGGATTTTATTGGGGTTTCTGGTTGCTAGTGTGTGTCTCTTGTGTTCAAACACAGTGCAGGCAGCACGCCGCTCCAGAGCAGTACTCTGGGGGAGACTTGGAGGATGGGGTCGCTGCTGGGTGGGGTGGCGCCATGAGTATCCTAGCAGTCCATGGTGGCAGCAACAGCTGCACAGGCTGAGACAGTCCCTGCTGTTCAAAGTGGCTGCAGTGCACCCAACCAGCGCTCAGGAGAGGGGTGTGATGCAAGCAATGCTATGACACATGCACTGCTGCTATATTTGAGGCAGGTGCTTTGTTTAGGTTTTCTTTTTCCGAGACTGCAAGAGCTCCGAGGGAAGCTTTCAACTATCTGACAGGGGTGGTGTTGTGAGTCAGGATGCAGAGCCAGGGCAGCTGCAGAAGTTTGCTCCCGGTTCCCCACTTAGCAACGGGACTCAGCCGTGTTTGCAGATGCGAGGGCTAAAGCCGCCTCCACCACGGCTACGTCCCTGGCAATGCTGGCGGCTTTGACCCATAACAGAAGGGAGAGCAGAAGGTGAAATGATTTGGCACAGGAGGGGTGCCATGGCTGGGCAAGCTGGTAGTGCCTGGTGCCAAGTGTGGTACTGATAGCTGAGGTGGTCCCAGCAATGGAGTTTTCACAGCAAAACAGCACGAGTCAAAGCCTTCAGTACACACCTTTTAAAACTCCGCTTTAACCATGTTAGCCGTGACAGTGCATGTAATTATGCTTCCCAGGCTACTAGGGAGCAGAGCACGGCTCGTGCAGTGCCCGTTCTGCCCAACATGTGTCCTGTCCCTGCACGCTGGCTCCACTAAGGCCACCACATGTTCCCACAGCTGCATCCTGGCCCTTGTTCCTAGCACTGCCTTGGAAGCGCAGGGGCCAGGCCAGGATGCTGTGGCTCCTGTGTGCACTCTAGTCCTGCACATGTAACCTGTTACCATTCACAGTCATTCACCACCAGTCCCCTCTCTCCCACCAACAGGGGCC
>WEKX01022738.1:2001-13200 GCA_013390025.1 Pitta sordida | reverse complement strand
CCGGGGGGGGGGGGGCCCCAGGGGGGGGGGGGGGGGGGGGGGGGGGGAATGGAGCATCAGCCAGGGAGTGGCAGCAAGGGGAGACAACGGGACTGCACCCCTCCTGGGGCGAGGAGGTTTTCTGGGAGGTTTTTGGTTTATTTTCTTTCCCTCCCCCACCGCTCAGCATGGTTGGCCTTGAGGCAACGGGCTCTCCTGTAGGCCAGGAACTGTCTCCAGCCAGACCAACACTGCAGGCCCAGGGAAGTTGACAATTGCCACTTCCCCCCAGCTCATTTCCACCTGTCCCATCCCTGGCAGGCAGCAGCCGGAGTCCTCTTCCCTGCATCCCCACAGTGCTGTCCGCAGGAGCATGAGTTGGTGGCAGCTGTGTAGGGTGAAAGAACTGGTGGCTCTCTGTGATCTTCTCCTGCTGCCACTCCTCAGAGATTTGTGGGGCAGGGGCAAATGGGCAGGAGGAGCCGGCACAGCACCGGAGGACAGAGTCATCCTGCACCGGGAGTGCTCGCAGCTTTCTCCTCTTCTCTCTCCTATGCTCCCTCTGCACTTCCTCCGCCCTACAAATCCTAAAAGGGACCCCCCAGGCTTGTCCAGTATTGACTGTTTCTGAGTTTCTGAAACGGCAATAATCATCTATGTGCAAAACCCCCACAGTATACATGCATACTCTCCTGCTACCCAAAGGACCTTTTTATTCTGGGCAGCGAGGGGGGGTTCCGCTGCCAGTACTAGAGGTCAGACTCTGATGTCAGGAGCCAGTGCTGCTGGCATCTGGACACACTGGGCCATGTTGCCCATATCGTGGCGGTGCGGGCAGAGCTTGGCACAGTGCCAAGTCAGTAGCTCTGCTCCCGGCTACCTAGGAATTAAACCTCCCATCCGTTGCCACCGTGGCGTCATCATTGGTGGTGGCAACTGTCCCCTGTTTCGCAACAGCGCCACGCCACCGTGCCCGGAAGTGCTGGCATGGCCCTGCCTCCACGTGGCAGCACTCCTGGCACCATGGAGATGGTAGCAGCTCCCCTTCCCCCTAAACAGTGAGAATGAAGGATGTACAGCAAGTCTGGTGGGCGGTGATGGCAGGCGGGATTGGCCAATTATATATTTATAAGCTTATTATATATTCACGAGCTGATAGGTTCACGGTACATTCTGCACACGTGCCGAGGTCACACAACCCGTGGAAAAAGCAACCGTGACTATTCGGATCCCCTGAAATACAGACTGCGAATAAGAGGAGGATCATTGTATATAGAAAATTAATAGGAAGAAAAAATGTTCCTAAAGAAAAATATTGTTCAAGTGAAAGCATTTTCTTTAGTATGTAATATTAAGGAATATGTGTTTAGTGGTCAGCTATTCCATTTACAGATCAAGTAGTACCAGTGTGTCTGTCATCATCACAACTAGAGAAAGATTTTTGCTGTGCTTCAAAACTAGCATTCCAGCCTTTGACCGAGCAAATTTCTGAGGTAGCAAGTATAATGACAGAATCATAGAATCACAGAATGTGTTGAGTTGGAAGGGACCTACAAGAATCATTCACTCCAACCCTTAGCCCTGTAAAGGACCATCCACAAGTGTCACACCATATGACCAAGACCAGTGACCAAATGCTTCTAGTGAACTCTCTCAGGCTCGGTGCTGTAACCCCTTCCCTGGAAAGCCTGTTCTAGTGACCAACAACTCTCTGGGTGAAGAACCTTTTTCTGACGTACAAACTAAACCATTCCTGACACAACTTCAGGCTGTTCCCTTGGGTCTTATCACTGGTCACCACAAAGAAGGGATCAGCACCTTCCCCTCTTCTTCCCCTTATGACGAAGCTCTAGACTGTGCTGAAGTCTCTCCTCAGTCTCCTCCAGGCTGAACAGATGAAGTGATCTCAGCTGCTCCTCAAACATCTCTGCATCAAGGCCCTTCACCATCTTCATTGCCCATCTTGAACACTCTCTGATAACTTAATTTCTTATGTCGTGATGACCAAAACTGCACACAACTTTTGAAGTTAGGTCTCACCAATGCAGAGCAGAGTGGGAAATTCTCCTCCCTCAACTTCATGGGGATGTTTTGACTGATACCCCCAAGGACATGGTTTGCCCTCCTGGCTGTCAGGGCACTGCTGACTCATTCAACTTCTCAGAGACCAGGACCCCCAGGTCCTTCCCATGGCACTGCTTTTCACCGTCTCATTCTCCAGTCTCTACAAATATCCAGGGTTGCTCCACCCCAGGTGCAGAATCTAGCACTTTTTGTTGTAGGACTTCATATGGTTGTTGGCTTCACAGTCCTCTAATTTGTCAGAGTCTCTCAGCAGGGCCTCCCTGCCTCTGAGAGAGTCAACAGCTCCTCCCAATTTTGTACTACATATCTGCAAACTTGCTTACCATCCTCTTTTGAACCTACGTTCAAGTAATTTATGAAGATGTTGAAGTGCGTAGGGCCTGAGATCGAGTACTGCAGAACAGCACTAGTGATAAGTCATGAGTCTACTGTCACCTCATTCATTATTACCCTCTGTGCTTGATCCATGAGCCAATTGTTCACCCATCTCATGGTATGTTTATCCAACTGTGTGCTGGACATTTTGTCCGGAAGGATACTAAGATAGACAGTATGAAAATCTTTACAGAAGTTACTTTCCAATGAATATCTGAAGGAGTGCTAATAATATCACATACATAGAGGAGAGCACTGTAAAAGATGAGTTTACAGAGTTAAGTTACAGGCTTTAGGAAAATGAGATTTGATCATTCAAGCATTTCAAGTGATGATCAGGAGAAAGTTAATGAACTTGAAAAAAGGTGTTCACTCTCCTGAGACAAGTTCCTAGTGGTTGGGAGGTAATGATACCTTTTTGCAGAAGCAATTGTGATAAGGCATAGCAAAAGGAGTCAGTTAAACTTGTTAGCAAAAGTATTCCTATATATTTCTGTATTACAAATACAAAAATCTATTGCTAAAATTAAACAAACACGCAAACAATAAAACACAACAACAAATCAAGATGGAGGCTTTATACTTCCTTGTCTAAAAATAATAAAATAAAAATAATAAAAATATTAAAAAAATAAAAAGTATCTGCTAATAATGCCAAGGTTACATATGAATCCTCATATGATCCAGTATGGGTTGTTCACTGAAGAACTGGACTCAATTATCTTTGTGGGTTATTTCCAATGCATAAGATTCAGTGATTCTGTAATCCTTTCTTACCCAATCAAATAATCAGTACAGGAGGTTAATTAGTTTTGTTAATAGAACACAGAGTTCAATGTAATGTGATTTCAGGAACAGTACCAAATTCTTTAGTAATTAAGAACCATTATTAAGACTTTTGTGGCTGTTTTCATAGATTTTATCAACAATTCAAAATAAGTGTTTATCAGAATCCTATTATGCATCAAATTCTCATTTTTAAAATAAAAATAATATATTCCGGTAGCATAATGTGTGTACAACCAAGTGCATTTTCAAAACTAACAGCCCAGGTAACCCATAACATATAATACCAAAAACTTTTAGTCAGTGTAGAGTGCATCATGCACATAATACCACCAAGTGTAGTAGGTATCACTGAATGAAAAATTAAAATCCACTGAACTTGATATTCATTGGGTTTTCAAAGAATAAGAAATTCCAGAACTGTTAAAAATCCCTACTAATGGTAAGAGCCATTGTGAGACACTAAATCGGTAAAAATATTGTTTTACTGTTGGGCCGGAAACAACTTGTGTATGTATGGGGGAAGGGAGCACAGAATTCACATGATGGGGCTCACAGAGACCACATGGAACAGCTGTCAGTTAAAAGAGCAACCTGGTAGCCCACTCACATCATGGCCCTGGAGCCCTTAGTTCAGCCTCTGATGGACTACACTGCCATTCACACCTGCCTGGGAGGCACTGAGTAGTCAGCGCCGGATGTCCTGCCTAGAAGGAGTGACTACAGAGGCCAAAGCACATAAATACAGGAGCACCTAGGCTCTATCTTGCTTTTTACATGGGGATCTGTCATTGCTATGTGAAGCTGGACTTCTATAGGACTCTTTGAGAGTAACTATTTAATAATCACCTCTCTTCCTACTCTCTCTCCTTCTTTATCTTTACTCCTTTTCCTTCTCCTAATCTCTTTCTTTCTTTACTCTTTTCTTTGCTCTTCATATTTTGTATAACTTAAAACTGATGAGTTGTATTTTCCTAAATTGTGGGGATTGGCAGGTGTTGAGTGTTTTGGGGAATGCTTCCCCTCAGTTGTATGTTACCCCTTTTAAACTTTTGTCAAGATGTTTATTTTCTCACTAAATAAAAGAAATTGCTTGGGAAATGTACAGTGTTCTCTCTTTGCATGATCTCAAGGTATTAAAGAACTAAAGACTTTACAAAAGTTCAGTAAATTTTTGGAGTCTGAAATATTTTTTAAAGTAAAATACCTGGACAAACGTGGCTTGAAGCTGCAGTCTTCCAGCCATCACCCTGATCCACAATTATTTCAGTTCACAGAATCACAGAATTCTGGGTTCAACCAGTCTAAGTGTCGGGTCCTACACTTCGGTTACAATAACCCCATGCAGAACNGCATGACCTAGATATTAGGGTAGTGTGTTATAGGTAGGATGGTGTGTTGGTAGCAGGATGGCAACAGGTTAGGTAACAGGTTTGGCTAGGTTAGGTAATAGGTGATAGGTTGGACTTGAATATCTCTATGGTCTTTTCCAACCTTACTGATTCTGTGATTCTATTTCAGTTATATAGCTATTAATGAGCCTTTCTTATCAAATATCCTATATTTAAAAATATTGTATGATATACTTGAGAAGGATAGAGCTATTGCATTTACATAATAAGAATTTTTAAACTTTAATTTGTTTAAAAAATTATAGCCACAAATACAGTAAAATTACAAAAATTAATCAGTCCTGAAACAGAAATCAAAAGGCTCACATATTATTTGGCAACATAACTTCCAAAATTCTCTTGAAAATTATTATTTGTCTACAATTTTTGCTTTTTAATAATGCAGCTAGGGGTATATTTATATTAGTTTGAAGAGAATAATGTTTCATGAAGAGGGAAGACCTTCATTCTGAAATCACCTGAGAGTACTTCAACACGTTCTTACATCCCTTTGATTGCTTACGGTTAACTGAGGTTTAAAATAACTGTTCATTTCTAGTCTGTGTTTATGGAGTTAAAGTGAATAAACGGGTGGGTCTTCAACAAACATTTTATTATTCTTTGCTCACAAGCATTCTGATTGTTGTAACTATGGACCTGATCAGAGTCTACTATTGAAAATAGAAATGTAAAATCTAACAACTGTAAAGGAAATTGTTCTGCATCTATACTGTGCAGAATCTTTCCCAGCACTCCAATCCAGAAAATCTTCACTGAGGTAAGTCCATTATAAAGTATGCGTAATATTTGTTGCATTTAATTCATATAGCTAGAAGTTTGAACTTCATCAATCCACGTTCAGCTTGGGGAATGAGACATAGTACCCAGATCTAATGTGGATTGTGTTGTAATAATTTAAGATTATGTTTAAAAATCAATGTATTAAATTCATCTTTTAAAA
Organism: Pitta sordida; assembly: GCA_013390025.1. Lineage (NCBI taxonomy): Eukaryota > Metazoa > Chordata > Aves > Passeriformes > Pittidae > Pitta > Pitta sordida. Next base: position 7,623 of record WEKX01022738.1, on the reverse strand, counting down.
TAATTTGTGCTTAACATAAAAAGAAGAGTGAGGCTTACAAGGAGAACAAAAAATTGCCCACACTAATTAAAAGGTTATGAAAAGTTATAAAAATAATCTTGATTTAATAAATTGCAGTACAAATTCAAAACAAAAATATATTTTTCAGAATTTCAGCAATTCCTTTGTCACCATTAATTTAAGGTATTAATAATTCAATTAAAGAACACAGAGATAGTTTTATGTTATTGAGCAACTGACAGATGTCAGCATTACAAAGTCTTCCATTTATAACAGAAATGCATGCTTCAAATGCATATCAACACTATCCCTGTAAAACAAAGTGTAGCTCTTCGCATGAAAACCTCCCCTGCCTAGCAGTCTGTAGATGCCAACATTTGTGTCCCTCCTAGGATGTCTTCTCTGAAGTGGTGGCTCAACCAGGAGAGAAAATACCTATATTAGAGCAATTATGGCAAAACAACTATCTTCCATCATGTCTTGCGTGGATGACTCAAAGAGTTTAACTAGCAGACTGCTGCAAAAGCAAATCTAGAACCTGAGGATATAAGGAGCTGAAGAGATTGTCTGCCAAAGAGTTATTTAATTCTGTATATGCAAAGGAAAATGGTTTGATTAGTCCAAGTAGCATGACAACTAACAATTTTGTTTGTGGATAAATCCACCTTATAAAGGGATGGAGTGGCTGGCTAGTAATGATTGTCTTTTAGTTAGGTTTTATCTTGTCCAGAGCATACTTCTATCTTTTCTCTAGTTCTAAATTTCTCACTTTAACAGGGTGACAGCTTACCTGATATAATCATGGTTTGTTCCAAGACAAGAACCTCCAGCATTCCTAAAATGTTTATTATTCTGTTTGTACTCATATTCTATTACATAGCAATACAGTCGGGTCTCCTATACCACGGACCCATGGTCTTAATTGGGCTCTGCAAAGCCCTACTTCCGCATTGAATGGCAGCTCATTAATATGCAAATTTGCCCCGCACCCTCAGACGATCCCCAGCACAGTTTTGGCACTGTATTGCTGTGTATTGGTTGCCATGATGGCCGTGACGGGGGTGTGGCAAAGCGGCAGAGCCCTGGCTGTGCCCGAGTGGAATGGGGAAGTGGTGGAGCCCGGGGGTGGGGGGGAACCTCCACCGGCAGATCAGCACAGGCGGTCGCACCACCGCCACCATGGCAGGTCGCACACGTGCAGTTGGAAAATGGGCCTCCTTCATTACTAAAATTTCATGCCGCTAAGATCTGAAGCCATGATATGGGGGGCATGAAGTGCAAGAGGGCTGACTGTAATTATCATTTTTTTATAGTTGCACTCTCAGTGTGTAAGGCATCTTTGCTCTTGTAAGATGGTCCCGGACATGAAGGCATTTACATTCTAATAGGAGAAAAGAAATGAAAGATGAAAAATGAAAATTTATACAGGAAAAAAACAGGATTATAAAGAAATACAGACTTAAAGAATAAAATAAAGAACTCCTTAGAAGGTCTGAATTATGATCAGAGTAAAAGTCAGGGTTCAATCCCTGGGTGGGCATTCGCTTGGGAGTTGGACTGGATAATCCTGAGGGTCCCTTCCAACTCAGAATAACCTGTGAACCTGTGAAATTTTTAATTAACTATTTTTGCAGGCTTGAAACAGACTTGATTGTGTTTGAATCTAAGCACCAAGGCTTTAAAATTTATTTTTCATCCTCATAGTATGTTGTAGATAATTTGATAAGTAAGTCTCGTATTTATAGACCTTGAAAATACTGTCTTTTTGTGATTCTCTTTTTTAATATCTACACCAGGCATTTTCTCATAAGAATACAGTCAACCCTATTTTTTCATGGTACTAAGGGTCTAGTCCTCCCCCCACAAAGCACTCCATCTGCATATGTAGGCTGCTTTTGGCATATGCAAATTTTCTCCCTTGTCACTGCCCCCCCCTCAGTTCTGGAGCACCTACAGGGCATTCCCGGAAGCTCTTCGCATGATGTGAGCAGTCAGGGGCTCAAAGGAGGTCTCCTCTCCACACCGGGAGAGTCCCCAGGAATCATGATGAAGAAGTTCTTAAGCCCATGGCACTGCTGTGGCCACTCCCAGGCTTCAGCTGCCACCACTGTGGCAGCTGCAGTGGGAAGAGGAGGCACCACAAGGGTGTATGTACTTCTGATCTCTCCCCACCATGTTCCCTCCTGCAGGACACATGTGGCATGGCACAGCAGCAGCTGGAATTGATGGTGCTGAGCTCTGCTAGCCCACTGGCACTGGCAAAGCTTCTGCTGCCAGCCCACTGGCATGTTTCAATGCTGACTGTGTCCAGATTAAAAAAAAAAAAAAAAAGATTCGAACTTGAGAGTCCTGAACTTTTTTTTTTTTTAATCCAGAGCTGCATGGTAGCCCCAGACTGGGGTTGGGCTATATGTATACTTCTCAGGCCCCACCGACATGTTCCCTCCCACAGGACAACCCTGGCATGATGCAGTGGTAGCTGGGGCTGGAGGTGCAGAACTCTGGCAGCATTTAAACCTGCAAGTGGAGTGGCACCGGTGGCAGCCTCATCACCAGTGTAGCGGTGCTACTGATTGCGCGCTGGCAGAGCAGCATCCAGGTGCTGGGGGAGGGAGAGATGCTGAGAACATTCTGCATTCTCCAGGAATTTTACAGGCTCCAGGACACACCATGCAGGGGCCACACTCACAGATTTTAAACCCATGTTTGACTCCAGTACTAAATATTTAGGTAGAGAGGGTTGACTGTATTTGGAATTCCTGTCGATATTGAGGTAAAACTGCAGCACCATCAGAATAGCCTATGTATTAAATATTTAATAATCTTGTTATCTTAATTTGCGTCTACTGGATTGTAGCAATGGGTAAGGACAAGAAGTTACTATTGGATAATGGTACATAACAGATTTTAGGTGGTTCTTTGACTCCATGTCAACAGTATCTGCTGAGGCCTCCTGAGTAGCATGTTCTTCCTCATGTTTTGACAATTCCTTACTGGAGGATGAACAGTTTAAAGGCACACAGTAACATATGAGGATGAACAGATTAAAGGCATACAATTTGTAAGAAAGCTCTCCTATTTTTTTTCTACTATTTAAGCTCTGTATTTGTATCTTCAGAAATAAATTAAGCATCTAATTTCTAGGCTGTGATTTTCACACAAGGTACTGAGTTAGACTTCTGACAGTGTCCTATAAAAGCCATCAGTGTGAGGGCAGGCATCCATAGGCAGATGTCAAGACTGCCCCCACACTGGACAAAGCCAGCTCCAGTTGCCACAACAACAGGCCCACCCTCAGGACATAGCTGAGCCTGTCAGTCAGCCTGGTGGCTCCTCAGTGAAAAACACATCTAAGGAAGGTAAGAGCGCATAGAGATGGAAGGAAGCAGGAGGGAGAAGAGAAGAACAAAGTGACTAGGGACAGAGTAGTATAAGGTGTTCCATGGCAGAGGTGGTAACATCTCTCAAGGGCTTGAGGACTGCAGACATCCTGAAGGGACTGGAGACCATGGAGGATGTATGATGAAGGAGAAGATACAAATGAGAAAGAAAAAGCAGTTTTATGATATGATCCTGTTCCTGTGCCACCCTTCTCAAAGGGACTGGTGTAAGCTGTGGCAATACCAAGAGAAATGAACACTAGGAAGTGGCAAGGAGCAATGTATGAAGTGATGTGGAGTTTGGAAATGAGAAAGGAGAGATATTTTCCTGAGTGTTTGAGGATTTTTGAGCGTTCTTTCTTTCATTTCATTCCAATCAGTAATTACATGTTTAGACTATGTTAATTGACCATAAACTAAGTTAAATTCCCCAAAGTAAAACCTCTCTTTGCCTGTGACAGTAAAGAGTGAATAATTTGTCTGTCTTTATTTCAACTTATGAGTTTCTCCATTTCTTTTTTGTCAAATTTTTTCTCTATCCCATTGAGGCATTCTCCTCATTAGCAGTGAAATGCTTGGCTGCTATCCAGGGCCAACCCACCACAGGTGTTGAAGGAAACCCAGTACTTTCACTTCTTTCTCATGATTTTACCTTAGATATAAGTGTTTATTTAGGGTAGAACTTGTTTTCTCTTCAAAGTGATAGATAATAAAGAACTCACTGAAATAAGATATCAGTAGTCTTTGTAGAAATAAAGTACTTCTGTATAAAGAGCAAATGTACACAAACAATAGAGTATTCTTGCAGAATCTTGTGCGATCCTACTAAACCCTAAAAACCAAGTTCAACCTCCAATTCTGACTGAATATCTTCTGAGTGGAGACTGACAGTGTAATAATGATCTGAGTAATATGTGTAAATGTTCTTCAGTCATAGGTTATGCAACTCAACTTCACTATAACTTGGAAAGAAGAGGTGTGTTCAGAAGATCAGAAAATCTGTCCTGTATAGCATAAACTTTCTAATTATGTTGTTACCAAAAAATGAAAGACAAAATTATCAGGCAACTTATGTTGATTACGTTGTCAGCCAATCTCTTTTCCAAAGCAAGAACTAATAGGACAAGAGCAAATGGACTCAAGATGCATCAGAGGATGTTTAGATTTGATATTAGAAAAATGTTTTCACTGAAATGGTTATAAAGCATTAGAAGAGGTTGTCTGTGGAAGTGGTTGAGTCACCAGAAGTATATAAAAGACTTGTAGACATGGCACTCAATGATCTAAAAGGTATTTTCCAACCTAATTGGTTCTATGATACTATTTTCAAATTAACAATTTATTTTTTCAGAATTGTTAATTATATATTTATATCCATTATATAACAATGGAAAATGATGTGAGATATTTTCAACAACAAAGATATATATTACAAAAATATCTGCATCTTAGTTTTAGGATGTTTTTATTTGCTACTGCCTTGCAGGAAAATATATATACTGGTTTTGCTGTGCACCTTGTTTTTCCCCTTCATTTTTCTTTCCTTTCAGAGAAAGTCTGCTTTTTTTTTTCTTTTTTTTTTTGGCAGACAGATAAAAATGAAAACAAAAATCTTTATGAAACACTCCTCAAAGCCAGCAGTGAAAAGTACTGTCCCACTTTTCTTACACAGAGAGGTAAAATAGATGAAATATTTGAAATTCAAGTGTTAATAATGTTCATTTTGATAGACTATAACTGAAAAAAGAATTGTTTAAATAAGAATGACATGAGGGACCATAACTTGGTGTAAACTCATTATGCATCAACTGAGATTTGCTTTAGCACTTTATGGAAAACCAGCTGCCTCTACACCTCAAAGCAGACATTTTCTCTGCTCAATGTGACAGGTAGAGCAGCTGTTCAAGGATGGTAGTTTCCCTAGGAGAAACTTGATTATAGAAAAAACATATGATCCTATGTAGTCCATGACATATAGCCAGAAGAGTCACTGATGTGTGGTCAACAAAGTCTGCAAAAACTGAACATGAAATTCTGAGCATTGAAGTTGAATTTTATTTGCTTGCATTCTTGACACACATCCATTGATTTCAACTTTTTCCTTGAAAACACTCTAGCTTTTCTCTCTAATTCATAAAAGTGATCCAGCAAGCAGCTTCAGTGTTTGTTGACTATGATTCTTTTGCATTACAGAATCACAGAATATTATGAGTTGGAAGGGACTCACAAGGATCATCTAGTC